>OX638130.1:65018779-65578779 GCA_951804985.1 Dryomyza anilis
GTCCAGAGCACAAAAATTATTAATTTTAAAGTAAAATTTTAATATTGGTATTTTATGTGATGAAGTAGCCGCGGTAGCTCAGTGGTTAGTGCGTTGGACTGCGAGCCGAAAGGTCCCCGGTTCAAGCCTGGACTGGGGCTAACAACATCTTTTCATAGAAACATTTTTCTATACCGCGCTACCTCTCGGCAGTAAATGGCAAACCTACGAGAGTAAAACATTGCCTATGAAAAGCTCTCACCCGCCGTTCGGATTCGGCAATAAACTGTAGGTCCCACCGCTTTGAGTACAAATATAACACGCACAGCTTAAAATGGTGAGAGAGCTCGGCCGAAGTTCTTATAGGACTGTAGTGCCAAACTATTATATATTATATATTTTATGTGATGCGGTAGGAGATTTTTCTCATCAAAGTAAAAAATATATATTTTATTAAAACTTTTTTTTATAAAAACTCCGTTTTTGTCGAAATTTTTATCTATTATTTTATTTATAATTTTTTAATATATCGTAGTGTAATAAATAATTTCTTCATACACTATTTTTATCTCGCATTTACCGTTTTCCTTGCGGATCACTCCTTGTAGTGCACTCAAAATTCTCAAATTCCTTAAAATACAATTTTATTATAAAAACAGTATTTAGTTTTTAAAGAATACTATTTTATGTATTTATAATACAAAATTTTCATTCAGAATAGTTGTTTAAAGTTTTCTCCGTTAGCCTGAATACAAGCAAAAGCTTGTTTTAGAATAAGACTTTTACCATTCATTGTTCGCAAGTCATGTCTTTTTTTATTTGTTGCTGCTGTTATCCTTGGTTTAAATTGTTCACAGTAATTATTTTAGCTGAATAAACGAATTCCTTCATTCCTATATACACATATACACCTATATATACATATATACATTAGGGTGATGCAAAAAAATAAAGTCATCGGGATCGCTCACCATAGGATCATAAAATTTTAAAGTAGGTGTAATTATGATAGTTTGGATTATCAAAATTATAGTCGGTCTAAGCCCACTATAAATACCCTACACATATGTATGGTTACCATTCAAAGTGATATATAGGTCACCAGGGTATACGAATCCTGAAAATAACTACAAACATTAAATCGCTGAAGAATTTCCATTCATTTGATACCCATATTTACAAATGGGTAGGTGTACCGAATTTCGATTTTTTTTTGTGAACCACAAGTCTATATATATATATATATATATATATATATATATATATTATATATATTTATATATATATATATATATATATATATATATATATATATATATATATATATATATATATATTATATATATTTATATATATATATATATATATATATATATATATATATATATATATATATATTATATATATTTATATATATATATATATATATATATATATATATATATATATATATATATATATATATATATATATATATATATATATTATATATATAATATATATATATATATATATATATATATATATTATATATAATATATATATATAAATGCATTATTTTTATATATTTTTACTTTAAATATAATTCCTCAACAGAACAAAAATAAAATTCTATAATAAGACAATATCTTAAAATAATCAAAAGAGGTCGTAAAACAAAAACAATTAATTGTTAACGCAGTGCGCGGCGTTTAAAATCTAAGGGATTTTTTATATTTTTAAAAATAATAAAAAAAAAACATTTGTTATACAAAGGCAGCCTACGTTTTTGATTCTGTGGAAACTCTGCAGCCTATACGTAGCAAATTGCTCCACGCAACAACAACTTTGGCAAAATCTTGAGTTGATGCAATTTTTACATTTTTGCTTTTGGTTCATTCTTCAATGCACATAATACTTATTGACTTTATTGGAGAAGGAAAACTTAGTCGACTTGAAATGTAGAATCTGCAGAGAAAGATCGCTGATGAAGGGGCTTGGCTGCCTCTGAAAGAGCTGTCCGATCTGCCACTCAATGCATTTTGCCAATTGTTTGTTGTTTTATTTGTTGGTACAAAACACCCAATTTGTACCGACTGGACCTTGAGCACGTTAAGACAATATCTTAAAATAATCAAAAGAGGTCGTATACCAAAAACAATTAATATATTATATAAATATATTATATATATATATTATATATATATATATATATATATTTTTTTTTTTTTTTTTTTAAAGTGCATATATATATATATATATATATATATATATATATATATATATATATATATATATATATATATATATATATTTATATATATATATATATATATAGAAATACATATATATATATATATATATATATATATTATATTTATATTTATATTTATATTTATATTTATATTTATATTTATATTTATATTTATATTTATATTTATATTTATATTTATATTTATATTTATATTTATATTTATATTTATATTTATATTTATATTTATATTTATATTTATATTTATATTTATATTTATATTTATATTTATATTTATATTTATATTTATATTTATATTTATATTTATATTTATATTTATATTTATATTTATATTTATATTTATATTTATATTTATATTTATATTTATATTTATATTTATATTTATATTTATATTTATATTTATATTTATATTTATATTTATATTTATATTTATATTTATATTTATATTTATATTTATATTTATATTTATATTTATATTTATATTTATATTTATATTTATATTTATATTTATATTTATATTTATATTTATATTTATATTTATATTTATATTTATATTTATATTTATATTTATATTTATATTTATATTTATATTTATATTTATATTTATATTTATATTTATATTTATATTTATATTTATATTTATATTTATATTTATATTTATATTTATATTTATATTTATATTTATATTTATATTTATATTTATATTTATATTTATATTTATATTTATATTTATATTTATATTTATATTTATATTTATATTTATATTTATATTTATATTTATATTTATATTTATATTTATATTTATATTTATATTTATATTTATATTTATATTTATATTTATATTTATATTTATATTTATATTTATATTTATATTTATATTTATATTTATATTTATATTTATATTTATATTTATATTTATATTTATATTTATATTTATATTTATATTTATATTTATATTTATATTTATATTTATATTTATATTTATATTTATATTTATATTTATATTTATATTTATATTTATATTTATATTTATATTTATATTTATATTTATATTTATATTTATATTTATATTTATATTTATATTTATATTTATATTTATATTTATATTTATATTTATATTTATATTTATATTTATATTTATATTTATATTTATATTTATATTTATATTTATATTTATATTTATATTTATATTTATATTTATATTTATATTTATATTTATATTTATATTTATATTTATATTTATATTTATATTTATATTTATATTTATATTTATATTTATATTTATATTTATATTTATATTTATATTTATATTTATATTTATATTTATATTTATATTTATATTTATATTTATATTTATATTTATATTTATATTTATATTTATATTTATATTTATATTTATATTTATATTTATATTTATATTTATATTTATATTTATATTTATATTTATATTTATATTTATATTTATATTTATATTTATATTTATATTTATATTTATATTTATATTTATATTTATATTTATATTTATATTTATATTTATATTTATATTTATATTTATATTTATATTTATATTTATATTTATATTTATATTTATATTTATATTTATATTTATATTTATATTTATATTTATATTTATATTTATATTTATATTTATATTTATATTTATATTTATATTTATATTTATATTTATATTTATATTTATATTTATATTTATATTTATATTTATATTTATATTTATATTTATATTTATATTTATATTTATATTTATATTTATATTTATATTTATATTTATATTTATATTTATATTTATATTTATATTTATATTTATATTTATATTTATATTTATATTTATATTTATATTTATATTTATATTTATATTTATATTTATATTTATATTTATATTTATATTTATATTTATATTTATATTTATATTTATATTTATATTTATATTTATATTTATATTTATATTTATATTTATATTTATATTTATATTTATATTTATATTTATATTTATATTTATATTTATATTTATATTTATATTTATATTTATATTTATATTTATATTTATATTTATATTTATATTTATATTTATATTTATATTTATATTTATATTTATATTTATATTTATATTTATATTTATATTTATATTTATATTTATATTTATATTTATATTTATATTTATATTTATATTTATATTTATATTTATATTTATATTTATATTTATATTTATATTTATATTTATATTTATATTTATATTTATATTTATATTTATATTTATATTTATATTTATATTTATATTTATATTTATATTTATATTTATATTTATATTTATATTTATATTTATATTTATATTTATATTTATATTTATATTTATATTTATATTTATATTTATATTTATATTTATATTTATATTTATATTTATATTTATATTTATATTTATATTTATATTTATATTTATATTTATATTTATATTTATATTTATATTTATATTTATATTTATATTTATATTTATATTTATATTTATATTTATATTTATATTTATATTTATATTTATATTTATATTTATATTTATATTTATATTTATATTTATATTTATATTTATATTTATATTTATATTTATATTTATATTTATATTTATATTTATATTTATATTTATATTTATATTTATATTTATATTTATATTTATATTTATATTTATATTTATATTTATATTTATATTTATATTTATATTTATATTTATATTTATATTTATATTTATATTTATATTTATATTTATATTTATATTTATATTTATATTTATATTTATATTTATATTTATATTTATATTTATATTTATATTTATATTTATATTTATATTTATATTTATATTTATATTTATATTTATATTTATATTTATATTTATATTTATATTTATATTTATATTTATATTTATATTTATATTTATATTTATATTTATATTTATATTTATATTTATATTTATATTTATATTTATATTTATATTTATATTTATATTTATATTTATATTTATATTTATATTTATATTTATATTTATATTTATATTTATATTTATATTTATATTTATATTTATATTTATATTTATATTTATATTTATATTTATATTTATATTTATATTTATATTTATATTTATATTTATATTTATATTTATATTTATATTTATATTTATATTTATATTTATATTTATATTTATATTTATATTTATATTTATATTTATATTTATATTTATATTTATATTTATATTTATATTTATATTTATATTTATATTTATATTTATATTTATATTTATATTTATATTTATATTTATATTTATATTTATATTTATATTTATATTTATATTTATATTTATATTTATATTTATATTTATATTTATATTTATATTTATATTTATATTTATATTTATATTTATATTTATATTTATATTTATATTTATATTTATATTTATATTTATATTTATATTTATATTTATATTTATATTTATATTTATATTTATATTTATATTTATATTTATATTTATATTTATATTTATATTTATATTTATATTTATATTTATATTTATATTTATATTTATATTTATATTTATATTTATATTTATATTTATATTTATATTTATATTTATATTTATATTTATATTTATATTTATATTTATATTTATATTTATATTTATATTTATATTTATATTTATATTTATATTTATATTTATATTTATATTTATATTTATATTTATATTTATATTTATATTTATATTTATATTTATATTTATATTTATATTTATATTTATATTTATATTTATATTTATATTTATATTTATATTTATATTTATATTTATATTTATATTTATATTTATATTTATATTTATATTTATATTTATATTTATATTTATATTTATATTTATATTTATATTTATATTTATATTTATATTTATATTTATATTTATATTTATATTTATATTTATATTTATATTTATATTTATATTTATATTTATATTTATATTTATATTTATATTTATATTTATATTTATATTTATATTTATATTTATATTTATATTTATATTTATATTTATATTTATATTTATATTTATATTTATATTTATATTTATATTTATATTTATATTTATATTTATATTTATATTTATATTTATATTTATATTTATATTTATATTTATATTTATATTTATATTTATATTTATATTTATATTTATATTTATATTTATATTTATATTTATATTTATATTTATATTTATATTTATATTTATATTTATATTTATATTTATATTTATATTTATATTTATATTTATATTTATATTTATATTTATATTTATATTTATATTTATATTTATATTTATATTTATATTTATATTTATATTTATATTTATATTTATATTTATATTTATATTTATATTTATATTTATATTTATATTTATATTTATATTTATATTTATATTTATATTTATATTTATATTTATATTTATATTTATATTTATATTTATATTTATATTTATATTTATATTTATATTTATATTTATATTTATATTTATATTTATATTTATATTTATATTTATATTTATATTTATATTTATATTTATATTTATATTTATATTTATATTTATATTTATATTTATATTTATATTTATATTTATATTTATATTTATATTTATATTTATATTTATATTTATATTTATATTTATATTTATATTTATATTTATATTTATATTTATATTTATATTTATATTTATATTTATATTTATATTTATATTTATATTTATATTTATATTTATATTTATATTTATATTTATATTTATATTTATATTTATATTTATATTTATATTTATATTTATATTTATATTTATATTTATATTTATATTTATATTTATATTTATATTTATATTTATATTTATATTTATATTTATATTTATATTTATATTTATATTTATATTTATATTTATATTTATATTTATATTTATATTTATATTTATATTTATATTTATATTTATATTTATATTTATATTTATATTTATATTTATATTTATATTTATATTTATATTTATATTTATATTTATATTTATATTTATATTTATATTTATATTTATATTTATATTTATATTTATATTTATATTTATATTTATATTTATATTTATATTTATATTTATATTTATATTTATATTTATATTTATATTTATATTTATATTTATATTTATATTTATATTTATATTTATATTTATATTTATATTTATATTTATATTTATATTTATATTTATATTTATATTTATATTTATATTTATATTTATATTTATATTTATATTTATATTTATATTTATATTTATATTTATATTTATATTTATATTTATATTTATATTTATATTTATATTTATATTTATATTTATATTTATATTTATATTTATATTTATATTTATATTTATATTTATATTTATATTTATATTTATATTTATATTTATATTTATATTTATATTTATATTTATATTTATATTTATATTTATATTTATATTTATATTTATATTTATATTTATATTTATATTTATATTTATATTTATATTTATATTTATATTTATATTTATATTTATATTTATATTTATATTTATATTTATATTTATATTTATATTTATATTTATATTTATATTTATATTTATATTTATATTTATATTTATATTTATATTTATATTTATATTTATATTTATATTTATATTTATATTTATATTTATATTTATATTTATATTTATATTTATATTTATATTTATATTTATATTTATATTTATATTTATATTTATATTTATATTTATATTTATATTTATATTTATATTTATATTTATATTTATATTTATATTTATATTTATATTTATATTTATATTTATATTTATATTTATATTTATATTTATATTTATATTTATATTTATATTTATATTTATATTTATATTTATATTTATATTTATATTTATATTTATATTTATATTTATATTTATATTTATATTTATATTTATATTTATATTTATATTTATATTTATATTTATATTTATATTTATATTTATATTTATATTTATATTTATATTTATATTTATATTTATATTTATATTTATATTTATATTTATATTTATATTTATATTTATATTTATATTTATATTTATATTTATATTTATATTTATATTTATATTTATATTTATATTTATATTTATATTTATATTTATATTTATATTTATATTTATATTTATATTTATATTTATATTTATATTTATATTTATATTTATATTTATATTTATATTTATATTTATATTTATATTTATATTTATATTTATATTTATATTTATATTTATATTTATATTTATATTTATATTTATATTTATATTTATATTTATATTTATATTTATATTTATATTTATATTTATATTTATATTTATATTTATATTTATATTTATATTTATATTTATATTTATATTTATATTTATATTTATATTTATATTTATATTTATATTTATATTTATATTTATATTTATATTTATATTTATATTTATATTTATATTTATATTTATATTTATATTTATATTTATATTTATATTTATATTTATATTTATATTTATATTTATATTTATATTTATATTTATATTTATATTTATATTTATATTTATATTTATATTTATATTTATATTTATATTTATATTTATATTTATATTTATATTTATATTTATATTTATATTTATATTTATATTTATATTTATATTTATATTTATATTTATATTTATATTTATATTTATATTTATATTTATATTTATATTTATATTTATATTTATATTTATATTTATATTTATATTTATATTTATATTTATATTTATATTTATATTTATATTTATATTTATATTTATATTTATATTTATATTTATATTTATATTTATATTTATATTTATATTTATATTTATATTTATATTTATATTTATATTTATATTTATATTTATATTTATATTTATATTTATATTTATATTTATATTTATATTTATATTTATATTTATATTTATATTTATATTTATATTTATATTTATATTTATATTTATATTTATATTTATATTTATATTTATATTTATATTTATATTTATATTTATATTTATATTTATATTTATATTTATATTTATATTTATATTTATATTTATATTTATATTTATATTTATATTTATATTTATATTTATATTTATATTTATATTTATATTTATATTTATATTTATATTTATATTTATATTTATATTTATATTTATATTTATATTTATATTTATATTTATATTTATATTTATATTTATATTTATATTTATATTTATATTTATATTTATATTTATATTTATATTTATATTTATATTTATATTTATATTTATATTTATATTTATATTTATATTTATATTATATATATATATATATATATATATATATATATATATATATATATATATATATATATATATATATATATATATATATTATATATAATATATATATATAAATGCATTATTTTTATATATTTTTACTTTAAATATAATTCCTCAACAGAACAAAAATAAAATTCTATAATAAGACAATATCTTAAAATAATCAAAAGAGGTCGTAAAACAAAAACAATTAATTGTTAACGCAGTGCGCGGCGTTTAAAATCTAAGGGATTTTTTATATTTTTAAAAATAATAAAAAAAAAACATTTGTTATACAAAGGCAGCCTACGTTTTTGATTCTGTGGAAACTCTGCAGCCTATACGTAGCAAATTGCTCCACGCAACAACAACTTTGGCAAAATCTTGAGTTGATGCAATTTTTACATTTTTGCTTTTGGTTCATTCTTCAATGCACATAATACTTATTGACTTTATTGGAGAAGGAAAACTTAGTCGACTTGAAATGTAGAATCTGCAGAGAAAGATCGCTGATGAAGGGGCTTGGCTGCCTCTGAAAGAGCTGTCCGATCTGCCACTCAATGCATTTTGCCAATTGTTTGTTGTTTTATTTGTTGGTACAAAACACCCAATTTGTACCGACTGGACCTTGAGCACGTTAAGACAATATCTTAAAATAATCAAAAGAGGTCGTATACCAAAAACAATTAATATATTATATAAATATATTATATATATATATTATATATATATATATATATATATATATATATATATATATATATATATATATATATATATATATATATATATATATATATTTTTTTTTTTTTTTAAAGTGCATATATATATATATATATATATATATATATATATATATATATATATATATATATATTTATATATATATATATATATATATATAGAAATACATATATATATATATATATATATATATATATATATATATATATATATATATATTATATTTATATTTATATTTATATTTATATTTATATTTATATTTATATTTATATTTATATTTATATTTATATTTATATTTATATTTATATTTATATTTATATTTATATTTATATTTATATTTATATTTATATTTATATTTATATTTATATTTATATTTATATTTATATTTATATTTATATTTATATTTATATTTATATTTATATTTATATTTATATTTATATTTATATTTATATTTATATTTATATTTATATTTATATTTATATTTATATTTATATTTATATTTATATTTATATTTATATTTATATTTATATTTATATTTATATTTATATTTATATTTATATTTATATTTATATTTATATTTATATTTATATTTATATTTATATTTATATTTATATTTATATTTATATTTATATTTATATTTATATTTATATTTATATTTATATTTATATTTATATTTATATTTATATTTATATTTATATTTATATTTATATTTATATTTATATTTATATTTATATTTATATTTATATTTATATTTATATTTATATTTATATTTATATTTATATTTATATTTATATTTATATTTATATTTATATTTATATTTATATTTATATTTATATTTATATTTATATTTATATTTATATTTATATTTATATTTATATTTATATTTATATTTATATTTATATTTATATTTATATTTATATTTATATTTATATTTATATTTATATTTATATTTATATTTATATTTATATTTATATTTATATTTATATTTATATTTATATTTATATTTATATTTATATTTATATTTATATTTATATTTATATTTATATTTATATTTATATTTATATTTATATTTATATTTATATTTATATTTATATTTATATTTATATTTATATTTATATTTATATTTATATTTATATTTATATTTATATTTATATTTATATTTATATTTATATTTATATTTATATTTATATTTATATTTATATTTATATTTATATTTATATTTATATTTATATTTATATTTATATTTATATTTATATTTATATTTATATTTATATTTATATTTATATTTATATTTATATTTATATTTATATTTATATTTATATTTATATTTATATTTATATTTATATTTATATTTATATTTATATTTATATTTATATTTATATTTATATTTATATTTATATTTATATTTATATTTATATTTATATTTATATTTATATTTATATTTATATTTATATTTATATTTATATTTATATTTATATTTATATTTATATTTATATTTATATTTATATTTATATTTATATTTATATTTATATTTATATTTATATTTATATTTATATTTATATTTATATTTATATTTATATTTATATTTATATTTATATTTATATTTATATTTATATTTATATTTATATTTATATTTATATTTATATTTATATTTATATTTATATTTATATTTATATTTATATTTATATTTATATTTATATTTATATTTATATTTATATTTATATTTATATTTATATTTATATTTATATTTATATTTATATTTATATTTATATTTATATTTATATTTATATTTATATTTATATTTATATTTATATTTATATTTATATTTATATTTATATTTATATTTATATTTATATTTATATTTATATTTATATTTATATTTATATTTATATTTATATTTATATTTATATTTATATTTATATTTATATTTATATTTATATTTATATTTATATTTATATTTATATTTATATTTATATTTATATTTATATTTATATTTATATTTATATTTATATTTATATTTATATTTATATTTATATTTATATTTATATTTATATTTATATTTATATTTATATTTATATTTATATTTATATTTATATTTATATTTATATTTATATTTATATTTATATTTATATTTATATTTATATTTATATTTATATTTATATTTATATTTATATTTATATTTATATTTATATTTATATTTATATTTATATTTATATTTATATTTATATTTATATTTATATTTATATTTATATTTATATTTATATTTATATTTATATTTATATTTATATTTATATTTATATTTATATTTATATTTATATTTATATTTATATTTATATTTATATTTATATTTATATTTATATTTATATTTATATTTATATTTATATTTATATTTATATTTATATTTATATTTATATTTATATTTATATTTATATTTATATTTATATTTATATTTATATTTATATTTATATTTATATTTATATTTATATTTATATTTATATTTATATTTATATTTATATTTATATTTATATTTATATTTATATTTATATTTATATTTATATTTATATTTATATTTATATTTATATTTATATTTATATTTATATTTATATTTATATTTATATTTATATTTATATTTATATTTATATTTATATTTATATTTATATTTATATTTATATTTATATTTATATTTATATTTATATTTATATTTATATTTATATTTATATTTATATTTATATTTATATTTATATTTATATTTATATTTATATTTATATTTATATTTATATTTATATTTATATTTATATTTATATTTATATTTATATTTATATTTATATTTATATTTATATTTATATTTATATTTATATTTATATTTATATTTATATTTATATTTATATTTATATTTATATTTATATTTATATTTATATTTATATTTATATTTATATTTATATTTATATTTATATTTATATTTATATTTATATTTATATTTATATTTATATTTATATTTATATTTATATTTATATTTATATTTATATTTATATTTATATTTATATTTATATTTATATTTATATTTATATTTATATTTATATTTATATTTATATTTATATTTATATTTATATTTATATTTATATTTATATTTATATTTATATTTATATTTATATTTATATTTATATTTATATTTATATTTATATTTATATTTATATTTATATTTATATTTATATTTATATTTATATTTATATTTATATTTATATTTATATTTATATTTATATTTATATTTATATTTATATTTATATTTATATTTATATTTATATTTATATTTATATTTATATTTATATTTATATTTATATTTATATTTATATTTATATTTATATTTATATTTATATTTATATTTATATTTATATTTATATTTATATTTATATTTATATTTATATTTATATTTATATTTATATTTATATTTATATTTATATTTATATTTATATTTATATTTATATTTATATTTATATTTATATTTATATTTATATTTATATTTATATTTATATTTATATTTATATTTATATTTATATTTATATTTATATTTATATTTATATTTATATTTATATTTATATTTATATTTATATTTATATTTATATTTATATTTATATTTATATTTATATTTATATTTATATTTATATTTATATTTATATTTATATTTATATTTATATTTATATTTATATTTATATTTATATTTATATTTATATTTATATTTATATTTATATTTATATTTATATTTATATTTATATTTATATTTATATTTATATTTATATTTATATTTATATTTATATTTATATTTATATTTATATTTATATTTATATTTATATTTATATTTATATTTATATTTATATTTATATTTATATTTATATTTATATTTATATTTATATTTATATTTATATTTATATTTATATTTATATTTATATTTATATTTATATTTATATTTATATTTATATTTATATTTATATTTATATTTATATTTATATTTATATTTATATTTATATTTATATTTATATTTATATTTATATTTATATTTATATTTATATTTATATTTATATTTATATTTATATTTATATTTATATTTATATTTATATTTATATTTATATTTATATTTATATTTATATTTATATTTATATTTATATTTATATTTATATTTATATTTATATTTATATTTATATTTATATTTATATTTATATTTATATTTATATTTATATTTATATTTATATTTATATTTATATTTATATTTATATTTATATTTATATTTATATTTATATTTATATTTATATTTATATTTATATTTATATTTATATTTATATTTATATTTATATTTATATTTATATTTATATTTATATTTATATTTATATTTATATTTATATTTATATTTATATTTATATTTATATTTATATTTATATTTATATTTATATTTATATTTATATTTATATTTATATTTATATTTATATTTATATTTATATTTATATTTATATTTATATTTATATTTATATTTATATTTATATTTATATTTATATTTATATTTATATTTATATTTATATTTATATTTATATTTATATTTATATTTATATTTATATTTATATTTATATTTATATTTATATTTATATTTATATTTATATTTATATTTATATTTATATTTATATTTATATTTATATTTATATTTATATTTATATTTATATTTATATTTATATTTATATTTATATTTATATTTATATTTATATTTATATTTATATTTATATTTATATTTATATTTATATTTATATTTATATTTATATTTATATTTATATTTATATTTATATTTATATTTATATTTATATTTATATTTATATTTATATTTATATTTATATTTATATTTATATTTATATTTATATTTATATTTATATTTATATTTATATTTATATTTATATTTATATTTATATTTATATTTATATTTATATTTATATTTATATTTATATTTATATTTATATTTATATTTATATTTATATTTATATTTATATTTATATTTATATTTATATTTATATTTATATTTATATTTATATTTATATTTATATTTATATTTATATTTATATTTATATTTATATTTATATTTATATTTATATTTATATTTATATTTATATTTATATTTATATTTATATTTATATTTATATTTATATTTATATTTATATTTATATTTATATTTATATTTATATTTATATTTATATTTATATTTATATTTATATTTATATTTATATTTATATTTATATTTATATTTATATTTATATTTATATTTATATTTATATTTATATTTATATTTATATTTATATTTATATTTATATTTATATTTATATTTATATTTATATTTATATTTATATTTATATTTATATTTATATTTATATTTATATTTATATTTATATTTATATTTATATTTATATTTATATTTATATTTATATTTATATTTATATTTATATTTATATTTATATTTATATTTATATTTATATTTATATTTATATTTATATTTATATTTATATTTATATTTATATTTATATTTATATTTATATTTATATTTATATTTATATTTATATTTATATTTATATTTATATTTATATTTATATTTATATTTATATTTATATTTATATTTATATTTATATTTATATTTATATTTATATTTATATTTATATTTATATTTATATTTATATTTATATTTATATTTATATTTATATTTATATTTATATTTATATTTATATTTATATTTATATTTATATTTATATTTATATTTATATTTATATTTATATTTATATTTATATTTATATTTATATTTATATTTATATTTATATTTATATTTATATTTATATTTATATTTATATTTATATTTATATTTATATTTATATTTATATTTATATTTATATTTATATTTATATTTATATTTATATTTATATTTATATTTATATTTATATTTATATTTATATTTATATTTATATTTATATTTATATTTATATTTATATTTATATTTATATTTATATTTATATTTATATTTATATTTATATTTATATTTATATTTATATTTATATTTATATTTATATTTATATTTATATTTATATTTATATTTATATTTATATTTATATTTATATTTATATTTATATTTATATTTATATTTATATTTATATTTATATTTATATTTATATTTATATTTATATTTATATTTATATTTATATTTATATTTATATTTATATTTATATTTATATTTATATTTATATTTATATTTATATTTATATTTATATTTATATTTATATTTATATTTATATTTATATTTATATTTATATTTATATTTATATTTATATTTATATTTATATTTATATTTATATTTATATTTATATTTATATTTATATTTATATTTATATTTATATTTATATTTATATTTATATTTATATTTATATTTATATTTATATTTATATTTATATTTATATTTATATTTATATTTATATTTATATTTATATTTATATTTATATTTATATTTATATTTATATTTATATTTATATTTATATTTATATTTATATTTATATTTATATTTATATTTATATTTATATTTATATTTATATTTATATTTATATTTATATTTATATTTATATTTATATTTATATTTATATTTATATTTATATTTATATTTATATTTATATTTATATTTATATTTATATTTATATTTATATTTATATTTATATTTATATTTATATTTATATTTATATTTATATTTATATTTATATTTATATTTATATTTATATTTATATTTATATTTATATTTATATTTATATTTATATTTATATTTATATTTATATTTATATTTATATTTATATTTATATTTATATTTATATTTATATTTATATTTATATTTATATTTATATTTATATTTATATTTATATTTATATTTATATTTATATTTATATTTATATTTATATTTATATTTATATTTATATTTATATTTATATTTATATTTATATTTATATTTATATTTATATTTATATTTATATTTATATTTATATTTATATTTATATTTATATTTATATTTATATTTATATTTATATTTATATTTATATTTATATTTATATTTATATTTATATTTATATTTATATTTATATTTATATTTATATTTATATTTATATTTATATTTATATTTATATTTATATTTATATTTATATTTATATTTATATTTATATTTATATTTATATTTATATTTATATTTATATTTATATTTATATTTATATTTATATTTATATTTATATTTATATTTATATTTATATTTATATTTATATTTATATTTATATTTATATTTATATTTATATTTATATTTATATTTATATTTATATTTATATTTATATTTATATTTATATTTATATTTATATTTATATTTATATTTATATTTATATTTATATTTATATTTATATTTATATTTATATTTATATTTATATTTATATTTATATTTATATTTATATTTATATTTATATTTATATTTATATTTATATTTATATTTATATTTATATTTATATTTATATTTATATTTATATTTATATTTATATTTATATTTATATTTATATTTATATTTATATTTATATTTATATTTATATTTATATTTATATTTATATTTATATTTATATTTATATTTATATTTATATTTATATTTATATTTATATTTATATTTATATTTATATTTATATTTATATTTATATTTATATTTATATTTATATTTATATTTATATTTATATTTATATTTATATTTATATTTATATTTATATTTATATTTATATTTATATTTATATTTATATTTATATTTATATTTATATTTATATTTATATTTATATTTATATTTATATTTATATTTATATTTATATTTATATTTATATTTATATTTATATTTATATTTATATTTATATTTATATTTATATTTATATTTATATTTATATTTATATTTATATTTATATTTATATTTATATTTATATTTATATTTATATTTATATTTATATTTATATTTATATTTATATTTATATTTATATTTATATTTATATTTATATTTATATTTATATTTATATTTATATTTATATTTATATTTATATTTATATTTATATTTATATTTATATTTATATTTATATTTATATTTATATTTATATTTATATTTATATTTATATTTATATTTATATTTATATTTATATTTATATTTATATTTATATTTATATTTATATTTATATTTATATTTATATTTATATTTATATTTATATTTATATTTATATTTATATTTATATTTATATTTATATTTATATTTATATTTATATTTATATTTATATTTATATTTATATTTATATTTATATTTATATTTATATTTATATTTATATTTATATTTATATTTATATTTATATTTATATTTATATTTATATTTATATTTATATTTATATTTATATTTATATTTATATTTATATTTATATTTATATTTATATTTATATTTATATTTATATTTATATTTATATTTATATTTATATTTATATTTATATTTATATTTATATTTATATTTATATTTATATTTATATTTATATTTATATTTATATTTATATTTATATTTATATTTATATTTATATTTATATTTATATTTATATTTATATTTATATTTATATTTATATTTATATTTATATTTATATTTATATTTATATTTATATTTATATTTATATTTATATTTATATTTATATTTATATTTATATTTATATTTATATTTATATTTATATTTATATTTATATTTATATTTATATTTATATTTATATTTATATTTATATTTATATTTATATTTATATTTATATTTATATTTATATTTATATTTATATTTATATTTATATTTATATTTATATTTATATTTATATTTATATTTATATTTATATTTATATTTATATTTATATTTATATTTATATTTATATTTATATTTATATTTATATTTATATTTATATTTATATTTATATTTATATTTATATTTATATTTATATTTATATTTATATTTATATTTATATTTATATTTATATTTATATTTATATTTATATTTATATTTATATTTATATTTATATTTATATTTATATTTATATTTATATTTATATTTATATTTATATTTATATTTATATTTATATTTATATTTATATTTATATTTATATTTATATTTATATTTATATTTATATTTATATTTATATTTATATTTATATTTATATTTATATTTATATTTATATTTATATTTATATTTATATTTATATTTATATTTATATTTATATTTATATTTATATTTATATTTATATTTATATTTATATTTATATTTATATTTATATTTATATTTATATTTATATTTATATTTATATTTATATTTATATTTATATTTATATTTATATTTATATTTATATTTATATTTATATTTATATTTATATTTATATTTATATTTATATTTATATTTATATTTATATTATATTTATATTTATATTTATATTTATATTTATATTATATTTATATTTATATTTATATTTATATTTATATTTATATTTATATTTATATTTATATTTATATTTATATTTATATTTATATTTATATTTATATTTATATTTATATTTATATTTATATTTATATTTATATTTATATTTATATTTATATTTATATTTATATTTATATTTATATTTATATTTATATTTATATTTATATTTATATTTATATTTATATTTATATTTATATTATATTTATATTTATATTTATATTTATATTTATATTTATATTTATATTTATATTTATATTTATATTTATATTTATATTTATATTTATATTTATATTTATATTTATATTTATATTTATATTTATATTTATATTTATATTTATATTTATATTTATATTATATTTATATTTATATTTATATTTATATTTATATTTATATTTATATTTATATTTATATTTATATTTATATTTATATTTATATTTATATTTATATTTATATTTATATTTATATTTATATTTATATTTATATTTATATTTATATTTATATTTATATTTATATTTATATTTATATTTATATTTATATTTATATTTATATTTATATTTATATTTATATTTATATTTATATTTATATTTATATTTATATTTATATTTATATTTATATTTATATTTATATTTATATTTATATTTATATTTATATTTATATTTATATTTATATTTATATTTATATTTATATTTATATTTATATTTATATTTATATTTATATTTATATTTATATTTATATTTATATTTATATTTATATTTATATTTATATTTATATTTAATATTTATATTTATATTTATATTTATATTTATATTTATATTTATATTTATATTTATATTTATATTTATATTTATATTTATATTTATATTTATATTTATATTTATATTTATATTTATATTTATATTTATATTTATATTTATATTTATATTTATATTTATATTTATATTTATATTTATATTTATATTTATATTTATATTTATATTTATATTTATATTTATATTATATTTATATTTATATTTATATTTATATTTATATTTATATTTATATTTATATTTATATTTATATTTATATTTATATTTATATTTATATTTATATTTATATTTATATTTATATTTATATTTATATTTATATTTATATTTATATTTATATTTATATTTATATTTATATTTATATTTATATTTATATTTATATTTATATTTATATTTATATTTATATTTATATTTATATTTATATTTATATTTATATTTATATTTATATTTATATTTATATTTATATTTATATTTATATTTATATTTATATTTATATTTATATTATATTTATATTTATATTTATATTTATATTTATATTTATATTTATATTTATATTTATATTTATATTTATATTTATATTATATTTATATTTATATTTATATTTATATTTATATTTATATTTATATTTATATTTATATTTATATTTATATTTATATTTATATTTATATTTATATTTATATTTATATTTATATTTATATTTATATTTATATTTATATTTATATTATATTTATATTTATATTTATATTTATATTTATATTTATATTTATATTATATTTATATTTATATTTATATTTATATTTATATTTATATTTATATTTATATTTATATTTATATTTATATTTATATTTATATTTATATTTATATTTATATTTATATTTATATTTATATTTATATTTTATTTATATTTATATTTATATTTATATTTTATATTTATATTTATATTTATATTTATATTTATATTTATATTTATATTTATATTTATATTTATATTTATATTTATATTTATATTTATATTTATATTTATATTTATATTTATATTTATATTTATATTTATATTATATTTATATTTATATTTATATTTATATTTATATTTATATTTATATTTATATTTATATTTATATTTATATTTATATTTATATTTATATTTATATTTATATTTATATTTATATTTATATTTATATTTATATTTATATTTATATTTATATTTATATTTATATTTATATTTATATTATATTTATATTTATATTTATATTTATATTTATATTTATATTTATATTATATTTATATTTATATTTATATTTATATTTATATTTATATTTATATTTATATTTATATTTATATTTATATTTATATTTATATTTATATTTATATTTATATTTATATTTATATTTATATTTATATTTATTTATATTTATATTTATAATTTATATTTATATTTATATTTATATTTATATTTATATTTATATTTATATTTATATTTATATTTATATTTGTATTTATATATATATATATATATATATATATATATATATATATATATATATATATATATATATATATATATATATATATAAATATATATAAAGTTCAAAGGTAATTAATTGCTCATATATTACATAACAAACAAATGGTTTTTACAGGATCTTATGGTGGGTGATGAGGCTTCACAACTACGTTCGCTCTTAGAAGTTTCCTATCCCATGGAGAATGGTGTAGTGAGGAACTGGGAAGACATGTGTCACGTGTGGGATTATACATTTGGTTCAAAAAAAATGGATATCGATCCCACTAATACAAAAATATTACTTACCGAACCACCCATGAATCCAACTAAGAATCGCGAAAAAATGATTGAGGTATGTTTTCTTTTCAGAAAAGTTAATTTTTATAATTGCGTTATCAAAAACAATCATGACAATTAATTGTAAAAGTTATTATAATCTATTATAGACTATTAGTAGAACGAAAAGTCACCAAATACATTTTCAAAATGCGAAATATTCATTTACAAAAATCTTTGTATATTTTTAATCGATGATATCAATTTTTTGACCACATGATAAGAAAATGTAAATCTATCAATTGATATTTCAACATTAAAAATGCATCAATTACTTTTTGTAATATTTATCAACAAACTCGAAATTTAAGTTTTTCATAAAAATGTATTTGGTGACTTTTCGTTCTACAACGATGATATATAAAACAGGATTTATCAATAAAACGGAAGTTCGTTTTTGCTACGTTAACGTGAGGTTGTCCTTGACAAGAAGATTAACTCTTTCATATTTAAATTCTTTTAATTTACTTTTAATTACTATTAATAAATGCATTAAACATTTGAAACCTGTGTTCGAGTTCTTTTTGAACTTAAGAAGTGGGGTTAAATCCAAAATAATCGATATTTGTTTTATATTCTCGAAGAACATGAAACAAGAAAACAAAGTTAAAGTCAGTAGCTAGCTGTGAAAACGAAGTGGCGAAACGAACTCAACAAAGCGAAATAATTTAAACAAAAAAAGTGTCTGCGGTGAACGATTAAAAAATCGCGCCACTTAACGAAGAACAAAACGATAGAAACAAGTAAGCGAAATTGCGCGCAAAAAATGAAACGATAGAAACAAATAAACGAAATTGCACAATAAAAACGAATAGATACAAATAACGAAATGCGCGAATAAAAAGGATTGAATAAACAAAACGCAACAAAAACGAAAAGAGACAAAAACGAATCGGTTATTTTGCGCCACATCAGCAAACTACTCATCTGGAGCTGCGTGCAATATTTATATACTGCATAGTTTTAAAACCAAAAATATTCAGCGGTAAACATAGGTGGCAGCTCAATAATCATCTCTCATTAAGACGGTTCGGTCAGATGCTACGGACAGTTTTTGGTTTATTTATATACCTCTTTCGCAGTCATCCGTCGTGTGCAAAAAATACAACAACAACAAAAAACAAGTTTCTGCAATATGAAACCAAAGAATTCGTTTATACCTGCACGAGGGACGACCTTTCGTTATTCGTTCGTCAGTGATCCCACCCGAATTCAAATGAAAGCAAAAAAACAAAACACCCATACAGTTTGTGCAATATGTAGAGAACGAATTTTTAATACATGGTGTAGTAAAAAAATAAGACAAATAAAGGCAAATGTATTTAAAAACCAACAAACTGTAGTAGAAATATAACAAAGACATGAAATGTATATAATTAGCTACAGTAATTTTTTCGGTGTACAGCTTTAACAAATTAGTGGATTTTTGATAAGTCTTCCATATACATTCGAATATTACTTTAAATTGGAAATTATTTTTTTATTATTGGTAAAGCTAAACATTTGGATTTAAAAATATAAATAAAACTTAGCTGTTTTTGAAAGTAAATTATGTGTTCATATTTAGAGACATTATAGTAGGGCTGTTAATTTTAAGATTGTATATAATAAATTCAATTTAACCAAATTTGTATAAAAACAATTAACTTTAAGTGATA
This sequence comes from Dryomyza anilis, assembly GCA_951804985.1. Lineage (NCBI taxonomy): Eukaryota > Metazoa > Arthropoda > Insecta > Diptera > Dryomyzidae > Dryomyza > Dryomyza anilis. The sequence continues at coordinate 65,043,013 of OX638130.1, forward strand.
CATATTTTTGTATACAGGGGAATTTTAGTAAATTAATAGAATATAGTTAATAGAAGAATTTATAATAATATTTAAATAATTTATAATTTAATATTAAACTATAATACACAAAATAATTGTTAATACATTTAATGTATTATGTAATACACGTATTTCAAAAATAAAAAATACAGAAAACAAATACATACTACATATTCTGCAAATTTAGAAAACGAATTTCTAATACATTGTGTAGTAAAATCCAAACAAATTAATACTAATGTATTTAAATCGATCAAACTGCATTTTTTTCAAAACGAAGACATAAATGTAGTATAATTTACTACAGTAATTTTTTCGATGTATATATATATATATATATATTTATATATATATATTTATATATATATATATATATATATATATATATATATATATATATATATATATATATATATATATATATATATATATATATATATATATATATATATATATATATATATATATATATATATTTATATATATATATATATATATATATATATATATATATATATATATATATATATATATATATATATATATATATTTATATATATATATATATATATATATATATATATATATATATATCTATATATCGATATATATATCGATATATATATATAGATATATATAGATATATATATATAGATATATATAGATATATATATATATAGATATATATATATAGATATATATATAGATATATATATAGATATATATATATCTATAAATATATATATATATAAATATATCTATATATCTATAAATATATATATATATCTATATCTATAAATATATATATATATATATATATATATATATATATATATATATATATATATATATATATATATATATATATATAACTATATATATATATAACTATATATATATATATAACTATATATATATATATATATCTATATATCTATATATCTATATATCTATATATCTATATATCTATATATCTATATATCTATTTATCTATATATCTATATATCTATATATCTATATATCTATATATCTATATATCTATATATCTATATATCTATATATCTATATATCTATATATCTATATATCTATATATCTATATATCTATATATCTATATATCTATATATCTATATATCTATATATCTATATATCTATATATCTATATATCTATATATCTATATATCTATATATCTATATATCTATATATCTATATATCTATATATCTATATATCTATATATCTATATATCTATATATCTATATATCTATATATCTATATATCTATATATCTATATATCTATATATCTATATATCTATATATCTATATATCTATATATCTATATATCTATATATCTATATATCTATATATCTATATATCTATATATCTATATATCTATATATCTATATATCTATATATCTATATATCTATATATCTATATATCTATATATCTATATATCTATATATCTATATATCTATATATCTATATATCTATATATCTATATATCTATATATCTATATATCTATATATCTATATATCTATATATCTATATATCTATATATCTATATATCTATATATCTATATATCTATATATCTATATATCTATATATCTATATATCTATATATCTATATATCTATATATCTATATATCTATATATCTATATATCTATATATCTATATATCTATATATCTATATATCTATATATCTATATATCTATATATCTATATATCTATATATCTATATATCTATATATCTATATATCTATATATCTATATATCTATATATCTATATATCTATATATCTATATATCTATATATCTATATATCTATATATCTATATATCTATATATCTATATATCTATATATCTATATATATATATATATATATATATATATATATATATATATATATATATATATATATATATAGATATATAGATATATATACAAATTAACTTGTAAAGTTAATTTGTATATAAAGTTTTAAGTAACAATTCGCATAATTTTAGTACACATATAGTTGCATACACTGCAGTAAACGTTATGAAATTTTAAATAAATTAGAATCTCATAATTCTCATAGTTCTCATAATTTTTAATGCAACACAAATAAGTGTACCCACAGTATAATGTATAAAATCTTTAAAAATAGCATAATCTAAGGTCAATTTTAAGAATATTGGGTTGTGCAATACTAATATATTTGTATACGCTGCATATGCAAAGAATGAAATGTACTGGGTAGTGTGGTTCAAAAAAACGACTTTTTCGAAATTCCCACGGGACCCCCTCTAAAAACTTTAAGCACATTAAAAAAGTAATTCACAAAAAATGTTGGCCAAATTGAAAAACGTTTAGAGGTCGCGTATCGCGACTTTCTGTTTTTAGCCCATTTTAAATCGTTAGTAGGTAGGTCTGATTAAAGTTGTATAACTTTTTCATTTTTGGTTGGATTTTGATGAAATTTTGGTTTAGTAAATATAAAATTGTAAAGTCTTTTTTTTATTTTCCATTTTTTTATTTTATGTTTTATGTATTAATTTTAATTTCATCATAAAATGTACAATCTATGTAAAGTAAAGTCTTCAAAAATTAAAAACAAAATCATGTTCCTTTAAAACGAATCAAGATATTTTCTCATGTATGCACATTTTCTTTAGATCTCAATGTAAGCTTTTCACAAACAAAATAATTTTTAAAATTGGATAACTTTTTACAATTTTTGAAAGATTTTTCATGAACAAAATTTCAACTTTACTGATTTTTATATCCATAACCATTAAAGATACAAACTGTAATTTCAAAACTTAAACTCCCTGTTTTCTCTGTATAAAATTTTTTTAATTTTTTAAATTGGTTGAGTGGTTCAGAAAATACTGAATTTCACCCGATTTAAGAGCGTTTGGGCACACTGTGCACCGTAACGAGCGTATGAGAGGTAACCACCTGAAGCAATTGGAAAATAGGTGAGCGCAAAATCTATGATATGATGGAGGAACAAGTTACGGTGATGGCCAGTAATTACGATAAGTTGGCCAGACGACTGGAAGCTACAATGAAGGAGATATAAGGGTGTATGTTGTACCATTTCCAGGCCAAAAGGGATGGGACTTGGTGGTGCGACAAAGCGAGCTATAGAGATAGTAGGGGAAGCTCTGCACTGGGCTTTTCGAGTAATGGATCACCGTTACAAGCATATGAGTACATAGCGGCAGGTAGAAAGATAGGTACCTGTAAAATTCGTTGCATCGTAACTTACTTTTTGCCATTTTGGTGATAATGTTGATCCCACGATGTTCTCGATGAAAAAAAAATCGATGATGAACATTTTCCACCCACCCCAGACAAAAAAAATCGCTAACTGATTGGTATCGATAGTTCGAATTGGTTCGTCATACGTAAGAAAAGTATAGTTATAGCTTGTTATGTTTTCCATCAAAACAAAATTTCTTATTGAATAGTAGGTTGTTTATAAAAGCCAAAGAAAAATAAACGAAAAAGTATTAATGTGTTTGTTAAATGGAAAAATAGACAAAATTTAAATTCGAGAGACACATCGAGCACATTGGCGCACATTCGCGCAGTCTTCCAAGGCATTGTAGACAAAAAAATGCACGCCGCGACGCTGGAGTTATATACAGAAAATATTACTATTTCATTGATCATAAACCTCTGTCATAGGACACTTTGAAAATTCAATAATGGCAACTTATTACGATCTGTGCAACAAAATAATTAAGTGCTTCAAGAAGGAAAAAATCCAATTATCAAGCTGGGATTAAGCTTCACGTATGTACGTGATCATTATGCCACCGGCGTTCATACACGTTTCGTACAGTGCCCCCAAGGTGAGCTGCAAAAAACTCCAGATCTCGATGTCATCAACAGTAGCACGCACATTCGCTTTTCTGGTGCTGATCTCCCGCGACACAACAGGAAATTCGTGAAAAAATTAATAACAAGGATCAGAAAGGCGTCTTCATCGACGATGTGGATATTATGTTATAATTTTTATTAATTATATTTCTTTTTTTTTAAACAATTGTTTAATTTAGAACACTAAATAAAAATATATATGAAAAAGTTATTATGGCAATACTGTGTCGTCTGGCAATGTGACACAAAAATAGCAGGAGGTGCAAAAGAGACAAAAAGACTATTTTTAAATGAGCGCAATGCTTTAGTTAGAAAGGGATTTCATATCGCATGTACTTCACACAGATAGGAATCTGCCGGCTACTTTTCTCCCGATGGTAAAACAAAGGGAACCGGCAAAATAACCTGTAATTACCAGTTAGCTAACTGGTTAGTTACCAGTTACCTTTTTTGCTGGGACATTATCGTAGCAACATGAGCCGATACATTCTTAACGGCGCTGAATTTTCAGCATTTATCGGACGTTGAGTAGTCATCAATTAAATCATCAAATACGGAGATAGATGTCCACGTTATCCACGTGAACAGTTACATTATCATAAAAAACGTAATTAATTAACATAAATTTCGATAACATTAAAAATCATCGAATTAACTTACAATAATAAAATATACAATTTTATACACTATTTATTAAGATTAATTATTTTATTTATTATAATATTGTATTCTATAAAATAAGAAATATTGTAAAACTTCGTCGGAACCTCATGCCGGAACTTTTGGACAAAGACGATAGGACGTGCGCCTTCGTCAAAATCGAATAACAAAAATGGCGCAGATCGTAGTTTTTATGATATTTGTTGGTATACGGATTGTGTACATGAGCTGTGTGGCATTGTTGTTGTTTCACCGTGTAAAATTTTTAACAACTCAAAACAACTGTATGTTAATTCAGATGCTGAAAAAATTGTAAAATGTTCCAAATTTACTAATTTTTTGCAACTGAACTACTCAAATGCAGAAGTTTGAGGTTGCACGCAACAAGTCTAAAAATGAGCAATAATTTGTTAAAACTATGCCGAAAATTCATAGTTTAACCAAATATTTGCAAAACTTAATTTTACAAATTGAATATAAAAAACGGTGATGATGAGTGATAGCATGGAAACCATGCATTATTCAGACTTAAGCTGGAACTATATTACGCTTAAGTAAAATTATGAGGATTTCAAAATTAACTAACACTGAATTTACTTAAGCGCTCTGATTATCTCATTCCCTACGAAAATTTTTAATTTTATTATATTTGACAATTTCGTACGCTTGTTAAGTTGTTGTAAATATACATTACAAAATATACATAATGCTCATTAGAGTGGTTCAAAAAAACGACTTTTTCGAAATTCCCACGGGACCCCCCCTAAAAAGTGTAAGCACATTAAAAAAGTAATTCACAACAAATTTTGGCCAAATCAAAAAACGTTATGAGGTCGTGCATCGCGATTTTCTGTTTTTAGCCCATTTAAAATAGGTAGGTCTGATTAAAGTTGAATAACTTTTATATATTTGATTGGATTTTAATGAAATTTTGGAATCTTAAACATAATTCACTACAGATTACAATGGAATTATCAAAATTTCGATCCGACTATAAGTAATTTATTCGCCGATTTTTACATATACTTTTCTTAGATATTTCACTCCCATTTTCGCCATCTTTCTACATATTTAAAATGTGTCGATAACTTCTCTTAAATATCCAATAAACATAATTAACATAAAAAGAAATTGAACACGTGGCGTAATTTAATGTAATTCAATTTTTAAGCCGTGAAACGTTTTGGTAGCTATTTGCGTAATATAAAAATATATTTTGGTATTATATGGTACATTAAGGTGGATACATGTAAAAATAATTAAAACATAAATTTAATTTTTTTATATTAACATTTTTACTGCTAAGTATGTCGATAAGCCGTAGCCGCGGTAGCTCAGTGGTTAGTGCGTTGGACTGCGAGCCGAAAGGTCCCCGGTTCAAGACTGGACTGGGGCTAACAACATCTTTTCATAGAAACATTTTCTATACCGCGCTACCTCTCGTCAGTAAATGGCAAACCTACGAGAGTAAAACCATTGCCTATGAAAAGCTCTCACCCGCCGTTCGGATTCGGCAATAAACTGTAGGTCCCACCACTTTGAGTACAAATATAACACGCACAGCTCAAAATGGTGAGAGAGCTCGGCCGAAGTTCTATACAGGACTGTAGCGCCAAACTATTATATTATTATTATTATTATGTCGATAAGCCTGGTGTTGTGAATCAGGAACATTTTATGTATTTAAGAAAGTCTGCACATAACCAGTATGCACATAAAGTTCAAATCTAAAAGCACAATAACAGATGCATGTTAACTTAACATAACGTCAACGACGTAACTGGAACAAGTGCATAATGTTTATGAGTGCATACTTTCAGGAAATAAAATTAAATCTGCTTAAAAGCAACGAAAAATGCATTGGTTGCAATTTGATCCGAGACTCACGCTAGCAAGTATGCCGTCTGTTTAAAGGCAACAACAAAAGCATTGGTTGTAATTTAAGTAGAGATTAACGCCAGCATGGGAACCAATTAAGAATTTAGCACATTGGAATTTTCTCACAGTTAATGATTTCACAACATTAGTAATATCCGATGTGGGGTTCAGGAGGTTTTTAGTAGTACGTAGATTTAAGAATATGCTTGCTTGCATTTATGAGTTGTGTTTTAAGAACTAAGTATAAGCAAGGGGTTCGTGAGTCGCACGATACCGAGGTGATGATTAGAGGTTAAGTTTAGATTTTAAGCATTATGATTTTAACTGCCTTAGGGCCAGTTTTTCAGTGCTAGTTTAAACGTAGTTTAAACTCCGTCTTATTAATCTTCTCATTAAATTAAACGACGTTTAATTTTGTTAGCAGTTTTTCAGTGATAGTTTAAAATGAACACAAACTAAGACAATACATATGGCACCACAGGCTAATGACAAATAATTCTCTCGATTTTGACTTCTGATAAATGTCATTCAAAATTCAATAAATAAAAAAATTGTTACAGAAAAATAAAATTAATGTAATTTAAAATTTAAACAAGAGATCGAGCAACTAAAGGGCACGTGAGAGTTTTTTAAATGCATAGTGTGCAAAATTACAAAAATTATTATTAATTTATGAAACAGTGCAGCGACAGAAAATAGTGAAAAGTGTTGTGCAAAAAATTCATGTCAAAAACTTTGAAAGTTTAAACGTAGTTTAAACCATCAGCATCGGTCTTTTAAACTAAGTTTAAACGACGGTTGAAGTTCAATGAAAAAATCGATTTTGATTTTAAACGAAGTTTAAACCACAAACAAAGTTCAACAAGCACTGAAAAACTGGCCCTTAGAGAGCAGACGTGTTTTCAGTTTAACTCAAGCTTGTAAAAATACTTAAAAATAATTAATAAAAGTATAAAGCAAGTCTAACATATCCTTGCGTTTTTATTTAATAATAAATGTTAGGAAAGAATTGTGGACTTCGAGAGAAAACTGTCACTAACGGCAAGTACAAAATGACCCCTGGAGCCCACAACACTGGGATGATTATAAGTAACATATATTTTTATATATACAGGGTGGTCCGCTTCAAGATGCAAATATTTTATGCACTGATTCCTTGGAACATTTCATGAAAAAAAAATTTACAAAGATGGGGTGTATCTGGAACAATTATATATAGGGTGTTTTCAAAATTCATTGTATAAAAGTAGATAGAAACTACTATTTAATTGTATTTTCTACAATTTATATCTTAGTCGATTAATATTATATTAATTTTACCGAAAATTGATCAGAATTATTAAAATAAATAAAAACATTGACATGTTGTAGTAGAGCCTTAAGATTTTTTCATCAAATTAAAAAAAAAGTTATTTTTAAAAAAAGAAGATACGTCATGAAGAAGATACCCCATGTTTTATTTTTATAGTACTCAAATAACTACCAAAACGTACATTTTACGGCTTAAAAATTGAATTACATTAAAGTATGTGACGTGTTCAATTTATTTTTATGTTAATTATGTTTATTGGATATTTAAAAGAAGTTATCGACTCATTTTAAATATGTAGAAAGATGGCGAAAATGGGTGTGAAGTATCTAAGAAAAGTATATGTAAAAATCGGAGAATAAATTAATTATAGTCGGTTATAGTATGTTCAAGATTCCAAAATTTCCAAAATTCAACCAAAAATAAAAAAGTTATTCAACTTTAATCAGACCTACCTACCAACGATTTTAAATAAGCTAAAAACAGAAAATCACGATGTGCGACCTCTAAACGTTTTTTGATTTGGCCAAAATTTTTTGTGAATTACTTTTTTAAAAAATGCTTAAATGCTTAAACTTTTTAGGAGGGGTCTCGTGGGAATTTCGAAAAAATCGTTTTTTTGAACCACTCTACTGCTCATGCATACATACTCCTTGAGAAAAATATCATCCACAATTCGTTTGGAAATCGATTGAATATCAAGTGACTGAACTTTTTGAGTAATACACCCAGAAAAAAATCATGGTAAATTAATAGTTTTTCAATATAAAAACAACAATATATACTATTAAAATTGATCAATAGGAAGCGTACCATTAGTTTAATAATATTCAAATTTTTAATACAATATGATGTTGTACCATACATGTTATTATGTATTCTTTTAATTACAATAGGCAAGACCTATAAAAATTAAATGATACATATTTTTACTTTTATGGTATAGTCGAATTAAATTTTCCTAATAATTTATTAAAACAAAAATGGATTTTAGTTAATTTATTGTATATTTTGTTTATATGTCGAAATGGAAATTCATAAATCACACACATGAAAAGACACTTCTCCTTGCAAAAGATTATAACACATTTAATGTTCGCTTCAGTTTCCAATAATTGATTGTAATACTTGAGTCTGCATATATTTTTGAGTACATTGCCATAATAGAAATTCGATATATTATTTATTTTCTGTAATAAATAAAACAAAAAGCTTAAATATAGTGAAATTACATTAAATTCATTGAGTTCTTACCAATGATAAACGTGATAATCGACATTAGTCGATTATCACAAAAAAAACATGCGACCAATTTGAGCAAACACGCAGAATGACGCACAAAACGAACACGTTTTTATTCGTTTTTATGTATTTTTTTTGCCACGTTTACTATTATAGGAGGAAACCATTAAAATAATAGTCTTTATTCTATTAAAAATAATAATATTGAAATATTTAAATTTATGGTTCTAAATTTTTCGAATACCGTCAAATTAATAAGAAAACTTTTGATTTAAAAAGAAAAAACTACTAATACATGAACCATAAGATCAATGGTCGTATCATTAAGTGCTTAATGGTACATTTTCTTCTGAGTGTATATAAACTAAAACTTTGATTATGATCTTTTTGAGAGGGTTTATGTTGCAAAAAAAAGATTTTTTTTTATTAAAATCCTGTTTGGCAAACATTTAAAGCAGTGCTGAATATGTTGAATATATAGGGATTTTACCCCCTAAAGGACCTGTGCCAATCGGTAACTTTTTACTCGATGTTTGGTGAAACAAAATTTTCATTTATGCTGTGCCAAATGAAACGAAATTTTGACAGAACAACATTTTGACAACAATTGGAATATTATTCAGAAAATGTTTGAATTTTATTTAATAATTGAATAAATTTAATTTCAATGGTTTTTAATGCGCAATTGCAGCGACATAGTTTCAGTTGGCCTTTGTGTTAAATCACGACTCGAATAATAGGGTATTCGAACACCCGTGACTGCAATATTATCAAAATAAAATGTCTTTTTTCTATAACTGTCTGTGATGAAGTGCACTGAAGATTTTAGACTGTCTGAACCAAACATTTGAAATGTCCTCCATGCGCAGTTCCTTCAATGCCCCTAAAAACTGCATCACGAGCCTTCATGCAATATGAAAACATGCATGTATGCGGTCCGCGTTGGAATGAGTGCGTACCCCGGCGCTGACTATAAAATGTTCGCTGGCTCGTAATATTTGGTAGCGCTGTTTCCCAAGAACTGACCCACGCAATACTTGCTCGCACACTTGCCCTTGCTTGGTGTAGCAGTTTGTATTTTCGGAGGTTTTAAGCAGTTCGGTCATTCAAATTTCGTGATGCCTTATTAAATTTGTTTTTAAAATTTTCAAACTTCATTATTTTGTATTTGTCAGAATTTCATGTAGCCCCTTGGGCTACACAAAATTTTGACAATTTATATTCACCTCAATTGCTTAAGAATTTTATATTTACTTTTCAAAATTTCATTTTTCGAGTAAAAAGTTACCGATTGGCACAGGCCCATAATGAGTAAAAATCTAAGGCATTATGGTCCAAGTTGAGCAAAAGTTCCAATTGAAACGTTTGGTTTCGGAACTTATGCTTTGCATTCGTGACGAAACGAAACAACGTCGGAACGATTTAAAAACGTTCTTTTATAGTTCCGGTTTCTACCTCTGCTCGTATTTCTTAGATGGAAGGTCCTTAATTGATTTTTCAATTTATTTCAGGTTATGTTTGAAAAGTATGGATTCGATTCAACATATATTGCTATACAAGCGGTACTCACTCTTTATGCACAAGGCTTGATATCAGGCGTAGTTATAGATTCGGGAGATGGTGTCACTCACATTTGTCCAGTTTACGAAGAATTTGCACTACCACATTTGACAAGACGTTTGGATATCGCTGGACGTGATATAACTAAATTCTTAATAAAGGTATTTATTCATTAATGTTATAAAAAGTGTGTTATCGTTGTCTAAATTCTATAGTTATTGCTGTTGCGTGGTTACGCTTTTAATCATTCAGCGGATTTCGAAACTGTGAGAATGATGAAAGAAAAGCTGTGCTATATTGGATACGACATTGAGATGGAGCAAAGATTAGCACTAGAAACCACTGTATTAGTGGAGTCATATACTGTGAGTCTTATATAAATTGTTATATACTGTGGATGTCTAATATTTGGTTACGGCAGTTGCCTGACGGTCGCATAATTAAGCTTGGTGGTGAGCGGTTTGGAGCTCCGGAAGCCCTTTTTCAACCACATCTAATTAATGTTGAAGGGCAAGGCATTGCAGAACTGGTTTTTAATACAATACAAGCAGCCGACATTGATGTACGACCTGAATTGTATAAACATATTGTACTATCGGGTGGCTCGACTATGTACCCCGGTCTTCCTAGTAGATTAGAGCGTGAAATTAAACAGCTGTATTTGGAGCGTGTTTTGAAAAACGATATTGATAAATTGGCGGTATTTTTTATTTTAATGATTTATTGTATATGTATGCTTTAAAATTCCTTTTTTTCATTATTAGAAATTTAAAATACGTATTGAAGATCCACCTCGAAGGAAGGACATGGTTTTTATTGGTGGCGCTGTTTTAGCCGAAGTCACAAAAGATCGGGATGGCTTTTGGATGTCTAAACAAGAATACCAGGAGCAGGGACTCAAAGTTTTGCAGAAGCTTACTAAAAGCGCAAATTAATGATAATCATACCTATAAATACTCGTTATATTAATGCGTTTATTTTGATATGTTTTCGACAGTGTTACAGTATTTAATTTATTAAAAATAATGTTAAATAAAAATTAATAATCAACATGCATTTTGTAATCCTTCTACTTATTTTACGGCTTTTATATAATTTTTTATTTTACACGAAAAGAAAAAAATTGTTCCTCACAATAAACAAAAGAACTTCATTGGTGGATTTCTTTTGCGGGCAAATAACATTATTTGTACCAAACGAGTTTTTCGTATCCTTTTTAAAGTTCAATAATTATATATATATATATATATATATATATATATATATATATATATATATATATATATATATATATATATATAAACAAAACAAAAAAAATAAACATAAAATATAAGTGTCTGCATTGGAAACGACGTCATGACAGTCCACATTGGGAAACCAGTGTCACGATGAGACCCCACCCTCACCTCCACGAAAGTAGCATGGTCCCACCATTCGAATTTCAAAAAAGATGAGATCAAAATCTGTCGTGGTCGTGACGCGGTTATCATAGTGCGGCTTCAGGTTCCACACATTCCACGTCCCCCTTTACCATTTCAATCCTCCAATACATAGGTCCAAGGAAACACCCGCTTTTTAATTCTAAACCGACCCAGGCTAATCTAGCTGCATAATAGTTGGCGGCATCAGATAGAACAAAGTTGCGTCTCTATGCGAGTTCATTATGAACGTACTGAACATCTCTATGTCGTAAATTATAGCCTTTAGCCATTTTAGCGCTCCATGCCTTCAATTTTTTCCGAATATCATTTCATAGAATTGCCATTTCTTCGGCCCTCTCATCACTAGTAACCGTTTCTACCTCAAAATCATCCCTTTGTCTATAATCCCTGTCTTCTCGGATTGCCATATTCCTTCCGAAATTCACATAATATGGCGAGACTACTAAAACGTCATGACTAGCTGTGCGTATGCAGCACGCTACATTTGCTAGGTGAGAATACCAAGTTCTATGATTCTCAGTATATGATAACTCGCATTTCTTTGCTTCGAAATTGAGACCCATTATCGCACACAATGGACCGCGCGACGCCAAATAGTAAGAAGACATTTTCTTCTAATTCTCTAATACTATTAGCTGTTGCCGTGCGCAACGGAAACAAGAGAGGACATTTCATTAAGTAGTCCACCACGGTAAGTATACAACTATAGCCACGAACTGATTTTAGCAAAGGACTCTTAGCAAATCATCTCCCAAGATTCTAAATCCTTGTTTCTTTCCATCATGCTACCAGCAGGCCTCTCGTACACTGGCTTCATACATTGACAAACTTGACAATATTTCACATACCTAGTTATATCTCATTTCATCTTCGGCCAATAATATTTTTCTAATATGCTAGCGTATGTCTTTTTCACCCCCATATGAGCGGTTAACGAATCATCGTGACATTCACGAAGAGTCCCTTTCCGTTCCTCCCTAGGTAATACCCTCTTCCACTGATATATACTGTACAGAGTTGGGCAGTTTCAATTACATTTTGTAATTAATTATACGAACAATTACATGTAATTGTAATTGAACATTTGTCAATCGCAATTACTTGTAATTGTTATTGTATTTTTTCAATTACAATGGCTTGTAATTGTACTTGATTTTTGTTCAATTAAAATTACATTTTGAAAAATGTAATTTGAAATATTTAACAGAAATTAAAAGTAATTGAGGAATAAAAAGTAGTAATTACATTTTTTAAAATTTAATTACATGAATTAGATTCACATGTAGGTGCGTCAATGGTACTTTTTTGGGCGAAACTGTCATACCTATACCTATAAAATACTCGTTATATTAATGCGTTTATTTTGATATGGTTTCGACAGTGTTACAGTATTTAATTTATTAAAAATAACGTGAAATAAAAATTGATAATCAACATGCATTTTGTAATCCTTCTACTTATTTTACGGCTTTTATATAATTTTTTATTTTACACGCAAAGAAAAAAATTGTTCCTCACAAACAAACATAAGAACTTCGTTTGTGGATTTCTTTTGCGGGTAAATAACATTATTTGTACCAAACGAGTTTTTCGTATCCTTTTTAAAGTTCAATAATTATATATATATATATATATATATATATATATATATGTATATATATATGTATATATATATATATATATATATATATATATATATATAGTTTAAACCATCAGCATCGGTCTTTTAAACTAAGTTTAAACGACGGTTGAAGTTCAATGAAAAAATCGATTTTGATTTTAAACGAAGTTTAAACCACAAACAAAGTTCAACAAGCACTGAAAAACTGGCCCTTAGAGAGCAGACGTGTTTTCAGTTTAACTCAAGCTTGTAAAAATACTTAAAAATAATTAATAAAAGTATAAAGCAAGTCTAACATATCCTTGCGTTTTTATTTAATAATAAATGTTAGGAAAGAATTGTGGACTTCGAGAGAAAACTGTCACTAACGGCAAGTACAAAATGACCCCTGGAGCCCACAACACTGGGATGATTATAAGTAACATATATTTTTATATATACAGGGTGGTCCGCTTCAAGATGCAAATATTTTATGCACTGATTCCTTGGAACATTTCATGAAAAAAAAATTTACAAAGATGGGGTGTATCTGGAACAATTATATATAGGGTGTTTTCAAAATTCATTGTATAAAAGTAGATAGAAACTACTATTTAATTGTATTTTCTACAATTTATATCTTAGTCGATTAATATTATATTAATTTTACCGAAAATTGATCAGAATTATTAAAATAAATAAAAACATTGACATGTTGTAGTAGAGCCTTAAGATTTTTTCATCAAATTAAAAAAAAAGTTATTTTTAAAAAAAGAAGATACGTCATGAAGAAGATACCCCATGTTTTATTTTTATAGTACTCAAATAACTACCAAAACGTACATTTTACGGCTTAAAAATTGAATTACATTAAAGTATGTGACGTGTTCAATTTATTTTTATGTTAATTATGTTTATTGGATATTTAAAAGAAGTTATCGACTCATTTTAAATATGTAGAAAGATGGCGAAAATGGGTGTGAACTATCTAAGAAAAGTATATGTAAAAATCGGAGAATAAATTAATTATAGTCGGTTATAGTATGTTCAAGATTCCAAAATTTCCAAAATTCAACCAAAAATAAAAAAGTTATTCAACTTTAATCAGACCTACCTACCAACGATTTTAAATAAGCTAAAAACAGAAAATCACGATGTGCGACCTCTAAACGTTTTTTGATTTGGCCAAAATTTTTTGTGAATTACTTTTTTAAAAAATGCTTAAATGCTTAAACTTTTTAGGAGGGGTCTCGTGGGAATTTCGAAAAAATCGTTTTTTTGAACCACTCTACTGCTCATGCATACATACTCCTTGAGAAAAATATCATCCACAATTCGTTTGGAAATCGATTGAATATCAAGTGACTGAACTTTTTGAGTAATACACCCAGAAAAAAATCATGGTAAATTAATAGTTTTTCAATATAAAAACAACAATATATACTATTAAAATTGATCAATAGGAAGCGTACCATTAGTTTAATAATATTCAAATTTTTAATACAATATGATGTTGTACCATACATGTTATTATGTATTCTTTTAATTACAATAGGCAAGACCTATAAAAATTAAATGATACATATTTTTACTTTTATGGTATAGTCGAATTAAATTTTCCTAATAATTTATTAAAACAAAAATGGATTTTAGTTAATTTATTGTATATTTTGTTTATATGTCGAAATGGAAATTCATAAATCACACACATGAAAAGACACTTCTCCTTGCAAAAGATTATAACACATTTAATGTTCGCTTCAGTTTCCAATAATTGATTGTAATACTTGAGTCTGCATATATTTTTGAGTACATTGCCATAATAGAAATTCGATATATTATTTATTTTCTGTAATAAATAAAACAAAAAGCTTAAATATAGTGAAATTACATTAAATTCATTGAGTTCTTACCAATGATAAACGTGATAATCGACATTAGTCGATTATCACAAAAAAAACATGCGACCAATTTGAGCAAACACGCAGAATGACGCACAAAACGAACACGTTTTTATTCGTTTTTATGTATTTTTTTTGCCACGTTTACTATTATAGGAGGAAACCATTAAAATAATAGTCTTTATTCTATTAAAAATAATAATATTGAAATATTTAAATTTATGGTTCTAAATTTTTCGAATACCGTCAAATTAATAAGAAAACTTTTGATTTAAAAAGAAAAAACTACTAATACATGAACCATAAGATCAATGGTCGTATCATTAAGTGCTTAATGGTACATTTTCTTCTGAGTGTATATAAACTAAAACTTTGATTATGATCTTTTTGAGAGGGTTTATGTTGCAAAAAAAAGAATTTTTTTTATTAAAATCCTGTTTGGCAAACATTTAAAGCAGTGCTGAATATGTTGAATATATAGGGATTTTACCCCCTAAAGGACCTGTGCCAATCGGTAACTTTTTACTCGATGTTTGGTGAAACAAAATTTTCATTTATGCTGTGCCAAATGAAACGAAATTTTGACAGAACAACATTTTGACAACAATTGGAATATTATTCAGAAAATGTTTGAATTTTATTTAATAATTGAATAAATTTAATTTCAATGGTTTTTAATGCGCAATTGCAGCGACATAGTTTCAGTTGGCCTTTGTGTTAAATCACGACTCGAATAATAGGGTATTCGAACACCCGTGACTGCAATATTATCAAAATAAAATGTCTTTTTTCTATAACTGTCTGTGATGAAGTGCACTGAAGATTTTAGACTGTCTGAACCAAACATTTGAAATGTCCTCCATGCGCAGTTCCTTCAATGCCCCTAAAAACTGCATCACGAGCCTTCATGCAATATGAAAACATGCATGTATGCGGTCCGCGTTGGAATGAGTGCGTACCCCGGCGCTGACTATAAAATGTTCGCTGGCTCGTAATATTTGGTAGCGCTGTTTCCCAAGAACTGACCCACGCAATACTTGCTCGCACACTTGCCCTTGCTTGGTGTAGCAGTTTGTATTTTCGGAGGTTTTAAGCAGTTCGGTCATTCAAATTTCGTGATGCCTTATTAAATTTGTTTTTAAAATTTTCAAACTTCATTATTTTGTATTTGTCAGAATTTCATGTAGCCCCTTGGGCTACACAAAATTTTGACAATTTATATTCACCTCAATTGCTTAAGAATTTTATATTTACTTTTCAAAATTTCATTTTTCGAGTAAAAAGTTACCGATTGGCACAGGCCCATAATGAGTAAAAATCTAAGGCATTATGGTCCAAGTTGAGCAAAAGTTCCAATTGAAACGTTTGGTTTCGGAACTTATGCTTTGCATTCGTGACGAAACGAAACAACGTCGGAACGATTTAAAAACGTTCTTTTATAGTTCCGGTTTCTACCTCTGCTCGTATTTCTTAGATGGAAGGTCCTTAATTGATTTTTCAATTTATTTCAGGTTATGTTTGAAAAGTATGGATTCGATTCAACATATATTGCTATACAAGCGGTACTCACTCTTTATGCACAAGGCTTGATATCAGGCGTAGTTATAGATTCGGGAGATGGTGTCACTCACATTTGTCCAGTTTACGAAGAATTTACACTACCACATTTGACAAGACGTTTGGATATCGCTGGACGTGATATAACTAAATTCTTAATAAAGGTATTTATTCATTAATGTTATAAAAAGTGTGTTATCGTTGTCTAAATTCTATAGTTATTGCTGTTGCGTGGTTACGCTTTTAATCATTCAGCGGATTTCGAAACTGTGAGAATGATGAAAGAAAAGCTGTGCTATATTGGATACGACATTGAGATGGAGCAAAGATTAGCACTAGAAACCACTGTATTAGTGGAGTCATATACTGTGAGTCTTATATAAATTGTTATATACTGTGGATGTCTAATATTTGGTTACGGCAGTTGCCTGACGGTCGCATAATTAAGCTTGGTGGTGAGCGGTTTGGAGCTCCGGAAGCCCTTTTTCAACCACATCTAATTAATGTTGAAGGGCAAGGCATTGCAGAACTGGTTTTTAATACAATACAAGCAGCCGACATTGATGTACGACCTGAATTGTATAAACATATTGTACTATCGGGTGGCTCGACTATGTACCCCGGTCTTCCTAGTAGATTAGAGCGTGAAATTAAACAGCTGTATTTGGAGCGTGTTTTGAAAAACGATATTGATAAATTGGCGGTATTTTTTATTTTAATGATTTATTGTATATGTATGCTTTAAAATTCCTTTTTTTCATTATTAGAAATTTAAAATACGTATTGAAGATCCACCTCGAAGGAAGGACATGGTTTTTATTGGTGGCGCTGTTTTAGCCGAAGTCACAAAAGATCGGGATGGCTTTTGGATGTCTAAACAAGAATACCAGGAGCAGGGACTCAAAGTTTTGCAGAAGCTTACTAAAAGCGCAAATTAATGATAATCATACCTATAAATACTCGTTATATTAATGCGTTTATTTTGATATGTTTTCGACAGTGTTACAGTATTTAATTTATTAAAAATAATGTTAAATAAAAATTAATAATCAACATGCATTTTGTAATCCTTCTACTTATTTTACGGCTTTTATATAATTTTTTATTTTACACGAAAAGAAAAAAATTGTTCCTCACAATAAACAAAAGAACTTCATTGGTGGATTTCTTTTGCGGGCAAATAACATTATTTGTACCAAACGAGATTTTCGTATCCTTTTTAAAGTTCAATAATTATATATATATATATATATATATATATATATATATATATATATATATATATATATATATATATATATATATATATATATATATATATATAAACAAAACAAAAAAAATAAACATAAAATATAAGTGTCTGCATTGGAAACGACGTCATGACAGTCCACATTGGGAAACCAGTGTCACGATGAGACCCCACCCTCACCTCCACGAAAGTAGCATGGTCCCACCATTCGAATTTCAAAAAAGATGAGATCAAAATCTGTCGTGGTCGTGACGCGGTTATCATAGTGCGGCTTCAGGTTCCACACATTCCACGTCCCCCTTTACCATTTCAATCCTCCAATACATAGGTCCAAGGAAACACCCGCTTTTTAATTCTAAACCGACCCAGGCTAATCTAGCTGCATAATAGTTGGCGGCATCAGATAGAACAAAGTTGCGTCTCTATGCGAGTTCATTATGAACGTACTGAACATCTCTATGTCGTAAATTATAGCCTTTAGCCATTTTAGCGCTCCATGCCTTCAATTTTTTCCGAATATCATTTCATAGAATTGCCATTTCTTCGGCCCTCTCATCACTAGTAACCGTTTCTACCTCAAAATCATCCCTTTGTCTATAATCCCTGTCTTCTCGGATTGCCATATTCCTTCCGAAATTCACATAATATGGCGAGACTACTAAAACGTCATGACTAGCTGTGCGTATGCAGCACGCTACATTTGCTAGGTGAGAATACCAAGTTCTATGATTCTCAGTATATGATAACTCGCATTTCTTTGCTTCGAAATTGAGACCCATTATCGCACACAATGGACCGCGCGACGCCAAATAGTAAGAAGACATTTTCTTCTAATTCTCTAATACTATTAGCTGTTGCCGTGCGCAACGGAAACAAGAGAGGACATTTCATTAAGTAGTCCACCACGGTAAGTATACAACTATAGCCACGAACTGATTTTAGCAAAGGACTCTTAGCAAATCATCTCCCAAGATTCTAAATCCTTGTTTCTTTCCATCATGCTACCAGCAGGCCTCTCGTACACTGGCTTCATACATTGACAAACTTGACAATATTTCACATACCTAGTTATATCTGATTTCATCTTCGGCCAATAATATTTTTCTAATATGCTAGCGTATGTCTTTTTCACCCCCATATGAGCGGTTAACGAATCATCGTGACATTCACGAAGAGTCCCTTTCCGTTCCTCCCTAGGTAATACCCTCTTCCACTGATATATACTGTACAGAGTTGGGCAGTTTCAATTACATTTTGTAATTAATTATACGAACAATTACATGTAATTGTAATTGAACATTTGTCAATCGCAATTACTTGTAATTGTTATTGTATTTTTTCAATTACAATGGCTTGTAATTGTACTTGATTTTTGTTCAATTAAAATTACATTTTGAAAAATGTAATTTGAAATATTTAACAGAAATTAAAAGTAATTGAGGAATAAAAAGTAGTAATTACATTTTTTTAAATTTAATTACATGAATTAGATTCACATGTAGGTGCGTCAATGGTACTTTTTTGGGCGAAACTGTCATACCTATACCTATAAAATACTCGTTATATTAATGCGTTTATTTTGATATGGTTTCGACAGTGTTACAGTATTTAATTTATTAAAAATAACGTGAAATAAAAATTGATAATCAACATGCATTTTGTAATCCTTCTACTTATTTTACGGCTTTTATATAATTTTTTATTTTACACGCAAAGAAAAAAATTGTTCCTCACAAACAAACATAAGAACTTCGTTTGTGGATTTCTTTTGCGGGTAAATAACATTATTTGTACCAAACGAGTTTTTCGTATCCTTTTTAAAGTTCAATAATTATATATATATATATATATATATATATATATATATATATATATATATATATATATATATATATGTATATATATATGTATATATATATATATATATATATATATATATATATATATATATATATATATATATATATATATATATATATATGTATATATATATATATGTATATATATATATATATATATATAAATATATATATATATGATATATATATATATATATATATATATATATACATTTAGTTTTTTATTTATTATCATTTTTTATTTATTTTGTATTTTATTTTGTTTTTGTAAACGGTAAAACCTGTGTTTGCTTTCTTCGTTACCAGGCACATATTTCTTTTTCTCGGAAGATTTCATTCAAATATGGGTGTTTTGCTCACACCTATTTAAAAAATATATTACACGGCTTTCTAGCATATTTTTGCAGCATTTTGAATAAAACAAAAAAAATAAACATAAAATATAAGTGCCTGTATTGGAAACGACGTCATGACAGTCCACATTGGGAAACCAGTGTCACGATGAGACCTCACCCTCACCTTCACGAAAGTAGCATGGTCCCACCATTCGAATTTCAAAAAAGATGAGATCAAAATCTGTCGTGGTCGTGACGCGGTTATCATAGTGCGGCTTCAGGTTCCACACATTCCACGTCCCCCTTTACCATTTAAATCCTCCAATACATAGGTCCAAGGAAACACCTGCTTTTTAATTCTAAACCGACACAGGAATTGTGGAGCTAATCTAGCTGCATAATAGTTGGCGGCATCAGATAGAACAAAGTTGCGTCTCTATGCGAGTTCATTATGAACGTACTGAACATCTCTATGTCGTAAATTATAGCCTTTAGCCATTTTAGCGCTCCATGCCTTCAATTTTTTCCGAATATCATTTCATAGAATTGCCATTTCTTCGGCCCTCTCATCACTAGTAACCGTTTCTACCTCAAAATCATCCCTTTGTCTATAATCCCTGTCTTCTCGGATTGCCATATTCCTTCCGAAATTCACATAATATGGCGAGACTCCTAAAACGTCATGACTAGCTGTGCGTATGCAGCACGCTACATTTGGTGAGAATACCAAGTTCTATGATTCTCAGTATATGATAACTCGCATTTCTTTGCTTCGAAATTGAGACCCATTATCGCACACAATGGACCGCGCGACGCCAAATAGTAAGAAGACATTTTCTTCTAATTCTCTAATACTATTAGCTGTTGCCGTGCGCAACGGAAACAAGAGAGGACATTTCATTAAGTAGTCCACCACGGTAAGTATACAACTATAGCCACGAACTGATTTTAGCAAAGGACTCTTAGCAAATCATCTCCCAAGATTCTAAATCCTTGTTTCTTTCCATCATGCAACCAGCAGGCCTCTCGTTCACTGGCTTCATACATTGACAAACTTGACAATATTTCACATACCTAGTTATATCTGATTTCATCTTCGGCCAATAATATTTTTCTAATATGCTAGCGTATGTCTTTTTCACCCCCATATGAGCGGTTAACGAATCATCGTGACATTCACGAAGAGTCCCTTTCCGTTCCTCCCTAGGTAATACCCTCTTCCACTGATATATACTGTACAGAGTTGGGCAGTTTCAATTACATTTTGTAATTAATTACACGAACAATTACATGTAATTGTAATTGAACATTTGTCAATCGCAATTACTTGTAATTGTTATTGTATTTTTTCAATTACAATGGCTTGTAATTGTACTTGATTTTTGTTCAATTAAAATTAAATTTGAAAAATGTAATTTGAAATATTTAACAGAAATTAAAAGTAATTGAGGAATAAAAAGTAGTAATTACATTTTTAAAATTTAATTACATGAATTAGATTCACATGAAGGTGCGTCAATGGTACTTTTTTGGGCGAAACTGTCATACCTATACCTATAAAATACTCGTTATATTAATGCGTTTATTTTGATATGGTTTCGACAGTGTTACAGTATTTAATTTATTAAAAATAACGTGAAATAAAAATTGATAATCAACATGCATTTTGTAATCCTTCTACTTATTTTACGGCTTTTATATAATTTTTTATTTTACACGCAAAGAAAAAAATTGTTCTTCACAAACAAACATAAGAACTTCTTTTGTGGATTTCTTTTGCGGGTAGACGAGAGCACTTGCTCTTGTTCTTGTATTTCTTACCTTGCTCTTGTTCTTGCAAGAAAATCTCCATCTTGTTCTTGCAAAAAATGCAAGAACAAGATGCAAGAATAAGACATTTTTGATCATCACTACTTCTTTATTTGATGTCCGATCATTTTTATACATTCGTTGGAAAGATCTTGGCGGTTAATATATTTGTCTTATAGGTTTAATTGACCTCCGAGGTCACCTTCAACAAGTGATGTTTATTTATTCAGACTTCTACTCCCCTAAATGCAATTTTAATTATCATATAATTAAAGTTCTCGAAAAAATATAAAACTTCACCGTTAAAAGTATTTAGTTTGTTTCATAAACAAAAAAGTTACAGCTAACTCTTTTTTAAGCAAAAAAAAAACATTATTTAAAATCATTATATTTTAAAAAATATTTTATAGTTCACCCCTAAAACAAAAGCTTACATTGAGAAGTGGTAAAAACAAGAAAAAACATTTTTTTTGGAGCCCGCCAAAAACGTTTTTTCGTCACAGGTTTTTTATTTGATGTCAATCATCAAGTTTTATATATCGTTGGAAGATCTCGGCGGTTAATATATTTGTCCTATAAGTTTAATTGACCTCAACTTCAATAAGTGATGTAAGTTTTTTTAGACGGAAGGAAGTGTTTAGATTGCTTTATAAACAAAAAAGTTACAAATATAGTGTTTAAGTGAAAACGATTTTGGCGGTTTTCAGAGGATTAAAAAAAAATATTTTTTGGTTTCGACTTTTTCTCGATGTAAGCTTTAAGTTAAGTACAAAATTTCAAATAAAAATAAAATTTTATATATTATTTTTCAATAACATCTTAACTTAAAACGAGTTTTTTGTAACTTTTTTGTTTATGAAGCTAACTAAATACTTTCAACAGCAAAACATAATAATTTTTGGAGATCTTTAATTATATTAGAAAAAATCATTTTTCATTTGGGTCTAAAACTAACATTTTTCACAATTTTTCGCCGTCATTATAATCAAATTGTGCGTACCACAAATTTCAATCATATAAAATCCATTTGACGGAGAATACATTTTTTTACAAAATCCGAATTCGATTAAAAGGTATAAAATCCACTCAAACGATTGAGTTTACATAAATAAATCCACGTTTCAACATAACTAATATTTGAATTTATTTGATAAAAGTGGCAGCAAAACCACCTGTATGCAATCTCGTTGGGAAAAAACCAATTCTGAACCCTGGTTATAAGTGCGGGCATTCAAGCTCCTACGAATAAATGTACTAACGAACTAGGCTACTGGGTTACAAGAGCGAGTAAGAGCATTCAAGCGCCTACGAACACAAGTTCTAACTACGATCTACAATCTCGCAACCAGAGCTGGAACAGATACTGTAGTCCCTGTCAGGGACCGTTACTGTTTCCGAATTGATAGCATTGCGCCATACCATTTACCGTTACCATATAAAGTGTTACCGGTAAAATATCGGTATGAAACGGTTTACCGGTAAAGAAATGGCTCTCTTTTTGGAATTTTAAATACCAACATTTTTATTTTAGTAAGAAAAATTACCAAAAATCATAATCTGGCAACTCCTTATGAAAAAATACTAGCTGAACCCGCGCACATCTTCGCCCGTGCTAAGTTTTTGTAAATGCAACACTATATCATTTTTAAAGTGTGGATACAATCACGCTCATTTTTCCTGTTTTAGTGTATATCTATGTCCCCATTTCTCCCGCCCAAATTGAACATAAGCACTACTATATCTCAAAATGAATAGCGTAGTAAACGTTGAGGTTGTAAGGAAGGTGCCACGCCCTTTTGCCCAATACTGCCCAGTTTTACAGCACTGCTCTTAATAGGTCAGGAGCAGAGCTGTAATGACTACTAAACGATTACGATTTTTTAGTAGTTGTAATCAAAAATTTTGATTACGATTCTTTAGTTGTCGTAATCAAAAGTTTTGATTATGATTAGAAATAATCAAAAAGTAATTTGATTCTATGGGATGTCAGATCAACTTCAAATTGATACTGTACACCTAACATTAGATGATACTGTTACCAAAGAAGACAAAATCCATTTTGTGCTGGAACTTCAGTTTTTATGAAATAAAATGTGTTTTTTTTGACTCCAAAAGTTACATATTGATAACACAGTAAACTTGTACTTGCCATTAAAGTTTTGATTATTTTGTTGTGTCAAGTAGATTCCGCGAAAATACAATTTATAAAACTTTTTGTTCTATGAGTTTTACAAAATAGTCCATTCTTACAATATAATGAGACTTGTCAATCAGTTGACCATGATTTAAGAAGTTATTGCTAAAAATAGATAAAATGTGAATAATATGAATAATGGTCAAACAATTTCGCGGGACCGGAATAAAATAGCACGAATAGTTTTATCTTGGACTATATAATTCAATCAAATTGAAAGATTTCAGGAAAAATGTGCATTCGCGTTAAAAGTGGGTAGTGTTGACTTTACCCCAGCCTATTTTCAGAAGCAGGTTTCAGGTTGTGTCGCATTTGCATTTGTTTCGTGGAAACTAAATATTGTAGATCTTTACAGCTTATGGAACATTTGTAGCTAATGAATCTATCTATCCAACTGTATTATTATTTTTGTCCTATGTCATTGATATGGTGGTCCAAGTTAGCATTGAAAAGAAAGTGTCGAATAGTCAATGCATATCTCAATAAGCTTTATCATTGAAATCGAAAAGGTAAAATCTCAAAATTTACTTTTCTTGATCGATTTGGTGTGGAATGGCTCACATATATATCTCTAACGTAAAACGAAACAAAACAAATTCCAGAAAAAAGCGTAAGAAATTACAACGAATTTCTTTTTGTTTATATTTACGTATTTTTATTAACAATTTAAAATGAAATAAGACCCTAAATCAATAAGGCCCCAGAATTGGTGTATATTTGTGTTATGTAATAAGACCCTGTATTTTCTTAAAAATCCTGCATTTTCTTAAAGTTCGCTTAAAATAATATAATCGTGTTTCCCAATTTTTCTGGATCAATTCGTTAAAGGGGTTTATTTGCTTTTGAAATGCATATCAAATTTTTGGTCGAACATTTGAAAATAGTTGGAAGTAGTTCATGAGTATAAATATGAAAATGGTTGTACGATATTAATTCGTTTACAGCTTTTATTCGTATTAAATAATTTTGAATTTATTTTTAAATATCTAATAGTAACATTTCAAAAGGGTATAAAACCTTTAAATGATTTGATTTTGTAAAAACGCTTTTAAATCCATACTCAAAGAAATTTCAGCTACAAAATTAAGGGTGTAAACGAAATAATTTATACATTTTCTTTTAAACTTAAAATGTTAACGCGGTAAAAAATTATATCACAAATGAAGAACAATACTTAATAGTTTTTAAAATAGTTATAGAATAATATTTCTGAATGAGTTAGGACGAATTTCCGTATTTTAGTCTTCCAGCCCACCATCAGCTGTTGGACACCATTTCTTCTAACATTTTTGATAACAGTAATCCAACTATCGCTTATTTTATTTCAGTTTAACAACATTTCAATATTTTTCGAAGAATGGATTTTATAATAAGCCAACAATTTTAAATGTGGACCTAGCTCAGGCAGTTTGGAGGGTTACATCATTTTGAACAAATTATATACTATTGTTCTATACTGGTTTCAGCAGTCTCTCGCTATATATATATATATAAACGTATATAAATATTGAACTTTAAAAAGGATACGAAAAACTCGTTTGTACAAATAATGGTATTTACCCGCAAAAGAAATCCACAAACGAAGTGTGAGCAAAACACCCATATTTGAATGAAATCTTCCGAGAAAAAGAAATATGTGTCTGATAAAGAACAAAGCAAACACAGGTTTCACCGTTTACAAAAACAAAATAAAATACAGTATGTATATATGTGTATATATATGTATTATATATATATATATATATATATAGATATATATATATATATATATATATATATATATATATATATATATATATATATATATATATATATATATATATATATATATATTATATATATATATATATATATCTATATATATATATATATATATATATATGTATATATATATATATATATATATATATATATATATATATATATATATATATCCATATATATACATTTTGTATTTTATTTTCTTTTTGTAAACGGTAAAACCTGTGTTTGCTTTGTTCTTTACCAGACACATATTTCTTTTTCTCGGAAGATTTCATTCAAATATGGGTGTTTTGCTCACACCTATTTAAAAAATATATTACACGGCATTCTAGCATATTTTTGTAGCATTTTGAATAAAACAAAAAATATATAAATAAAATATAAGTGCCTGTATTGAAAACGACGTCATGACAGTCCACATTAGGAAACCTGTGTCACGATGAGACCCCACCCTTACCTCCACGAAAGTAGCATGGTCCCACCATTCGAATTTCAAAAAAGATGAGATCAAAATCTGTCGTGGTCGTGACGCGGTTATCTCAATTTTTTGCCTTCAATTTTTTCCGAATATCATTTCATAGAATTGCCATTTCATCGGCCCTCTCATCACTAGTAACCGTTTCTACCTCAAAATTATACCTTTGTCTATAATCCCTGTCTCCTCCGATTGCCATATTCCTTCCGAAATTCACATAATATGGCGGACTCCTAAAACGTCATGACTAGCTGTGCGTATGCAGCACGCTACATTTGCTAGGTGAGAATACCAAGTTCTATGATTCTCAGTATATGATAACTCGCATTTCTTTGCTTCGAAATTGAGACCCATTATCGCACACAATGGACCGCGCGACGCCAAATAGTAAGAAGACATTTTCTTCTAATTCTCTAATACTATTAGCTGTTGCCGTGCGCAAGGGAAACAAGAGAGGACATTTCATTAAGTAGTCCACCACGGTAAGTATACAACTATAGCCACGAACTGATTTTAGCAAAGGACTCTTAGCAAATCATCTCCCAAGATTCTAAATCCTTGTTTCTTTCCATCATGCAACCAGCAGGCCTCTCTTTCACTGGCTTCATACATTGACAAACTTGACAATATTTCACATACCTAGTTATATCTGATTTCATCTTCGGCCAATAATATTTTTCTAATATGCTAGCGTATGTCTTTTTCACCCCCATATGAGCGGTTAACGAATCATCGTGACATTCACGAAGAGTCCCTTTCCGTTCCTCCCTAGGTAATACCCTCTTCCACTGATATATACTGTACAGAGTTGGGCAGTTTCAATTACATTTTGTAATTAATTATACGAACAATTACATGTAATTGTAATTGAACATTTGTCAATCGCAATTACTTGTAATTGTTATTGTATTTTTTCAATTACAATGGCTTGTAATTGTACTTGATTTTTGTTCAATTAAAATTACATTTTGAAAAATGTAATTTGAAATATTTTACAGAAATTAAAAGTAATTGAGGAATAAAAAGTAGTAATTACATTTTTTAAAATTTAATTACATGAATTAGATTCACATGTAGGGTGCGTCAATGGTACTTTTTTGGGCGAAACTGTCATACCTATACCTATAAAATACTCGTTATATTAATGCGTTTATTTTGATATGGTTTCGACAGTGTTACAGTATTTAATTTATTAAAAATAACGTGAAATAAAAATTGATAATCAACATGCATTTTGTAATCCTTCTACTTATTTTACGGCTTTTATATAATTTTTTATTTTACACGCAAAGAAAAAAATTGTTCCTCACAAACAAACATAAGAACTTCGTTTGTGGATTTCTTTTGCGGGTAAATAACATTATTTGTACCAAACGAGTTTTTCGTATCCTTTGTAAAGTTCAATAATTATATATGTATATATATATATATATATATATATATGTTTTTCCCACGATATATATATATATATATATATATACATATGAGTTAATGAATTTTTGTATGAGTTGCGTTTTTTCCCACGATATATATATATATATATATATATATATATATATATGTATATATATATATATATATATATATATATATATATATATATATATATATATATATATATATATATATATATATATGTATATATATATATATATATATATTCATTAACTCATATGTATATATATATATATATATATATATATATATATATATATATATATATATATATATATGTATATATATATATATATATATATATATATATATACATATATATATATATATATATACATATATATATATATACATATATATATATATATATATATATATATATATACATATACATATATATATATATACATATATATATATATATATATATATATATATATATATATATATATATATATATATATATGTATATATATATATATATATATATATATATATATATCGTGGGAAAAAACGCAACTCATACAAAAATTCATTATCTCATATGTGTATATATATATATATATATATATATATATCGTGGGAAAAAACGCAACTCATACAAAAATTTATTAACTCATGCTAACCTTAATTTAAAGTCGTCATGAGTTTCTTTGCCTACCAGGTAGTTTTATTGCGTGCATATTTGTTTACAATTCAACCGCTTAACGCTGCCGCGAATTGGGTTCGCAGTCACTAGTGCTGACATTGTATATTTTCGCCGTATGTTTTAACAACAACAACAAGTGCGTTGTTAACCCACATTGAAAATGGCATGCTTTTGTTTTCAATAACAATTGCACAATATATTATTAAAATATGTTAGCAACCTAAATTAATAAACAGCAAGAGATGCTCAAGACGAAAATTGTAGTTAAATGACTGACTTTCATCTCACTTAGGAGAAGTATGTTCAGATGACTGACTGCCATTATATTGACACTCAACATTCCTCCCCCTTACAAACAAAAAAAAAAAATTTTTTTTTTTCTTATATCACTTCAAACCTCCATATACTCACTTACTCTATTCTTAATGTTTTCACTTCAAACCTCCATATACTAACTTACTCTATTCTTACTACATACACATATATACGTTCGCCTTACCGCTTATTAATCATCGTTTTTGTGTCCTATTGCCGTTGTTGTCTCATTATTGCCGTTGTTTACCTCATGGTTGTCTTCTATTTCCTTTTGTAATTGCTCCAGTGTCCTCTGTAAGTTGCGTGTGGCCTGTTGAGTTACTGCTCGTTGCCACAGGCTCACCGGTGCCTCTGTTTTAAAATATTCTTCTTCCTCGTATGCCTTTATAGTTCCCTGGGTGGGCTCAAATAGAACTTTTCCCGCTGGTGCCTTGGATTTGTACCAATTTTCTCCGTCGTTGGACTCCATAGGTATTATGGTTGGCTCTGCAGACAGCAAAACCCTTCTTACCATTGGCATGGGTGCAGCTAGTCCCATCTGTGATAGCGGTACTTCTAGTCACAGAGTGACCTTCAGATCCTCTTGGTTGTTCTCTGGCTTACTTACTTCTGATTGCTTATCATTAGTTTCCAATGCAACGGTCCTGCTGCTCGAAGATCAGCAACGTTTAGTCGAGTCTCCTTGAAGTCCCCTTGACGTCGACGGCTTTGTCCAGCTTGCTTTTGACACCATAATCCTAGTATTAGAAGGATGCAAACCACGCCACAGGTACTTACGGTTACAACGGACATCTGTTCAGTAAAACCCTTATCAAAAACTGTGCTGCGTCCACGTGCTAACTCCAATCGCAGGTTGTCAAGGTTTTGATAACCCGCGGCCACCTCTTTTCTCAGGTTGGTGTGGTCCATGGCAACAATATGCGCTCCTTCTCCTTCTTTCACTCCTTCTTTCGGGTTAGCTGCTATTTCATCTAGTCTTAGCGCCTCCTGGAGCACCCTGTAGTCGAATTGCAGTATTTCGAACTCATGCCACATCACAGGTGTATTTTTGATCGCGATCCGCAACTCGTGGTTTCTCAAGGAACAATCCTGACTTAGGACGAAATATCCAAAACCAGTTAGCCTTACTTCGGCTTCTTCTTCGCCGCACTGTAGGACAAATCCCTCATCATGTCCTCTGCATAACCATCGGTTGGGTGTTTCGGTTTTTACCAGATAAAACACGTTTGCAGCCACTGCCGCAAATTTACAGCTTGCCCTCAGACTTTCACCTGGTCTCAGCATTCCAACCTCACAGCTTTGACTCCCGCTGGTCAGCTGCACTCCTGGATTTCGACACAGTATAGCACCTTTGTTCAGCGCTGACTGCCCTGCAAGATTCACACACCGGGACACGTCTTCTCCTGACAGCTTTAGGTACCTATCCTTCTTCCTGCTGGCCGCTATGTACTCTCCTGCGTTCTGCACCAACAAGTCCCATCCCTTTTGGCCTGGAAATGGTACGGCATACACTTTCAACAAATTCAACGGGGTAGGCTCTGGTAAAGGAATTTTTACTACTACTACTAGTGACCCGCTGCTTGCAAATGTCTTCACTTGGGCCGCGATGTGTACATTGAGTACATCATTTAGAAACCACCGGGAATCTGATGCCAACTTCAGTTCTGATGTCAGTTCACTCAGCATCGCCTTATCGAGTATATCTGGATGTAGTACCCCATGCGTCAGATCTTCCACAATAGTCAACTCCCTGGTCTGCTGATCCTGTAGCTCTATTAGGTTTGTGTTCACGATTTTTTTTTTTACTAATTAACCAACGCTCAGGGGATGCCCCCTATTCATGCAATGCACAGTGTTGATCGTAAGAAGGGATGATAGGTTAAATGGAGGGGGGAAAGATGGAGTAGTGTCGGTGAATGTTTGTTTTGAACTTGTCAATATCAAAAATGTCGGGAAAAACAGACGCAGGGAGATTGTTCCACAAACGTATCGTGCGACTGAAGAACGAATTCTCTCGGTAATGCGTGGTTCTATTGGAGCCGAGTGAACTACGAAGGGGTGGGCTTGGTTCGATGCCCGAGTAGAACGAGAGGACACACGACCTGGTGGAATCAGGCCATGTATTTCCCTCGAATGTTTACCATTGCTTACACACTCTACGGTCCTTCGGTGCTCAAGAGAACCAATAGAGGATGAAATATTTTCATCCCCTATTAAATATATTGCACGCTGTTGGATTCGATCCAGGAACTCCAAAGAAGATTTTGAATCCCCTGCCCTGCGAATTGTATTCCATCTTAGGCCGAATATAGGTGGTGTAGACAGTGCGCAAGTCAGCAGGAGTGAAGTATGTCTTACACCGTTTTAAAAAACCGAGGCACTTGGCCGCCTCTTTCGACACGTCAAATATGTGATCATTCCAACGGAGATCACATTGAATTGATATGCCCAGAACGTCAAGAGCAGCTGACTCTGCAATATCCACAGCACCCATATTAAGGGGAGGTAGGGTTGAATCCATTCTTTTGTGAGATAACAGACAACATTGGGTCTTGCGTGCATTAAAATCAACTCTATTTGCAAGACCCCAATCGGAGATTGTTTTAAGGTCATTATTGAGTGTGTCATTCATAGTGCGTCTTTTACTCTCAATCTCCAAAGAGGTTGGGCGCTTTTTGAACGAGTATGAATGACAAATGTTGCTATCATCTGCAAAGGAATGGATTGGGTTCTGGGTCAATGACAGAAGGTCATTGATAAATACCAGAAATAGGGACGGGGATAGGACCGAACCCTGCGGAACTCCAGAATTGATGAAATGTTGTTGAGAAAACTCGATATCCATCGAGTAAAAGATTCACCAACACCATATGCAATTAGTTTTGAAACGAGGGCTTTATGCCACACTCGATCAAAAGCCTTGGAGATATCAAGAGCAACAGCCTTGTTCTCCCCGAAAAGGTGAACACAATTATTCCACTTTTCGGAGAGGACAGCCATCAAGTCACCTGTGTATCTGGTCCTACGGAAACCGTATTGTCGGTCACTGAGCAATTCGTTGTGCTCAAGATTGTTCACAAAGTGGAAGTTAATTACGCTCTCCATTAACTTGGAGAGTGTAGAGCATATTGCAATGGGTCGTAATTGGCAGGATTCGTGGCCTCGCCCTTTTTCGGAACTGGCTGGACATTGGCAACCTTCCAACAAGATGGAAAAACTCTTGTCGTGTAGGAGATGTTGAAAAGATTACGCAATGGACAAGCCAGCGTTGACGCGCACTTCTTCAACATATGGGCAGATATGCCATCTGGCCCAGAGGCTTTGTTAATTTTGAGGTTTTCTAAAACCTTTTTAACTGCCCGAGTTCGAAAATGTATCTCCGGCATTGCAGAAGAAACAAAATCGATGACAGGCAGTGGTTGATTACTATCTGGGAGCGTTGAATTATTTCCAAATAATTCTGCCAAGAGATTAGCTTTATCAACCGGGTCAGTGAAAGTCTGGCCATTCATACTAAGAGTTGGAGTAGACGATGTCGTCTGATTCTTCATCCTTTTTACAAATGTCCAGAAATTTTTACTACCCCTGTGATAGAGTAGGACCTTTTTGCGCGCGTTTTGTTCGTGAAGAAACTTTTCGCGCGAGATCACGGCATTACAGCGATTCCTAGCCTGTATACGAAGTCTTTCAGTATCAGCATTCTTGTTAGAACGCCAAGTCTGAAAGGCTTCCTCTTTCGACCTGACTGCAATCCTGCAAGTCTCATTAAACCAAGAGTGGTCCTTAGGTTTATTGCTAATTTTTTTAGAAGGTATGAAGGACCTCATACCTAATAAAATAATATTTTGTACCATTAAAGCCGCTGCATTTATGTCTCTGTCAGCGAAACACAATTTCCAATTAAAGTTGCGAAAAAAATCATTTAACGCAACCCAATTTGCTTTTTCGTAAAGCCATACATTCCTCTTCGGGGCTTTAATTGAAGAGGCGCGTAAACTAGAATACGAAAACTCAGCGGAAACAGTACAGTGGTCGGAATTACCAAGAGGTGCAAGGACTTTTACATCATATTTTTCATGATGTGAAGTCAGAAAAAGGTCAAGTACTTTTGGGCTTTGCCCGCCGACGCGTGGAATATACGTCGGCTCCTTCACCATTTGAGTGAGTTGGTTGCACTCGGCAAAAAGCTCAACATAACAACCCTCCTGTGTTGATAGACCCGAGTGGCTCAACCAAGTGGCGTTGTGCACATTAAAATCGCAGCCAACAACAATTTCACTGCCTGGAAATTGCTCCAATATATTTGAGATCGAATCAGATAAGGCATCCAGCTTATTACAGGTGGAAACCCTATCTAAATTCGGACTCCTATAAAGAAAGCACAAGTGCATGATGTGTGCTTGAATTTTGAATTTAACCCAAATAGTATTAAATTCGCTATCCGACACACTATATTGTTGCTGCAGTTGATACGCAGCGTCACTTCGAATAAAAAGAGCAAGGCCCTTATGGGCAAAGAATAATGGCAATAGGTGATAACCAGGTATATGAAAATCTAGTGGATCTGCACCGTCATTAACCTGGGTCTCACTTAGTGCCATTATTTGTGGCCTATGGATGGTCACATACGCATATACCGAGAAAAAGTTCGCACTTAGCCCACGAATTTTGCAAAAATCTATGCGAAATTTTTGCGACATTTTTTCTATTGGGCAACTTCAAAACAGACATACATACTACCAAGGCGCAGCAGTTGAAACAAACAAATGAGAGCGTAAGTCCAGCCGTGGTGAGAGTTATGCCTTCACCATAGCATAGATTACGCACTCAGTGCAGCCTCAACCGTGCGCGCTAGTAGCTTGGAGTAGGATGGGGGAGGGAAGGAATACGTCAACAAACCTGTGCAATTGCAGCAAAGAGCATAGAAAAGCCCTTTGCGTCGGCAATTGCAAACTCAACAATTGCAACTCAGCAGGCATCGCGAAACCGGTTCTATTATGTGGTTGTTGTTGTTGAATTATTATTGTTTGTATTATTTATTTGGTGTTTCTTTTTAGTTTTTTATGTAAATTATTATTAGTTTGTGTTTTAATTTAATTTTGTTTTATTTCGTTATTTTTTCTTATGTTGGGCGGGCACATTAAACACAGTTTTGAAACACATTTATACTAAACGACGGACGGAACACGTTAAAAAAGACAAGAGACGACACGTCCGTCCCCCATAAGTGCGTTGACGCTACTAACCCGAAAGATAAACCACGTTTGCAGCCACTGCCGCAAATTTACAGCTTGCCCTCAGACTTTCACCTGGTCTCAGCATTCCAACCTCACTGACTGCCCTGCAAGATTCACACACCGGGACACGTCTTCTCCTGACAGCTTTAGGTACCTATCCTTCTTCCTGCTGGCCGCTATGTACTGTCCTGCGTTCTGCACCACCAAGTCCCATCCCTTTTGTCCTGGAAATGGTACGGCATACACTTTCAACAAATTCAACGGGGTAGGCTCTGGTAAAGGAATTTTTACTACTACTACTTGTGACCCGCTGCTTGCAAATGTCTTCACTTGGGCCGCGATGTGTACATTGATTACATCATTTAGAAACCACCGGGAATCTGATGCCAACTTCAGTTCTGATGTCAGTTCACTCAGCATCGCCTTATCGAGTATATCTGGATGTAGTACCCCATGCGTCAGATCTTCCACAATATTCAACTCCCTGGTCAGCTGACCCTGGAGCTCTATTAGGTTTGTGTTCACGATTGTCTTAATCCGCAGCATTTTAATAGAGAATTCCAACGAAGCCATCCTTTTTTGTGACTGTGTTTTAATTTTGGCAAGGTCCGTCAGCGTGGCGTTCAATCCAATCCGTAACCATTCTATCTCCTTTATCGTTGCTTCCAGGGGTCTGGCCAATTTATCATAATTACTGGCCATCACCGTTACTTGTTTTTCCATCATATCATAGGTTTTGCGCTTCCTATTCTCCAACTGCATCAGGTGGTTGCCTATTATACGCTTGTCACGGTGGTCCAATACTCTAAATGCCCAGTGCAGAGCTTCCCCTACTATCTCTATAGCTCGCTTTGTCTTTCCTCCTTGGTAATGGTTGCCACTGTTATCATGCTTCTCCACCATCCCCTTAATTCGATTGCTTGGTTTTTGTACATTCGTCAAGACAGCTTCTGTTTCTTTCCATGGTATGCCACACGCCTCTACGTATTCCATTGTGGCTACAAGCTGTTCCATTGTCTTACATGAATCTTGCGCCTTCGTGATAAAGTCGGCAGTTAGCTTCAAAAATTCTTTTAGATCGGTCGGCACAAACTTTGTTATCACGGTCCATTCGTCGTTGTAAATCCACGCATCTGACTTTCTCTCGAACATTAGCGGGTGTTGATCCAACGCTGTCGGTCTCCAAATGAGTTCTCCATTGACCACCATTATGAACAGGAAAGTCAAATTTATCGCCAACATTATACACTTATTTAATTTATATTAAATTTCCTGTCACAGAGTTGAAGATGTAATGAATGATTCGCTCAAATTTTTACTTATATCTAATTATGTTAAATACTATTTTGTGTTAATTATCGCAGTAATCTACCCATATACAAATAATCTTATTATTCACAGTTGCTCCAGTACATTTTATTCATTGTGCATTCAGCGTATATACATATATTGCACCAACAAAAACTCTTAAAATTGACCTTAGATTATACTGCTGTATATATACTTATGTTGCATTAAAATTCTGAAAATTGACCTTAGACGTTAGTCTGAGTAATAACAATTACGGCAATGTATGCAACTCTATTATATTATAATTGTGTATATACAAAATATTCTTACGAAACAAAATATGCAACTCTATGTGCATTAAAATTATCTTGTTCTTAATTTAAAATATATTCACAAAATAAAATATGCAACTATATATACGTTGTAATCTTCTAAATACAAAATATTTTTGAAACAAAATATGCAACTCTAATTGCATTATAATTATCATCTTCTTTTTGCGAAATAAAATATGCAATTCTTTGTACCAAAATATCCGGCTTATATATCTGGTGCAAGACATATTCCAAATATATTTTATCATTAATTTCCTAACATTGTATTATTTTTCCTTTCATAAAAAATTTTCTTTACGATGTTTCCCCCCTACATTTTTTTTTATATTTATATTTATAAAATGGCTGATGACTTCAAACAAGAATTCATTCACAAAAACAATCTCCACATATATTCACCTCGCCCTAAATTTGCGGCCTACTATCTTTCATAAGCAGTTCGGCCAGAAAATTTTCAATTTAGCTTACTCAACATTCTGCCCCCGTATATTTTTTTTTGTTTTGGTATCGTGTAATTTATTGTATTTATACCTGAGTTTCTTTATCATAATTCGTTCAGTGTTGTATCACATCTAAATTGTATTATTTCAATTCTGCAATACTTCAATTTCTGTAATTCCTCAATTATGACGACTTCGAGCATTTTTGACTTCTGCGAGGGATATGCCCGGCAGTGGTCTTTAAAGCACTGCTGGGACGAGCCCGGATTGGTCGAGTTCGTCAAAGCAACCATCGAGGAAGGCAGTCGTCGAAACACCTTAGAGGAAGCTATCCTATGCGTTCAAAGCATAGAACTGATGTTATTCTACTCAAAGACGAAGGGATACACTGTAGAGCCCATACCTGACATCCTGACTTCGTTGCACCTGCTGAATCGTAACTCAAAGTAAAAATTAATAAAAATTGTTTCTGAATATATAAAAATAAATAAAAATAAAAATTTTACAATTTTACAAAAAAACAACTATTCTTTTTATTTCAACATAATTTCTCTGTTCAAATATTTCAGGTAATTTTGGGGTTTTAGCCATCTTTACTTATTTTCAGCTATTTATGATTTTAAATCTCTTCAATTATTTTCAGCTATTTTTGATTTTAAACCTCTTCAATTATTTTCAGCTCTTTTAATTTTATACATCTTCAAATATTTTCAGCTATTTTCAGCTATTATTTTAGAAATCTTCAATTATTCTCACGTTTCAGCAGTTAATATTATGTAAAAGAATATTAAAATAAAATAATAAAACGAAAATTTAAAATAACTGTTCTTTCTATTCCAAGAAAAATTGGGGGTTTTGACCAGCTATTTTGATTTTAAACATCTTCAATTATTTTCAGCTATTTTTGATTTTCAACATCTTCGATTATTTTCAGCTATTTTGCTTTTCAACATCTTCAATTATTTTGATTGTCAACATCTTCAATTATTTTCAGCTATTTTTGATTTCAACATCTTCAATTATTTTCAGCTATTTTGCTTTTCAACATCTTCAATTATTTTGATTGTCAACATCTTCAATTATTTTCAGTTATTTTTGATTTTCAACATCCTTAATTATTTGATTTTCTTGCTTTTCGTAAATCATAACGGAACCTAAGTGATCATTTTAAGTTTCCGTTATAGTTTACCTAATACTATTACTAATACGAGTATGCAATTGATCAAGTTGCAGACCAGTATTCGTAGGCTAGTATTAGTGATTTGCTTCAAGGCAATGGTTGATATCTTATATCTATACTATCTAATTTATTGCGTTAATTACTTTAATAGAGGTAATTAATTTTCTCAAAATTGTTTAAAATTTTAACAACTTGGTTAAATTGGATTACTTTATATTTTCTTAATTAATACATTCCATTGCATAGGTTGCGATTTCGTTGCCAAGAAATTGCATTGCGCTGTAAACATTACTACCTCGCTCATTGCATAATCTTGCTTCGTTCAACGCAATTTCGCCGCTGTTGGATTAATATTTAAAATGCAGGTAGTGCGTGTATTGTTGTGGTTTTACTTCACAATTTAAACAATTCGTTGTTTTATTTACAAATTAATTAATTAATAGCTTAAGATTAGCATAAAGTCTTACGGATGTCGACTCTTTTCGAAGAGTACATCGAATCCTTACATAAAATGTAATTGCCGTTCTCATTTCTATTCTTAATACAATTATATTATTTAATAATTTATATCTTTTAACTATATTTTTGTTTTATATATATTTATTTCCTCAACTTCAATTTCTAAATTTTTATTTATTTTTTTTTTTTTTCATTCAACATAAATTCATAATTTATTGCACAGGCTAGTAAATTACCCGAAGTAATACTTAGCTGCTTTAATAAAATAAATATCAACATAACAATTGGATCATTTGCTAACTCTAAAAAGCTTTGTATGCATTTTGCAACTGTTGTATGCATTTTCTCATCATTTTTATAATATTTCTCTAATCAATTAAGGCAATCATAATAATCTCTTTTGGAGCATATTCTAGCTCTAAAAACCTATTTTTCATTCGTAGTAAACGTATTTTTTTAATATTATTTATAGTCTTTTAATTCAATCATATTTTTCCTATATATCATTTGGAGCATTTTCTAGCTCAAAAAAAAACCTACTTGTCATTTATTTGCTCGTCAGCAATTAACATAAATTAATAATTCTTTATTTATTCAAAATTCAATTCATCAAAATCTACTTTTCATTATATTTTAATTTAAAATTAATAATTCAACCATGATTTCATAATTCACTTTACAATTCAAAATTTCTATGCTAGTTATCTACGCTCAGCAGTACTTAGCTATTTGTTCAATATCTCAATTTCGTACAAATATATTTTATCGCATTTATTTCGTATACAAAACTCGTGTTATCATTTATAATTCTTTCTTAATTATTGCAACCTATGCAATAATTAATACATTCCATTGCATAGGTTGCGATTTCGTTGCCAAGAAATTGCATTGCGCTGTAAACATTACTACCTCGCTCATTGCATAATCTTGCTTCGTTCAACGCAATTTCGCCGCTGTTGGATTAATATTTAAAATGCAGGTAGTGCGTGTATTGTTGTGGTTTTACTTCACAATTTAAACAATTCGTTGTTTTATTTACAAATTAATTAATTAATAGCTTAAGATTAGCATAAAGTCTTACGGATGTCGACTCTTTTCGAAGAGTACATCGAATCCTTACATAAAATGTAATTGCCGTTCTCATTTCTATTCTTAATACAATTATATTATTTAATAATTTATATCTTTTAACTATATTTTTGTTTTATATATATTTATTTCCTCAACTTCAATTTCTAAATTTTTATTTATTTTTTTTTTTTTTCATTCAACATAAATTCATAATTTATTGCACAGGCTAGTAAATTACCCGAAGTAATACTTAGCTGCTTTAATAAAATAAATATCAACATAACAATTGGATCATTTGCTAACTCTAAAAAGCTTTGTATGCATTTTGCAACTGTTGTATGCATTTTCTCATCATTTTTATAATATTTCTCTAATCAATTAAGGCAATCATAATAATCTCTTTTGGAGCATATTCTAGCTCTAAAAACCTATTTTTCATTCGTAGTAAACGTATTTTTTTAATATTATTTATAGTCTTTTAATTCAATCATATTTTTCCTATATATCATTTGGAGCATTTTCTAGCTCAAAAAAAAACCTACTTGTCATTTATTTGCTCGTCAGCAATTAACATAAATTAATAATTCTTTATTTATTCAAAATTCAATTCATCAAAATCTACTTTTCATTATATTTTAATTTAAAATTAATAATTCAACCATGATTTCATAATTCACTTTACAATTCAAAATTTCTATGCTAGTTATCTACGCTCAGCAGTACTTAGCTATTTGTTCAATATCTCAATTTCGTACAAATATATTTTATCGCATTTATTTCGTATACAAAACTCGTGTTATCATTTATAATTCTTTCTTATTTATATTTTTCCTAATGTTTTCATAACCTTTAAATTTGGTCCGCCACATGCTAGTAAATTAACCCTAAGTAATACATAGCGATCTGTGGGTACCGTTTTCTTCTGTTTTCCTATTTCCTATTTATTATCACACAATACTAAACTTTTCGCAATTTATTTATAAATATATTTCCGCATTTTAACAATGAATACATCAATTTCTAATGATGGTATTTTTTCAACAAATTGTTGTGTATTTTCTTTCCCTTTCCTTTTATTAATATTGTCGTTGTCACGGGGGTAGTGACGGACAAAACCTTATAGGGCCCTACCCAAATTGGTGAAAATTTATTTTTCCTATTCTTCATTACAACCATTTCCCCAATTTGAAACTCAATGGGATTTAATGATTTATCGTAGCTTGATTTATATTTTTCTTTCACCTTTTCTTGATTTTGTCTCAATATTTCATGCGCCCGCTGTATTTGATATTTTAATATTTTGTTATAATCATCGGCATTATATAGTGGTGAAACTTTACGTTTCAAATTAGTTGGCATATCAGAATCATAAACATATAGTGTTCGGAAAGGTGTTTGCCCAGTTTACACATGCATCGTATTATTATGGACATTTAACCATTGATCCTAATTGGAACCA
Source organism: Dryomyza anilis (assembly GCA_951804985.1). NCBI lineage: Eukaryota > Metazoa > Arthropoda > Insecta > Diptera > Dryomyzidae > Dryomyza > Dryomyza anilis. The sequence goes on from OX638130.1 coordinate 65,083,630, forward strand.
TCCTCCTTAGCAAAACATCTCAAATATTCTGCTAATGGTATGTGACTACGTTTATCAAATGGGCGCGTTGGTGTATCTGTCAAGACCATTGGCATTTTTGTTAGCTTAGAACTTTTGTTAACTTGACATTTAGGGCAATTTTTTACATACTCTTTAATTTGTTTTTGCATACCCTTCCACCTATATTGCTTTCTTATTCGAAAATATGTTTTCAATGTGCCCTGATGACCCCCTAACGGCGAGTCGTGAAAGTCTCTAATTACTGTTTTAATTTCTTCAGGATCTGTTAATACTTGACTCGAGATTGTTTCACCATCCATATCCGTTACTGTGTCGTCCAAGACTGACTTACTGACGTCCGGTTGTGGATATATTGCCTTTGGTGTATTTTTAGAACGGGTTTGAACTGCGCAATTTCTGTTTCTAGTTGTGGAATCCTACTTGATGCGTCAGCATTTAAATTCTTTTGCCAGGTTTATAAATTATTTCGAACTCGTATTCTGATAATTTGTGCCTGAACCTGGCTAGCCTTGACGTTTGATCCTTTAAATTCGCTATGCTACGCAGTGGTTGATGATCCGTATAAACCGTGAATGGACGCCCCAACAAATACGCTCTATAATTTGTTGTGGCCCATACTATTGCCAAAAATTCTCGTTCAATTGTTGAGTACCTTGTTTCTGCATCATTCAGAGCTCTACTTGCAAATGCGATTGGTCGATCAGAACCTGGCTCGCCCTGTGACAGCACTGCTCCTATAGCTTCTCCACTTACATCTGTTGTCAATACAAATGGTTTTGAAAAATCTGGGTATGCTAGAACATTAGGTGAAATAATTGCTTCCTTAAGTTTTATAAATGAGTCCTGGCACTTGTCTGTCCATACAAAACTGACATCCTTCCGCAACAGTTTATTAATCGGTAGTGTTAACCTTGCCATATTCTTAACGAATTTTCTGTAATAATTTACTAAACCTAAGAAGACTTGTACCTGTTTCTTGGTCCTGGGTACCGGAATTTGTCACAAAGTCGCGTCCGACCTTAATGCGAGGCGTGAGGAAGGCGTGAGGAAAGCGCGCGTCATATCGGTGACGCTCAGACCCAACAGATGGGCGATCTTTTGCGCGACCGTATTGTCGGGCAATGTGGCCTGATCGTTGTTGCGCTCCTGACGGAATTTCATGCAGCGGAAGAGCAGTACGGCGCTCACAATGCGAAAGATCGAATTGAAATCATCGTTGGTCATGCCCATGATGTTCATAGACTTAACGGTGGCCTGATACTCGGCAAAGTCGTCGACGCCCGGCACCGGCAGACTGCCATTGGAGAGGAATGGATATGTTTTGATGTCATCTAAGATGAATTTTTCGCGCTGTTCGGGCGTTGCGCCCGCGAGCAACTGATAGAATATATGGAATGTTCGTTCGTCCTTGGCTTGACGTATGGCACGTGATTTCTCCAGCAGATACGTCTCAATGTTGGCGCCCGAAATGTAGCCGGACGCATCGAAATTGATGCGTATAAATTTACCCTAAAGTGCGCGAAAGTGCACGAAAATGTTTAAAAGTGTGAGAATGAAGTGTAATATGTCACTAAACAACAAATATGAAACTTACGAAACGCGATGAGTTGTCGTTCTTCACAGTTTTGGCATTGCCGAATGCTTCGAGTATGGGATTCGCTTGCAGCAATTGTTGTTCCAATTCGCCCTATATTTTTTTTAATTTTTATTAAAAAAAAGTAGAAAAAATATGCATTTAGAAATACATTGAAATGATAGCGCAGAAATATCGTTTAGTAGTTACAGAAAATAAAATGTTACATTAAAAATTAGTAACAAAATTCATGACATGCATTAAGTTATATAGTATTTACAAATTTAATTCAAGTACGACAACATATATATATAAATATATTTACAAAACAAAATACCTTCACCAGTGCATAACGATTTCCTAGATTTTGTTCTGTAATTTTTGCAATTTCATTTTCATGACATTCATCATGGTGCGTACAACAATCTGATTCGGACACACCCTGCACGTTACACTTAATTTTAAAATTTTTCTTTACATTTACTTGCAGATTCTGAAATTTGTGGAAAGGGTTTAATTCATGCATTCTATGAAATTTGAATCAAATAATTATGGTATCTTCATTTAATCACTATGGTGTTAGTGCACTTTGTCGTTTACAACTTTGGGAGTTTTTTTTTAGTAATTGAGCAATTCAATTTTTTTGTAATTAACGTAAATAATGAGGATTCCCCAAAAATTTGTCTGTTGTATTAGGTAAAATGCACTAACACGATATAAGATGTATTTCTTCGTGTATTCTGAATTTTAAGTTTGGTTTAATATCAGTATTTTTTTTTTATTTATATAAACTACTCATGTTGATTTTATTTATGTGCATTCTATAAAAAAATGTCTATATAATTCGAGAATTTTATTTTTGACTTATAGTCAGTTTTTATGTATCACGTAACGCCTTTAAAATATTTATAGGATTTGAAGTTTAACGCCCTTTTCTGATACTTTTTTTAATTATTGAACATTACATATGCAGTTATTAAAAAAAAATTTAAATTTAATTTTTCTTTTAAATTCCAAGGAAAAGTTTTAAATGAAATTAAAAACTCCATTTCGTTTTGAATATGTTTCCAGTATATTATGTCTCGAAGACTTTGGATTCCTCAAAGCTTTATCGAACTAACTTCGATAAAAAAGTGTCTCCAAGCTCAATCGATTATAACAACCTTATAATATAAAACGAATTGTACACTCAGAAATAAAAACTAATAGTACGACTATTGATTCTAAAGGACACGAAACAATAGTTTTTCCCATTAATTCAATAGTTTTTATAGTATTTTGTACTATTATTTAGCTAATAAAGCTAAAACAGTAATTTTACTATTGTTTCACAATAAATAAACTATTATATTAATGTGATAAAACCATTAAAAATACAAAAAAGTAATTTTTAAATGTTGCTTAAAGACAAAATTAAATAAGTATTCATAGAGAATAATGGTATTAAAATATTAAAAAATTTAATACTAAGGTTATTTATCAAAAAAGTATGTTATCGTCGCAAGGCCATACAAAAGTAATTTATTTAGTATAACAAAGATACATTATCCTTCACAGAAGTCGCTAATATGTATCAACAGTCAAAAAGTACTAAGTTGCTAAAATTGTAAGTTCTCAAAATAGTACGTTATTAAATACGTAAAAATGTAACCGTGATATTGTAGAACGTTGTGTACTCGACGATTAGAAAATTCGTCAGTCTGTTCTGCTTGGTCGTAAAGCATATGTGAAAAATAAAAAAGTGTACGTAAACTAAAAGATAATACTTGTTAAATTGAACAAAAAACATATTCCTAAGTATTTTTAATTGTACTATTAGTTTTATAGTATATCTTATTGCTTCTATAGTATAGAATTATTAAAACGAAGTTCATAGGATGAAAAGTAATGTAGCTATAGTTTTGTCATTTTGTTTTAATATGATAAACTATAGTATCAATATGTTATATAAAGCAAACTATTGATTCTGTATGTATTTCATATTGTTTCTACAGGATGAAAATATTAAATATATAGTTCATGGGATTATAATAATTGGCTTTATAGTTTTATCATTTTGTATTTATAGGATAAATTAAAGCATCAATATGTGATATGAAGCAAACAATTGTTTTTGTATGTATTTCCTATTGCTTCTATAGGATCACAATATTAAATATGAACTTCAAAGAATAAAAATTATTGTCGTTATAGTATTGTCATTTTGTTTTAATAGGATAAATTAATGAATGAGTATGTTAAATGAAGCAAACTATTGATTTAGAATTTATTTCTCATTGTATCAATAGGATGAATAAATTTACTATTTTAATTCTTGAACATAACGTTAACAATTACTTATTAATATTACTTATTAATATTACTTATTAATATTATCAAATTTATTCATTTCCAGATTCACTTCCATTCATGTTGCATACCATCGAAGTACAGCGAAGAAGGCTGCCCGAAAAAGAAATTGCAAGCACACATTTGCATTTCGAAATAAGTTTTTATTATAATTGTATTAAAAAAATTTATACTTAAAAAAAAAATTAATAGACAATATTATTGACTCGTTTAAATTTATATTCCAATCATTTTCAGCGGAAACTCAAATTGCAAACAATTGGATCAATTATTTTAATATTACTTGAAATAAAAATAATATCAACAATGTTAAATAAATATCATTTCGCATTAATACGGACAATCCTTTTGAATACATATAAAAACATTTATTTTAATAGTATGTTCCCATAGAAATTTAATAGTTATATCCTTTAAAAATAATGTGATATCTTATTACATTTAAATGATTTAAACTATTTATTTTTTATTGCAATATATTTAAAACAATAGTCTGAGTTATTTAATTAATAATTTTATCAAATTGATATAATAGTATTAGTACCTTATCTTAATGTGATAATCTATTCTTTCAATAGGACATTTTAGTATTAATAGGACGTCACATTAATTATTAATAGTAAAAACTTATAAAATCAATAGTGTGACGCCACCATAAAATTAATAGTTATAATTATAATATTAATAGGAAAAATCTTATTGACTAATTTTAATAGTAAAAAAAATCGGTGAATCAATAGGAATTCCAATGGATTTTAAGTTTGTTTTTTCTGAGTGTATGACTGTCATACAATTCGCCAGTGTCAGTCTTGTGCCGGTTGTTATTACTACTTGGAAGTAAAAAAATATCGTTGAATTGGTTTTATTTGCTTATTTCACTGTATAATATTTTATTTATTTCATCTAGTGATCTTAGTGGTAGTGTTACAATTTTATTTTTGTTTCTGTCTACAAAGGTTAATCCCTTTTCCACTGCATTGATGATTGCGTGGTTCCATAGATTATCTCGTCCAAGTATATCGTCTGCCGGAATTCCCTGATCCTGTATTATTTTATGTAACGTCAGACTGAGCCTTCTATGTTCCATATGTTGAATTTCAATTGATCCTGCGGTGGTCACATGTCCCCCAAATGCTCCGCTCAGATCTTTTGTGTCTTTTAAATTTCTCTCTAGCTTATTATCTAATTCACTCCACTTTACCAAACTAGAGTCTGCACCAGAATCTACTAGTAATATTAGTTTCACATTTTTTGCTTCCTTACAGGGAATTTCTATAAAGACATCATTTAATTTTGATATCTGTCTGAATTCTCCATGTCTACTATAATGCGATTTTTCTTTGATTTTGTATATAAACTTAATTTTAATTCCTTAAAATTTTCAAAATATTTACTCATATTTTTATTTATACTATCAATTCCTGAAGTTATCAGATCATTTAATTTCTTCTTATTTTCTTCTATACATTTCCTATTTATTATGCAATCATAAAAATTATTTTTTGCTGTTAATGCTATTATGCCAAAGACGTTCAACGTTAATACAATTAGTGAACAAAAATTATCTACCATTTTCCTACCATTGATAGCGAACGTAACCACTGCCGCACACGGCGTCTGATTCACAATTCCTATCTTCGTTGGCCTGATGTCGCAACTTGTCTTGGGTTCCCAGATAGTTGGCCTATTCTGGGCCCCTAACAGTTTCTTTCTTATTATTATTGTTGTTGTTATTATTATTATTTCCATTTCTCCTATCGTCATTATTATTATAATTTTGACGACTATTACTATTGGTATTACCATTATTATTGTTATAGTTATTTCCATTGTTGTAATTAATTTTTCTATTATTATTGTAGTTTTCCTATTATTGTTGTTATATCTTCTATTATTATTGTTATTATTATAATTCCTATTATTTCCATTATTATTATAATTCCCATTGTTGTGGTTATTATTACCACGAGCATTATAATTGCTATTATTGGCTTGCGTATTGTTCGTGAAGCCATCATTATAGTTGTTATTTTGCGTTTGTTGTTTACTTGTAAATTGCTGCTCTGGTTCATTTATTTTCTGTGCACATCTTAAGTTCGTTTCGTGACCATAGGTCTCACATCCTTGACAGTATGGAGTATTTTTTTGACTGACGCACTGGTCCCGCGTGTGTCCTACATTACTATTGTATGGATTTGTCTAATTCTATTAGCATAGCTTCGTCCCCTCTGCCATTATATTTTTCTTTTATTAATTCCGCCGCCTTTGTTTTTAGTACATTTAGGCGCCTTGCAAAAGTTCGAATTTCTTCGGTAGATCTTTGATATGTCTCCTTTATTTCATGTATCACTGAGTCTAATGTTACGGTTTTAAGATATGTCCTCTTTATTAAAGTATACCTTTTACTAGGTCGAATGCATCTCCATACATTCTTAGCTTAACACACGATAAAAATTCTTGAAACTCTGTTTCTTTTGTTGACTTTACCGCTAAATCACATCCTTGTATGAATTTACATACTTCTGAGGGTAAATCATTGGAGTCCGTGCCTAAGAACATCGGAACCAAATGGTTCACCATTTTTGCAATATGTTCGATACCCATTTTAAATTCCGGGAAATTTATTTTTTCTGTGTGACTTATTTCACTGTTATTTACAGCTTCCTTATGTATCAATGAGTCGTTGGTTACTAACTCTAATTCTTGCTGTAGTAGTCTATTTCTATCTTCTAATTGTACAATTCTTTTTTGTCCATCTGTGATACTACCATACTCAGCCCTGAATCGGGCACTTCTAGAGGTTTCCGGTGTGTCTATATAATTCCGGTTTTCAATAATTTCCACTAGTTTTTCTCTAATTGTCCAAATCCAAAATTGTTTTGATCTCTTTTGATCTCTTAAGCAATTATTCAATTTTTTTAATTCTGTTAACTCTGTCTCTAATTTTTCTTTCTCTGTTATGCTAAAATCTGTCTTAGCTTATATTATTTCTAAAAATGATAAGAATATTATGTCTGCTTCTTCTATTCTCGTGACAGCAGTGGTTCAAATCTTTTCTCTAACTAGCTAAATGTAGTCTTTTGAACCGTTTATTCTTTTAATCTCTGTCCACAAACGTTCAATGAAAAGTCCAATTTCTCCATTTAATTTTGTTGTTTCATGTTGTGCTTTTTTTAATTCTGATTGAAGAGTTTCCATTAAACGTGTCAGTTTAAGATATTTTTTCCAACGAAACTATTCTAATTTTTCAAAATTGTTTATATTTTTATAATTTTTCCTCTATCTAGAGTGTTTGGTTCTAAACCGGCTGCGCCAATGTTAATGTCCCTATTTTATCACCTAAAAATAAGACATTTAATAAATAATAACACTTACTCCGTTTCAAGTTTATTCTTTGTATAATTTTTTATTTCCTTTTTCTGTTCCACTTCTTGGACTCACTTCTTAATCTAAATAACAACTCTCTTAAAAACTAAATAACTACAGCTTATATACTAATACTTAATCTAAGTTTCAATGCTACTTTTCCAGTGTCTTTTGCTGCTTCAGCCTAGAAACATAATTTTGGCCAATCACATTGTGTTTTGCTGCTTATGCCCAGAAGCATAATTTTAACCAATCACAAGTTCCGTAAAGAACTCAAGTTCGATCCACAACTCGACTTCTTAACGCTGACCGTGAAAGCAACTCTTGCATAATCAGCAACCCGCGATGACATTGAATTTAGACCATCGCAAAGTCATTGAATTGAAGTCATCTTTGTTTACAAACAAATTGCACCACGTGCTTATTTTTTTCAAGCTAGCAACTTGACGCAGCTGCGAATTTGGTTTATAGTTACAATTGCTGACTAAGTAAATTGTCGCCGCTTATTTTGGCAACGACCAAAAGGTGTGTCATCAAACAACAGCATTTACTTTTTGTTTTAACAACAATTAGAATGCATATAATATTATTTAAATATTTAGCAATTAATATTTAGCAACAGCAAATACCCACTAGAAAAATATCAATGAACTGCCATGCTATCAGTGACTATCATAATGCTAACTCTCAACATTTCTCCCCCCTTACAAAAAAAATGTTTTTTCGACTTACAACAATCTTATACTAACATCTGATACCAATACCTTACACTACTGTACAATACAAACATACTTCCGATACTTAATACATACATAACCGCATACTTCAGCTCCGCATTCACCTTGTCTATATATTACAGCTGTTGTTGTCAAGATATCGTGGTCGGTCTCCGTTGGTATATTAGCGGGCTCTGCTGTAAACATAACTCTCGTCACTATTGGCATGGTTAATCGATCTTCATATGTGGTAGCGATACTGATTCTTCAAGTTCCCGATATGAGTTCTTGTGCTTGTCTTCTTTCCTTCGGACTGCGGTTCGCACCATCTTATTTGTTAGTGAAGCCGTCATCGATCTCACAGATCTAGGAGCCCCTGAGTAGGATACTTCTCGGGGTCCCGACTGCTCCTGACTCCGTCTAACTTGCTTCCGACACTACATTGCGATGTCGCTTTTGCTTCGATGTGTAAATTCAATATGTTCTTTAAGAACCACTCTGATTCGTACATCATCTTCAGTTTCACTGTCAATTCGCTCAGCAACGCTTGGCCCAAAACGTCCGGGTGCAACATGATATGCTCAGATTCATTCTAGCTAACTTTATGGTTCTGTTTCTGGTGCTTTTTCAGGTTTGTGTTCACAATCTTCTTTATTTCAACACTATGATAGCGAATTCAATTGATGCCATCTCCTTATGTGATTGTGTTTAATTCTGGTGAGTTCCTCTAGTGTAGCGTTCATTCCAACACGCAACCCCTCTATCTCTTTAATGGTTGCTTGCAACGTTCTGGATAACCTGTCGTAATTACTGGCCATCACCGTTACTTGTTGCTCTATCATATGTTTTACGTAGTTTAACGCATATGTTTTCCGTATGTTTTACGCGTATCGTAGGTTTTCCGCAACCGTTCGTTTCTTGTGCATGAATCCTGTACCGTTGACACGAAGTCATCTGTTAACTACAATTGTTTGCTTGAGTCAGTAACAACAAATTTCGTGATTACTGTTCACTCCGCCCTGTAGATCCCTGTATCTGTTTTCCGATCGAACACGAGTGAATGCTGCTCCAACGCTGTCGGTCTGTGAATTGAATCTACCTGGACCCTCACAATGAGCAGGATTAGCCATATTATTGCCAACTTATTTTTCTAATAAAACTATATCTAATTACTGTCACAATATTTTTAGTATTCAATGAGATTTCGTTGCTATAATTATTTTTACTTAAATCTAATCATTTTCGTGTATTCATCATTACAATCACTCACATATTTAGGTGTCTATAAAACATAATTATATTCATATAATAACATCTTTATATCTCTATCAAAATTATCATTCATATATTACCTTATATAATATTGTACTTTAAAATTTTATAAAATAAAAAAAAAACACATTTTTCTTATAAATTAACATTCTCGTATATTACGAAGTTTGACATTATCTTATAGTTTGTGTTAATATTTTACAATATAAGTTGTGGTATGTACAAAATACATGTGTCATATAACATATTTATTTATGTTTATATTTTCATATTTTAATATCTATTAAACTAATCAGCATAATAAATACGTATATTGGTTTTGTTGCTTCATAAACATTTTTCCAGAAGAGAAAAAAAAATATTAATTTATTCATAATTCTAACAGAATATATTTTATTTGAATAACATATTCTACAAGTAAAACATCTTCCACTTTTTTTTTTTGTTTTAAACCTTGTGAAGTTAAGCTTATTTTTAAGCTGTTTATTTTAAAAAATGCTCATTCGACATATATGCAATTTTTATTTATTTTTCATTCTATCGCAATCTCTAACGAAACTTAAGTGATCATCTTAAGTTTTCGCTCGAGTTCACCTAATACGATTCGTAATACACGTATGCAATTGATCAAGTTGCAGACTAGTATTCGTCGTATTTAGTGAAATGCTTAAAAAAAATTTGCTGCTGTTCTTTTCAAACTAATTAATTAATAGCTTAAGATTAGCATAAAGTCTTATGGATGTCGACTGTATTCGAAGAGTACATCGAATCCTTACATAAAATGTAATTGCCGTTCTCATTTGTTTCTATCCTTAATACAATTATATTTTTTAATAATTTATATCTTTTAACTATATTTTTGTTTAATATATATTCATTTCCTCAACTTCAATTTCTACATTTTTCTTTTTTTTTTTCTTCCATTCAACATAAACTCATAATTTATTGCACAGGCTAGTAAATTACCCGAAGTAATACTTAGCTACTTTAATAAAATAAATATCAACATAACAATTGGATCATTTGCTAACTCTAAAAAGTCTTGTATGCATTTTGCAACTGTTGTATGCATTTTCTCATAATTTTTATAATATTTCTCTAATCAATTAAGTCAATCATAATAATCTCTTTTGGAGCATATTCTAGCTCTATTTTTCGTTCGTAGTAAACGTATTTATATATTTTTTATAATATTATTTCTTGACTTTTAATTCAATCATATTTTTCCTATATATCATTTGGAGCATTTTTTAGCTCTAGAAAACCCTACTTGTCATTTATTTGTTCGTCAGCAATTAACATAAATTAATAATTCTTTATTTATTCAAAATTCAATTCATCAAAATCTACTTTTCATTATATTTTAATTTAAAATTAATAATTCAACCATAATTTCATAATTCACTTTACAATTCAAAATTTGTATGCTAGTTATCTACGCTCAGCAGTACTTAGCTATTTGTTCAATATCTCAATTTCGTACAAATATATTTAATCGCATTTATTCCGTATAAAAAAACTCGTGTTATCATTTATAATTCTTTCTTATTTATATTTTTCCTAATATTTCTTGTTTTCATAACCTTTAAATTTGGTCCGCCACATGCTAGTAAATTAACCCTAAGTAATACATAGCGATCTGTGGGTACCGTTTTCTTCTGTTTTCCTATTTCCTATTCATTATCACACAATACTAAACTTTTCGCAATTTATTTATCAATATATTTCCGCATTTTAACAATTAATACATCAATTTCTAATTATGGTATTTTTTCAACAAATTGTTGTGTATTTTCTTTCCCTTTCCTTTTATTAATATTGTCGTTGTCACGGGGGTAGTGACGGACAAAACCTTATAGGGCCCTACCCAAATTGGTGAAAATTTATTTTTCCTATTTTGATTCTTCATTACAACCATTTCACCAATTTGAAACTCAATGGGATTTATTGATTTATCGTAGCTTGTTTTAGATTTTCTTTTACCTTTTCTTGATTTTGTCTCAATATTTCATGCGCCCGCTGTAATTGATATTTTAATATTTTGTTATAATCATCGGCATTATATATAGTGGTGAAACTTTACGTTTCAAATTAGTTGGCATATCAGAATCATAAACATATAGTGTTCGGAAAGGTGTTTGCCCAGTTGACACATGCATCGTATTATTATGGACATGCATTGCCGAATTTAACCATTGATCCCAATTGGAACCATCCTCCTTAGCAAAACATCTCAAATATTCTGCTAATGGTCTGTGACTACGTTCTAATGATCCATTGGCCTGTGGGTGATAGGGTGTAATGTGCATTTTTTTAATTCCCAATAATTTGCATGTATCAGAAAATAACTTTGACACGAAATTAGAGCCATTGTCAGTTACTAGAATTTTCGGAATATTGTGGCGTGTTATAATTTCATCATAAAATGCTTTAGCCACTGTGCTTGCATCTGCGTCTGGTATTGCTACACAGCACATATATTTTGAAAAATCGTCTTGAAATGTTAAAATGTATTTATTGCCAGATACTGTCTCGGGTAAAATTCCTACTAAGTCCATATAAACTTTATCAAATGGGCGCGTTGGTGTATCTGTCAAGACCATTGGCATTTTTGTTAGCTTAGAAATTTTGTTAACTTGACATTTAGGGCAATTTTTTACATACTCTTTAATTTGTTTTTGCATACCCTTCCACCTATATTGCTTTCTTATTCGAAAATATGTTTTCAGTGTGCCCTGATGACCCCCTAACGGCGAGTCGTGAAAGTCTCTAAGTACTGTTTTAATTTCTTCAGGATCGGTTAATACTTGACTCGAGATTGTTTCACCATCCATATCCGTTACTGTGTCATCCAAGACTGGCTTACTGACGTCCGGTTGTGGATCTATTGCCTTTGGTTTATTTTTAGAACGGGTTTGAACTGCCGCAATTTCTGTTTCTAATTGTGGAATTCTACTTAATGCGTCAGCATTTAAATTCTTTTTGCCAGGTTTATAAATTATTTCGAACTCATATTCTGATAATTTGTGCCTGAACCTGGCTAGCCTTGACGTTTGATCCTTTAAATTCGCTATGCTACGCAGTGGTTGATGATCCGTATAAACCGTGAATGGACGCCCCAACAAATACGCTCTATAATTTTTTGTGGCCCATACTATTGCCAAAAATTCTCGTTCAATTTTTGAGTACCTTGTTTCTGCATCATTCAGAGCTCTACTTGCAAATGCGATTGGTCGATCAGAACCTGGCTCGCCCTGTGACAGCACTGCTCCTATAGCTTCTCCACTTGCATCTGTTGTCAATACAAATGGTTTTGAAAAATCTGGGTATGCTAGAACATTAGGTGAAATAATTTCTTCCTTAAGTTTTATAAATGAGTCCTGGCACTTGTCTGTCCATACAAAACTGGCATCCTTCCGCAACAGTTTATTAATCGGTATTGTTAACCTTGCCATATTCTTAACGAATTTCCTGTAATAATTTACTAAACCTAAGAAGGCTTGTACCTGTTTCTTGGTCTTGGGTACCGGAATATTTTTTACACATTCTATTTTATCGGGATCTGGCATTGCGCCTGACTCCGTTTATTTGTGCCCTAAATATACTACTTCACGCCTTAAAAAATTGCATTTTTCCGTATTTAATTTCAAATTATTTTCCCTCAATTTTTCTAACACCTTACATAGTCTAATTTCGTGCTCCATTATGTTTTTTCCATACACAACTATATCGTCCAGATATACGAAACAATCAAGTCCCTGCAATCCTGTTAAAATGTGGTTCATTATTCTTTGAAACGTAGCGGGTGCCCCCGTCAATCCAAATGGCATCATATTAAATTCAAAATGTCCCAAGCCTGTGCTGAACGCTGTTTTTTTTCTGTGGCGTTCATCCACTAGCACTTGGTGATAACCACTTGCAAGATCTAATGTTGAAAAATACCTACTGTGACCTAATTGATCCAAAATTTCATCAATACGAGGTTGGACTCACTTCTTAATCTAATAACTACTCTCTTAAGAATTAATAACTAAAGCTTATATACTAATACTTAAACTAAGTTTCAATGCTACTTTCCCAAACATCTCTTGCTGTTTTTATTTAATTTCACATTTCGCCAGAGTTCTTAACCCTGACCGTGAGAAAAAACGCAACTCATACAAAAATTCATTAACTCATGATAACCTTTATTTAAAGTCGTCATGAGTTTCTTTGCCTACCAGGTAGTTTTATTGCGTGCATATTTGTTTACAATTCAACCGCTTAACGCTGCCGCGAATTGGGTTCGCAGGCACTAGTACTGACATTGTATATTTTCGCCGTATGTTTTAACAACAACAACAAGTGCGTTGTTAACCCACATTGAAAATGGCATGCTTTTGTTTTCAATAACAATTGCACAATATATTATTAAAATATGTTAGCAACCTAAATTAATGAACAGCAAGAGATGCTCAATAGGAAAAATGTATTCAAATGACTGACTGTCATCTAACTTAGGAGAAATATGTTCAAATGACTGACTGCCATTATATTGACACTCAACACCGGAACGCCCCGGAGAGGTAAAAAAAACTATTTGAAAAAGTGTCTTTTTTTTTTTAAATAGATAAATTTATACTTTTAATTATACTCTACATCTATCAGGTACAGGGTATATTAAGTTTTTGCAGATATTGTAATGCCCTTTCGGAGGCATGGTCGTTAAGGAAGAGTATATATATTCTTGATCAGCATCACTACCCGAGTCCGTTTAGCCATGTCCGTCTGTCTGTCTGTATGTCCGTCTTGCTGTATACGAGGAAACTTGAGAAATACTTGTCAGAATGCGATGAAATTTGGTCAAAATATTTTTTTTAGCCAAAAGTAGGGTATGAGTTTGAAAATGAATCAAATCGGTCAACGGACACGCCACCTCCCATACAAGATACTTTTATAAAACACTTTAGGAACCTATAACTCGAAAAGTACCTAGTATATAATTACAAAATTTAAAATTTATTGTTAGAATTTACCTAAAAATATTTCTTCCAAAAATGGGCGTGATCCGACCACATTTTTTTTTTACATTATTTCCAGGTTCTTTTATAGTGAGAGTTTTAGTCGTATTTCACATTTTGTTCAATAATTCCTTAATTAATGAACAAAATGTAACTGATTATGCCAGAAATAAGAGAATTATATAAATTAAAATAATTTAATGATATTTTGTTGAAAAACTAGGAATTTCTATTTTTTTTATATATATTTTTCATATCAATGAATCAGTCAACTCTGCCTTTCAATTACATGTAGGGTACTCATGGAACAAGTTTAAAACTAAAATATATATATTCCCTGAAGTGTCTAGTTTTCAAAACAATTTTTCTTTTTTCAAAATCTTTTTTAGTTCAAAAGTTACATACAAAAAACTTCGATGCGCGCCTTTTCCATACACTCAGCCCAATGTGAGCCGGTGAAGTTTTTGCAGTGGTTGAATATATCTGTAATTTATTTGTGCAGAAATATGTAAATAACTTTTATTTACATAATGTTGGTGCATATTATAAATAAAAGTATAGTTAATTAAAGCGTGTTTTGTTTTTAATTAATTCTTTTCCCTAATGAAAACGTCTCGTAATTTTTCGGCGAAACAGGGGTAATTTTTCCTCCAAAATGTTGTTCATGATATGTAGTTTTTTTAGGGAAACATTTTTTCCCTTTTCGAATATTGTTCACGATACCTATTTTCCACCAAGAGTATTTTTATTCAGGAGGAATTTTATTCACAATAAGGCTGTATATCTAATTACTGTCACAAGTTTTAATATACAATGAGGTTTCGTTTCTATTATTTTTACTTAAATCCAATCATTTTCGTGTATTCATCATTACAATCACTCACATATTTTAGTGTCTATAAAACATAATAGACATCATATATTAACATCGTTATATCTGTATCAAAATTATCATTCATATATTACCTTATATAATCATGTATATTAAAATTTTATAAAATATTCTGTAGTATATACAAAACATATGTGCTAAGAAAAAATCCTTTTTCTTATAACTTAATTTACGAAGATTGACATTATATTATAGTTTGTGTTAATATTTTACAATATAAGCTGTGGTATGTACAAAATACATGTGTCATATAACATATTTATTTAACTTTATATTTTTATATTTTAATATCTATTAACTAATTAGCATAATAAATATGTATATTGGTTTTGTTGTTTCATAATCATTTTTCCAGAAAAAAAAATTATCTATTCTTAATTCTAACAGAATATATTTTATCTGACTAACATATTCTACAAGTAAAACATCTTCTACTTTTTTTTGTTTTAAACCTAGTGAAGTTTTGCTTATTTTGAAGCTGTTTATTTTAAAAAATGCTCATTCGACATATATGCAATTTTTTTTTTATTTTATCGCAATCTCTAACGAAATTGTTTTAAGCATTTCACTAAATACGACGAATACTAGTCGGCAACTTGATCAATTGTATACGTGTATTACGAATCGTACTTATTAGGTGAACTCGAGCGAAAACTTAAGATGATCACATAAGTGATCATCTTAAGTTTTCGCTCGAAAATATGTTCTCCTAATACGATTCGTAATACACGTATACAATTGATCAAGTTGCAGACTAGTATTCGTCGTATTTAGTGAAATGCTTAAAACAATTTGTTGTTGTTCTTTTCAGGGCTCGGGTGGAACCGGAACTGGAACCGGACCGGAACCGTTTTATTTTTATAGAACCGGAACTGGAACCGTGTTTAAAATTTTGTATGGAACTAGAATCGTTATTTTATTTTTTATAGAACCGGAACTGGAACAGAAATCCAGAACCGGAACTGAAACTGGAACCATTACTAAATTAATTAGATCAGAAATTAATATATCAAAAAAATAATAATTAAATCCATTTTGACAAAAAATTTGGAAGCAACATATGTGGACAATGGCATTTTAAAATATGTTGAACTTTGCAAATTTTCTTTATTCAAATATGTTTTGTATTTTTACAAATATTCCATTCACTTATTTCGCAAAAGATGTATATAATAATTAATGATGACGTTTTACTTACGTTTAAGATCGTATCCCCGCGAGGAAACTTAAATACAACTATGAAACCATGCGACTTTATAAATGGTCAATTCCCATATAATGCATATATATGAGCAAATCCAGAAAATTTTTAACCTTCGTGATATTGACATAAAGCAATGAATAAAAATTATTTATACCCAACACTAAGAGTGAAAGGATATATTCAGTTTACTACGCCGCACGTTGGGAAAAAATGATCAAATACGCGCGCATGAGGCAAAAATTGACGGGAATGTTTCATTTGAATTGCTTATTATATAAAAGATGAATGCAGATAAATATTCCCGTTTTTTTGTACGTAAATATCTCTTACCACTTCCGAGTTATAGCCATCTGTATTGAGGCTTATTTCTTCAAAAAATATAAAAATAGTACAACGACATAATGGGTGTACTCAAATACGTGTAAAGTTTTCATTTATAAGTGAAAGACAACCAAATTTGTATCACATAACAATGACAGATAGGTCTCTTATCTAACGTATAATTCATGTTAATAGCATGTCCTGTTCACAGGATATTTGAATGTAAATATACGTATTTTTATTCATAAGTATTATTCAAAAAAATATAAAATTTAGCAGTCTATAACTTTTTTGGATCACGATCATACTATATTGAGAGAATAGTAGGATTTGTGGTGGTTACAGCAATATCAATTTTATCTGCGCCTTCCTGCGCCTAATGCCCGTAATTTCAACAACTAGATATCTACCTGTGCATAGATATCTACCGTGTAAACCAAATTTTGCAATTTCTACACTTTATACACCATACCTACTCGGCAATTTGCCGCGTATCTTACACGATCGATTTCCATTAGTTATCTATTAGATTCAAATTTAAACAAAATGTCAAATTAATTAATTTAGATTTTTAGATATTGTTCGGCTAGCGAACGAAGTAATGGAAATTGGCGGATTGGGAAACACGAATTGAAATATGTAAATCTATTGGGTCGAATGGGTCGCGGCAAATATAATAAATACAAAGATTTTACCTTAAGTTTCAGTGTTTGATGACAAGTGGTTTTTGTGATTGTTGATGATGTTGGGTGATGTTGAAATTCCTTTGTTGTGTAGAATTCATACTGCAGTTGTTGGGTTTGTGTTGATTGTTGAATGTTTATTAATAGTTTATTTTAATTGTCGCGGGACCGAATGGCGCGATGACGGGTTTTTGGGTTTGCTTGTTTATTTGTCGCGGTGACTGGTGAACAATATAAATACGTTTTAAAACTTTTATCGTTAAATGTCGCGGAGACGGGTGGGTTGTGTAGCGTTCGGTTCTATGAACACGTAACGAGTGCTATTATATGCGGCGAACGTTGACAGAGCCGACGGTCGATCGGTTCGCCGCAGTAATCGATAAATAATCGATTGTGTGGATATGACGGACGGAGATGTTCAAACATATCGAGTTTACGTTTGTACGTAAACAGATGTCAAAAAAATTGAACAATTTTAAGTACAAATTTAGCGTTTCTTTGCAAAAAGATGTTTTAACACAAAAAAATTGATGGGATATTCATATTTGAAATGAATGACTGCGAAGATTTCAAGGTCTTTTTGCTTCGGTATTTCTAAATCAATTGCTGGTGCTCCAATGAGGCGATAATTCGGTTGTTGCGCAAAATTTATATGTTCCCATCCATTTTTGAATTAACGCAATTCGTTTTCTTGCTCTAAAGTTCACATTCTTCTTCGATTTTTTGAATCTGCATCATTGTTATTGCTGAATTTATTAATTTTTTATAATTTTAAAGTTAATTTTAAAACAAATTTGTAAAATTATAAAAAGTCAAAAACCAATGATGCCATATTTTCGGAAGAAATACTTGCATAGAAGCGAAATATACCTACCAACGAAATATACCTAGTATTATTCGGTTAATTAGAATTTTGATTAATTAAAAAACGATTACTCGATTAATAAAAGAGTACCTTACAAGTTGAGTTCCATTTCCAATTGAATAAGATTTTATTGTGTGTGGCAAAATAAACATCCAAAAATTTAAATGCTAATATATCAAACTCTTTAAACAAACCAACCCTATACATTTTTAGAAATATTTTGAAATATTAATGTACAATGGAACACAAATTCACAACATTAAAATTAAATAATAAGGATTTTTTAATACAATTTGATCATTTTTTCCCAACGTGCGCCGTTTGTAACACCCAGAAGAAAGCATATATTATTGCTCAGCATGACCTCCTGAGTCGATTTAGCGATGTCCGTCTGTCTGTTTGTTGAAATCACGATTAAAGAAAAAGTAGAAGAGCTAGAGCAAACTTTAGATTTAGATTACTTATATATATTCAAATCTAATTATAACGTATGTTCGCAACGCTCGTTTTCATTCGATTAGTTATCGACAGACGAAATTGGCAACGTTGTGCAGAATTTTCTACCTACGCCATCGTTTGAACATATTGATGTTTAAAAAGAAACAAAAAGGAAAATGGATTTAAATAAATGTATTCTTCCAACATTCTTCTTGTATACGAAGTTGGCACTCGTTGAGCAGAATTTTTTATCTACGTCTGTATGTATTGGTCCTTCTAAACATACTGATGTTTGAAAAGAAACAAAAAAAAGAAATAAGATGTAAATAAAAGTATCCTTGCAATATTCTTCTTGTATACGAAGTTGACACTCGGTGATAGGCATTTTCTGCGTACGTGTCTTTTGTTGTTCGTTGAGAAAACGTGTTCGCGTCGGTAATAATTTTGTTATTTGTAAATTAAATAAATATATAAATTGTGTTACAAAAAGTACAAATAGTAACAGAGTATAATATAGTGCAGTATATAATTTCTGAAACTAATGTGAAAAAACCACAAATAAAAAACTGTGTTTCGTTTTTCAAACAAAATTTGGCATGTTTTTTTACAAAAGCCTACGTGAATTCCTTGCCTACGCTATGTGCTGTACTGAGATCAACTGTAACTGTACCAAATATAAAGCTAGCCTGGATCGTCTGGTTTAGCGTCTGCTGGTGCAATTGTGCATTCATTGATGCTTGCAGTTTTAAACGAATTATTTATTTATGCATTTAAAAATTTGTATATAAATTCAATTATTATAAATTCCCACTGTGCATGTTTAAAGATTTTTAATAAAAATTAATAAAAATACAACATTTTATTTTTATTTTCCGGATTTCTTTCCAAAAATATTTAAATATGTTTCTATGTAAACATACTACTTTTTGAACTGATACAACTGATATGTTTCACTGGAAACATATTTATATTCAGGTCGTTCAAAATCATGTTTTATTTTGAACATACTTAAGTTTCGGTTCAAATATTTATTTTATTTGGATGTAGTTATTATTATGTTTCCATTAGAACATACTCCATTTTAAGGGGCAACATTAAAATGTTTCCGGGATATTATAATGTAAGTCAGAGCTCATTACAACACTGTTCAAGTCGCAATACAACCCTGTTTACAAATGATTTATCATTCAATTATATATTATGTTTACATAAAATTCCAAACATACATGTTATTGCCTGCAAAATTATGTTTGGGAGAGCACTTTTTTTGCAGCGTGTGGGTATCAAATGAATTGCAATTCTTCAGCGATTGAAAGTTTGTAGTTATTTTCAGGATTCGTATACCCTCGTGACCTATATACCACTTTGAATGGTAACCACACATATGTGTAGGGTATTTATAGTCGGCTTAGACCGACTATAATTTGTTGTTCTAACTATCATAATAACACCTACTTTAAAATTTCCTATGTGATCTAATCGTCCCAACTGGTTTTTGGTTAGTTTAAAACGTACATGTAGGAATAAGACCCACGACGTTTGAATACAAACACAAATTATTTTCTATTTTCTATAAAAGTTTATTTAGCCCCTTATCATGTATCTTTTTATTATCGTCTCGTTTTCAGTCCCCTTCGTCTAAAAATGGCTTAACGTTTCGTTCGTTTCGCTCTTTGATTCAATATTTTTGTTTTGCCAACTATTTTTTTGATATACAAAAATTTCATTTTTTTACCATCGCGTATGATTTATATGAAACAACTCTCAAAACAAGCGTACTCAACGTTTCGTTTGATACATTAATTAAAAATTGTAGTCACACGTTATTCAACCGATTTTGAAACGTATTGTATCCGATGTCGTTGTTACCGGGAAATAAAGGATCAGGGGGGTTAATATAATAAAATTGTCGCCCGTTCGTGTTTAATGGCTTCCGTGTGAAACTGTCTCCTAATATTCGAAAAATTCTGTCACCCAAATTCCTTATTTAAAGGTCACTAAGTTTTGTCTAATTTCTAAAGTGTCGCCTGTCCATGATTATCCGTCCGTCTTACACCACCCCTATACTCATTTTGGTGTAATTAAAGATAAAATATCAATATTTAATATATATTATTTTAAACATTTCAGATATGTTCTAATATTTGAAACCACACCATCTGGAAAGATGATGTTTTGCTAATAACTTAAAATTGTGTTGTAGTAATAAATCTACATACGTATTAAAAAAAACAAAATGTAGTTATTTGTAATACAAATGTATCAAAAATTTTATATAAATGCAGTAAAATAATGTAGTTAATTACATACAAAATAACTATGTCAATGAAGTTAAAATGAATACATTTGTGTATGGACGTAAATCAAATACGTATAAATTTACTTTAAAGACATTTTTCTTCCTTTTAATACAGTTTTTTTTTCGTTTTATATATACTAGCTGGACATGTGCACTAGACTGATTCAAATTTGTATGAAAAATATAGAACTATTTTTTTTGTCGCTCCGCGTCGAATTTCTGAAACTAGGATCTCTGAAATTGAGAAGTAGCTTTTAAAACCCAAAAAAAAGTGATCCTGTGTTGTTGCGCAAAGAGCTTAAAGGATATTTTTTTAACTTTTAACGACTATTTTCAATAAAATTGTTATTATTCCGAGTCTAAAAATATATCACTCAGTTTTCTTTTTTTATTAATTTAAAATCTCTTACTGAAATTATGCTTTT
This sequence comes from Dryomyza anilis, assembly GCA_951804985.1. Lineage (NCBI taxonomy): Eukaryota > Metazoa > Arthropoda > Insecta > Diptera > Dryomyzidae > Dryomyza > Dryomyza anilis. The sequence goes on from OX638130.1 coordinate 65,105,054, forward strand.
TTAAATTACATATTTTTAGTTAACCGTTACAGTGTAATGTAGACTTTTTTTATTATAGTAATTTTAACGGTCGAAAATTTTCAAATTTTATTCTAACGAGTTTGGGATAACATTTTTGTATTATTGCACATACAATTATCTTTCAAATGACATGTCAAACGTATATTTTTAGATATCGTGTTATTAGTACATAGCAAAATTCTGCACTCTTGCCTAAAACACTCAACCCAAAAGTTGATGCACACCCTAAATTATTCAAGAAAATGTTTCGGATATACTTCCCGAGTATTTTAAGATCAAAATAAATAAAAAGTCGCTGGCACATTATTAAATAGCACGGTTTAATTTTTTTTTATTAAGTTTTTCCACTAAAAATACTTATAAAAGTTTTACATAATTTGTCCACCATTATATCCTTAAGTTGTCCTTACATAGATTAACGTGTATACAAACATTTACCAACAAAAAGAAAATCAATCAGCTAACTTTTAAAGTTGAAGAGATATTACAATTCAAAATACAATTTTCGTGAAAATTTAGTCTAAAATATTTTAAGATTTTAGTAACTCATAAATAATGAAGTTTAAAGTCATCAATATTCTTATTGAACCACGTTTTCTAAAAGTAGACTTTATTAGCTACATTCTTAAATACAAATCTAACTACTGTCGTGGATATTATCAAAGATATTGATTCAGAAATTAACCCTTTATATAATTTTACTTTTTGATTTCAATCAAAATATATTGTTTTTTTTAGGCTAGATGCGCATACTTTTACTATTTACTAATAATACGATATCTAAAACTATAAGAGTGACATATCATTTTAAAGATAATTTTATTGAAAATAATCGTTAAAAGTTAAAACATGTCCTTAAGCTCTTTGCGTAACATCACAAGATCACTTTTTTTGGGATTTAAATGCTACTTCTCAGTTTTAGAGGTCTTAGTTTCAGAAAGTCGACGCGGAGCGAAACATTTTAAGATTTTTGGTTTTTGAATCAGTCTAATATGCACATCTTCACCGGTGCGAAGTTTTTGCATATACTTTTTTGATTTGATTTATATATTAGTACAATAAGAAGTGATTATTTTACAGTTCAAAAAAATTAAAATTACGTCAGTAAAAAAAATTTAAAATTAAAAATTAAGAATAATGCAAAAATTGTACTTATAATTTAACATATTTAAAGAGAAATTAGATGTGTGGTTACTTATAAATAGTAGATTTAAGATGTTAATAGATTATTGTTCTGAAAAATGTATTAGTAACAGGGCTAGGAACCGAAATTCTATTCTCTGCGGTTCCAGTTCCGGTTCTATAAAAAAAATAAAAACATGGTTCCGGTACCGGTTCCGGTTCTTTAATTATTTTTTATTACGGTTTCAGTTCCGGTTCCGGTTCTATAAAAAACCCATGGAAAACCCGGAAAATCGAAATTCAGTATCAGAATGCATTAAGTGCACCACCAATGGGAATTGTATTTTAATAATGAGGATTCGTTTGTATAGACACTACGGATAGAAAGGACAAAGGACTCCTGACCTCCTAAGAGAAGATTTTAATAATGTTACTCGATATGTTTTTCCCTTCAGACGTTTTGTAGATGTAAGTAAGGACATTTTAGTTTGTTGCATTACAAACTATCTGAATATAAGAAACTGCATATTTCTGCAAAAGTAGCTATATTCCAAAACTCCATTATATCTTTCTGCTAAGCTGAGTATTTGCGTTTCAAATAGAAGCCTCCATTTTATTTTGCCAAAATTAACCTACATACAATTCGCAATTCGGCTCTGGAATTCATTGCCACGTAATATTTAAAATATAAACAGAACATGTAGATTTAGTTATTACCAAAGTAGGAATTAACGATCGGCACAAGCTTGACACACACTTGTGCCAATGCTAATCAGGCCTGTGCCAACGCTGTTATCCAAGCTCGTTCAAAGACTGTGTCAAGACTGGAATGATAACTATGTTACAAGCCTTTATCCCATGCTTGTATCCGGGCTCGTTGACAAAAAATTGTGTCAGACTTAATTCTCAGTCTTGTGCCAACACTGTGTTTAGGCCAGTGCCAAGACTGTGTCAAGGCTGGAATGATAACTATGTTACAAGACTGTTATTCAGGATTGTACCAAAGCTTATGTCCCAAGTTTGTACCAAAGCTTGTGCCCCAGTCTTGAAACAGACACTATTCCCCAGACTTGCGACAATCCTTGAAATAGCCAGAAGATTCAGGCTATTGGGCATAATTTGTCATGGGTATTTCACTAATTATTCATGTCATTACACTTGAGTGTTAAGTCTGTAGATAAATAAATATGTAAGAGGTTAACAACCAATTTAACAGTATTACTTACGTTAATTTACAGTCTTATTGTTCAGACAACTTCAAAGAATATAGAAATGACCTTTAAAAAATCGTCAACAAACATTTTTTTTATCAAATAAGTGTTCTTTAACATGGAAACAACACAAAAATGTCACCATAGTAAACTTTAATTTACTCAAGTAAAAGTCGGTACACATGCATTATTAGGCATGGGACGAAAAGAAAAAGACGGAATTTTGAATTTCCTTCAGCATATGCGGTTTGGATAATTTGACAAATTCTTATATGTGGCTCAATATTGTGTCAGACTTGTGTCAATATTGGTATACCGAAGCCTGTGTGGAGTCCGAGAATGAAAATTGTACCAGGCTTGTGTCCAACATAAACTAAAAAGGCCTGTTTGAAATCTGGAAATGACAAATGTGCCAGGCTTGTGTCTAGCTTGATATATCAAGGCTTGTGTGGAGTCTGTGATAACGATTGTGCTAGCCTTGTGTCTGGCCCGATATACCAAGCGTTGGTAGTCAAGCTTGTAACAAGGCATGCACTTTGTTGCAACCTGGAAATTCCTACCTGGGATGATAAGGGGCTAAATAAACTTTTATATAAAATAGAAAATAATTTGTGTTTGTATTGAAACGTCGTGGGTATCATTCCTATATGTATGTTTTAAACTAACAAATAAATATTGGTATATTGGTATATTATTGGCACATTTATAAAGTCGCATGGTTTCATAGTCGTATTTAAGTTTCATCGCGGGGACACGTTCTTAAACGTAAGTACCGTCAACATTAATTATAATATACATCTTTTGAGAAATAAGTGAATGAAATATTGGTCAAAAATACAAAGCATATGTTGTATGACAATCAATATGTATAAACAAAATTTGCAAAACTCAACATTTTTAAAATGCCATTGTCCACTTGTGTAACTTAATTAATATTTGTTTTTGTTTCCAAATTCATTGATTTATTTATTTATTATTTTTTTGATATATTAATTTCTGATCTAATTAATTTAGTAATGGTTCCAGTTCCGGTTCTGGGTTTCTGTTCCAGTTCCGGTTCTATAAAAAAATAAAATAACGATTCCAGTTCCGGTTCCATACAAAATTTCAAAAACGGTTCCAGTTCCGGTTCTATAAAAATGAAACGGTTCCGGTCCGGTTCCAGTTCCGGTTCCACCCGAGCCCTGATTAGTATATAATACCTAAATCTACATGTTCTGTTAATATTTTAAATATTAAGTGGTAGTGAATTCTACAGTCGAATTAGTTAGTTAAATTTTGGCAAAATAAATTGAGGCTTCTATTTGAAACGTTATGATGACGTAGTTTGTTTTGTTTTTCAGATAGTTTGTAATGCAGCAGAATCTGTCAAACTTGTCAAACAGTATATAATTTAATTGTTCCTGAATGTTTTTCTAAAAATATTGTGAATAGCCGACACGGTTATTTCATCAAAAAAACCACAACTGAAATATCAGTGCTTCTATTTTCAAACAGAATTCGTCATGGTTTTTTACAACAGGTTCCGCGTATAATAGTATGTTATGCATAGTGTGTAATGCAGAATAGATAGTTTGTAATGCAGCCGAATCTGTCAAACTTGTCAAACAGTATATAATTTAATTGTTCCTGAATGTTTTTCTAAAAATATTGTGAATAGTCGACACGGTTATTTCATCAAAAAAACCACAACTGAAATATCAGTGCTTTTATTTTCAAACAGAATTCGTCATGGTTTTTTACAACAGGCTCCGCGAATAATAGTATGTTATGCATAGTGTGTAATGCAGAATAGATAGTTTGTAATGCAGCAGAATCTGTCAAACTTGTCAAACAGTATATAATTTAATTGTTCCTGAATGTTTTTCTAAAAATATTGTGAATAGCCGACACGGTTATTTCATCAAAAAAACCACAACTGAAATATCAGTGCTTCTATTTTCAAACAGAATTCGTCATGGTTTTTTACAACAGGTTCCGCGAATAATAGTATGTTATGCATAGTGTGTAATGCAGAATAGATAGTTTGTAATGCAGCAGAATCTGTCAAAATTGTCAAACAGTATATAATTTAATTGTTCCTGAATGTTTTTCTAAAAATATTGTGAATAGTCGACACGGTTATTTCATCAAAAAAACCACAACTGAAATATCAGTGCTTTTATTTTCAAACAGAATTCGTCATGGTTTTTTACAACAGGCTCCGCGAATAATAGTATGTTATGCATATGTGTAATGCAGAATAGACAGTTTGTAATGCAGCAGAATCTGTCAAACTGTCAAACAGTATATAATTTAATTGTTCCTGAATGTTTTTCTAAAAATATTGTGAATAGCCGACACGGTTATTTCATCAAAAAAACCACAACTGAAATATCAGTGCTTCTATTTTCAAACAGAATTCGTCATGGTTTTTTACAACAGGCTCCGCGAATTCCTTGCCAACGCTATATGCTGCACTGAGACTTGTACTTGCAGGTTTAATTCAATTATTTATTTATGCATTTAATAATTTATATATGAATTTAAATCAGGGACTGTAATAGTTACGAGTAATATACAAAAAAATCAAAATTAAAAATTATTTTTGAGCAAAACTTTTTTTTGTTCAGTAATATCGATTATTTTTGATTTTTAAAATTTTGCTCAGAAATAAAAGTCAAATTACAATTTTTATTTTCAAATTCAAAAATAAAAACGAGTTGGGAAAGTTAGGTCACATGGGTAAGTTCGGTCACATGGGGCGGATTTTTATAGTCGGTCGGGCCCGACTCTGGAATACCCTACACTTTTGGTGGGGATATTAACCCTCAGAATATTATTCATATATCAGAAATTTACGTCTTATATCCCCATAAATTAAAAAAATTATATAAAAGTATAAATAACTAAAAGAAAAAATTGAAAAATATAATTGGGCGGACCACGCCTATATTTAAAATTTTGAAAGGCTAATATTTTATAGATTTGATTTTAATAATTTACGGATCAAATTTCCACTATGAAAACCCGGGAAAAAATGAAAAAAAAAAGTGGGCGGATCACGCAAGGCGGATCACGCAAGACGGACAGACAGACAGACAGACAGACGGACATGGCTAAACGGACTCGGGTAGTGATGCTGATCAAGAATATATATACTTTTCCATACCAGACACGCCTCCTAAGGGGCGTTACAATATATGCACAAAGTTAATATATCCTGTACCTCATAGGTGTAGGGTATAATTAAAAATGTATTTTTATTTTTTTCTGCCCAAGAATAACGATTATTTTTGATTTATACTTTTTTTTACTCAAAAATAAACATTAGGGTGCGGAGTAGGGTGTCACTTATTTTTGAACACTCATGTCTCACCACCTAGGATTGTTTATTACGACTCAAAAATAAGGTGTTCAAAATTTTTTTTGAATTTGAACAACGGGAACACGTGCCGCAAGTACATTGAAAATTGTACTAGGAGTTGCATTTATACTAGGAGTCGAAATTTAGAATATTTCAAAACAATTTTTCGACTATGCCAATCATGTAGAACTGTTTGCGAAAAAAAAATATGTATTCGGATTTTCGATAATTTTCCGTGTTATCGTTTGTTTTATACGGCAGTAAACACATATAAACCAAAGGATATTTTTTAAAAATATAAAAACAAAATATTGGAACAAAAGTTGTATACCAATTGAATAGAAACTAATTAAGCTTTTTATATGTGTTTATTGCTGTATAAAACAATCGATAACTCGGAAAATTATCGAAATTTCGATAATCCGAATACATATAATTTTTTTTCGCAAACAGTTCTACATGATTGTATTATTATTTATTATTATTATTGTATTGGGTTAATGCACTGCGACCTAATAAGGTCTATTGTGCCCCGCTTGGAGCCATAGTTGACAGAGTTATCAACTGTGGCCCCTCCCTAGTTCATTCAGTGGTATCCTAATTTGCTGGGGATTCTGATGGTTGTACTATATCCTTCTAGAGGACGTCAGCCAAGCCTATCTCAGTAAGAAACCTAATTATTTCGATTGGCTTCATTTTCCTGATATCAGTATGGCTTGGTTGAGTGAATCCAAGAATTTTATTCCTTGTGCGCATAAGGGCTGGACAAGTTCCCAGAATATGCCCTGGGTTTTCGTCCTCCTCCAGACAGTGTCTACATGTACTGTCGGATTGTGAGATGCTCTTCCAGTCTGCAGTGACCTGTGAGAAATCCAGTCAAGATTCTTAAGTTGTTCTTTGTTAACTTAATACAATCTTTGAATCTTTTGAGGCAATAGATCTCAATAAGTTTCTTTGATTGTCGGAACTTTGGTAGTCCCATCCATAATTTTTCTCTTGTTGTTAATTTTTCTTCTCGCAGTATCTTTTTGATCATACTGTCGCCAATCCCACAGAAAGGTTCTGGGCCTATGAGCTTTGTCGCGGCCCCTTTCTTGGCTAGCTGATCAGCTTCTTCATTACCTTCCATTCCCTTGTGGCCAGGGACCCAAAGTATGGTGACCTTGTTTGTTCTTCCTAGTTTGTTTATTTTACCTAAGCATTCCCATACTAGTTCAGAGGTAATCTCATATGATTCTAATGCGATAATGGCGACCTGGCTGTCTGATAGGACTGCTATGTTCTTATTGTGGTAATTTCTGTCGAGATTGAACTGAATGCATCTGTCAATAGCGTATATTTCCGCTTGAAAGATGCTGGTCATTTTTCCCATGGATTCGAAGTATTTGGTTCGGGGCCCGAATACTCCTGCTCCAGTTCCTTCATCAGTTAGTGACCCATCTGAAAACCATGTGATCATATGCTTTTTAATGTCATATGTATCGTCGTGAATTTCTTCACGAAATTGAATCTTTTAATCCTGTGGTCCTTCAAGGTTGGGATTGAGAGATGTTTGGCTAGAAGACTGGCATCCCTGACTCCCATACCTCTTTCATTGTCTTCGTTTACCATGCGATACAGTGCTCCTTTTACTACCCCATGTAAGAACTGGTAAAGTGGTTCTAGTTCCAGGAGTACCTCCAGTGCCGCAGTGGGACATGTTCTCATGGCCCCTGTTATACACACACAGGCCAGTCTTTGTACTTTCTGTAAAGATTTCTTTGTCGTTCTGAGATCTATTCTCTTTGACCATATTACCACTCCGTACATTATGATAGGTCGAATCATCATCGTGTACATCCCCAATTTTTCCCAGCTATGGATCTACTTATCATAATGGCACGGGTTGCTTTCCGTATAACTACTTGTTCCTGTTTCTTCCATAAGAGTTTCATGTCTAGCATTAATCCTAGAAATTTCACCTCTTCTTTCCGATCTATTTCAGTTCCTTCTAATCTGATTGGTTTTAGATTTAGGTTTCTCTTTCTGGTAAAGGGTATTATGGTAGTCTTTATAGGATTAATATTTAGTTCTACGGAGACTCTCCACTCCTTTATCAGACCCAGTATTATTCTGTCGCACAGAGTATCTTCAAATTTTCCTCTGCATATAATTACAATGTCATCGGCGTACCCCTGACAATCTAATCCTGTGTTCGTGAGTTTCCACAGGAGCTCCTCTACAACTAAGCTCCACATTAATGGTGATAGTACTCCACCTTGTGGGCAACCTCTTGTGGTTCTAATTTGTAGTTTTGTCTGACCCACATTGACTTCTGCTGTTCTGCAATTAAGCATTTCACTCATCCATTTTGCCATGGTATGATTTACTCCTTTTATTTCCAGTGAGTTCCTTATACCCTCATGAGTGGTATTATCAAAGGCCCCTTCTATGTCTAGGAATGCACATAGAGCGGTTTCTTTATCCTCTAAAGTTTTCTGTATAATGTTTGTCAGTTGATACAGCACAGTTTCAGTGGATCTGCCTGCTCTGTACGCATGTGGACAGGCATATAACAGAATGATTTTTAGAGTATTTTCTCTGATGTAGTTATCATGACCTTTTCCATTGTTTTAAGGACAAAAGAGATCACGCTACTAGGTCGGAAGGATTTTGGATGAGTGGCCCTCGTCCAACTGCTTGGTATATAACCAAGTGCTAAACTGCTTCTTGTTATTCTTATCAGGTGTATCATTAGATCACTCCTGCCCTGTTGGAGTAGGGCTGGAAATATTCCATCTACACCCGGAGATTTAAAGGGTTGAAAGGTATGTATTGCCCAATCTATTCTTTGCTCCGTGAAAATCTTATTAGCTATTTCCCAGTCATCTCTCCTGGGTTCAGTGGTATTTTCTGGTTCATGTTCTCGGGTATTCTCTATGCTTCCAGGAAAATGAGTTTTGAGCAAAAGTAACATGTTTTGCTCCTCATTCTCGGTATAGCTGCCATCTTCTTTTTTTAATGAAAGCGATGTTTCTGTTTTTACTTTTGCCATTGGCTTATACAGTCTTGCCGCAGCTGATGTACTTGCAATGTTCTCTCAAAAGTTTTGGAAGCTTTTCCTTTTTGCATTCCTAATTTTTTTATTATATGTGGTCAGTAAGGTAGTATATTCTTGCCAGTTCCCAGTGCGTTTTGCCTTGTTAAAGAGCTTTCGTACACTAGTTCTACAGGTACTAATTTGATCTAGATTTGTTTTGAGACTAGATTTGTATAGTTCCCAGTCTGTTTTCCTAGGATTCCTGATGTTACATACCGTATGCCCATAAGCCCATCTATGTCAAACAGAATTATCCTGTGACCTGACATAGATGGTTCGATCGATACTCTCCAGTTCTTCACATAGCTGGTCATACATCTGTTCCCGAACGTAATGTCGAGGACTTCTTGCCTTACTCTTGTTACAAATGTTAGTGTGTTACCAATATTATATATGTCAAGACTACTTCCTACTATATATTCTAAAAGGTACTCAACCCTTTTGTTGGTATCCGTACTACCCCATTGTTCGTTATGAGCATTCGCGTCACTCCCGATAAGCAAGATTTTTGCGTCTGCAGTGATCTACTAGTCGTTGCACCTCTGCTGGTGGCGCTGTGGACTCTTCTCCAGAGAAATACCCAGCTGCTACTACTACTTCGGGGTGGTTATCTTCCATCATCAGAGAGACCTGAATGGCTACTAGATCCCGCGTTAGGAATTCTGAAAGACAAAGATAATTAATATCGTTTCTTAATAAGATACAAGCCCTGGGATTTTCTTCTCTAATATCCCAAATTACCTTCGTATCCTTACTCGCCAGACCTTTGATCTGGCCCCTGAGGACCCAGGGTTCTTGGATCAGCGCCAATCCCTAATTTTTTTGGAGTTATGTCGATTTCCGACAGTTCGCTCTCCGATTGTTGTAGTCCGATGATAGCGGCACCTTCTTCTATCTCCATCCGTTCGCCCTGTTGCAGTTTTAAACGTGCTGCTGCTGAGGTCGACGGCGCTTCTTCATCAGGAAGATTGGTCTTTGCCGCAGCCTCCTTCCCGTCTCTGCCTTTAGGGACGTGCACACTCACGTTGCCGAATCTATACTTCAGCACGCGCCCTGCCATCTCGATCGCATCCATTGACTGGCCATCTATTCCAATCTGGAGTAGTTGACCGTTGGCATCTTCCTTCACCCGGTATACCTTCCATACGCCGGTCTTCAATCCATAATTTTGGTTGTCTAGAAGGTTTAATAACTTGCCGGTCTCTTTGCCTACGCTTCTAGGAAAGTAGATATTGATGATGTGCATATGTGGTTTATCATCACTCAGACATGCCATCAAATCTACACCCTTCCACGTATTCAACTTTCCAGCCGCCTGCTTAAGCCGGTCTGCAGTATCCTGGTTAGAGCACTCTACAAGCAGCATACCTGGCTTGAAGAATATGCCCTCGAATTTCAGTTTGCACTTCCATCCGAGATCCATTACATCCACGATCGCCTCCTCCAGAGTTGAGAGATCCTCATTGGTGAGTACAAGATCGGGATAGTATTTCGCCGTCACAGCCACCCTGACCGATTTCACGGCGCCAGCATAGCTTGTGCTCGGTTTAGGTGCTTTGCTGTGTGCTACTTTTGCAGGGCATTTACCACCTGCATTGGCGCTTGAGGCTTCTTCCGTTCGGGCTTTCTTTTGGCGGTTTTCAGGCGGCGTAATGGCCTCGCTGGCTCTTTTCCGTGCTTCATCCGTTGGAAGAGTGCCCTGATTGCCTTGGCGATGTTCTAGTGCCTTGCTGCGCGCCTCTTCGGGTTAAACCCCTTCTCAATATATCGTTGATATCATTTTCTGCCTGAACCACTCAGTCCTTTCTTCATGGGATCTTCATGCCATCTTGTTTATCCCTGTGGCGGTATTACTAGTGTGGAGCGGTTCTGCAGGTGCTTCTTTGTCTCCCCGCTTACAACACCTTTGCTAGTTTTCGGCTTCTCTTCAGCCACTTTTTCCCCTGTCGACCCTACTCGCTTCACAGGCACAACCTGTTTCGCGGTAGTTTTTGCCTTGGGCGATTCTGTTTTTGTAGTCTTCTTTGACGCCTTAGGACTATCTTCATGGAGATGAGCCTCCATTATGTCCGCCAGTTCTGTTGCAGTAGAGCCCTGCTGTTTCCGTAGAATATTTTTTTAATTTTTTATCCATCTGTAAATAAAGTAAAAGGGGAATTAAACTCGACCATGGCATAGCCTCTTACGATGGAAGGGCCTCCACTACTCGCTGAGGCGACCAGGTATCAGCGAGGCTCCGTTCTACAACAGTCGTTTACCCCTGACTGCAAACGTCCATGGACACCGTTCGCCTTACATCGTGGACTAGGGGAATTTAGAACTTTATATGCTTCTAAATAAAATTTATATGCTTCAAACATGATGTTCTGACGATGAAAACGATAGACTCTAATAGAAATGTGGGTCATGTTAGTGAACACCTTCGATGGATTGTGGATTGTGGTCAGTATTAACATAATATGGGCCAGCAATAGGTAAAACTTGAAAACAAATTTCGTTAAGAAAAAAATACCCCTTTGTTATTGAAAGTATCACAACTAGGAAGGTCAGGAAATCTAATGTTGCATGTTTGAAATCTATGGATGCATGCATAACACTCTAATTTTAATATACTATTAATATTTCAGTTGGTTTCGTCTCGTAGTTGGTGACGGTTGTTTCTTAGTGCATGATAGTTAATTGGAATTATAAAGAAATTCACGTGAATATTTACTAACATACTTTTAGTGAATTGTAATTGTCTTTTTATTATATTTTTATTAGTGTCTTAACAATCAGTAAATGTTCAGTCGTACATTTAATTTTACAAATTTCATGTAATTATTTATTTGATAATTTTGTGTTGCATGTGAATTTTTGCATTTAATTTGTGTCTTTTTTCAGTTCCTCTTTGTGCTATATTTGTTTACGCTAATCTAGTGTTGTGTTGTTAGTGTGTTTAAAACTTACACAATTAACCCTTGCATGCCTTATAAGATTATTTAATTTTTAGACTTTGTGTTTTTTCGATAGTTTGAAACTATGGATTTTTTATCAGTAGAAAACTTTGCCGCCTGTTCACTGAGAGATAAATGCAAGAGTCTAAACATTTTAAATTCCATGTTTTCTTGTTCTGGCCCCTGTGGTCAGCTGTATCATGCTACTTGTGCAAATATTTCTATTTCATGTACCGAATATTTATGTTCAATGAATTCTGGTCTTCAGTGGTATTGTCCCACTTGTAGACCTCTTTCTCCATCTGCTTTTTTCGTTAAAATAAAAAACTTTGGAGAAAAACTCAATACTTTAAATTCAAATTATTGTGAAATATTAAATTCGTTAAACGAATTTAACACAGTAGTGGCAAACAGTGATACTGCGCAAAAGCCTGATTATGTTAAGGATAATACAGCTATCATTAACAAATCGGTCTCGTCTGATATAGTTCCTTCAACTAAAAAAGTTGATAAAAAACGCAAACGGAATTTAACAAATAATAACAATAATAAATCCTTGAGCCCTCCCAAGGAAAAACGATGTTCTCAAAGAACTCGTGCCAACTCTTCTCTCGCTTCTTCTATTAGTCCCTCTACACTAATAGCAGCAACCTTGCCCACAGAAACCACCAATACTAATGCACCTGTAAGTTCTAGTTTAAAGGCGATCCCAAGATTAAAAAGAATTTTTATTTCTCGGTTAATGCCTGACACGACAACAGATAATATTACAAACTTTATAAAAACAAATAAACTCGTGCCGCTTGATGCTTACGTTTCTTGTAAGAAAATCGGAAACAGGCCATCTCATGCATCTTTTATAGTATTTACTGCAGAAGAATATGCCGCGGCCGTTATCAGTTCAAATCTTTGAACAAATAACATTCTTGTTTCCGAGTTCAAAACCCAATGAACCAATAGACCAACAAAATCAACAGTCCACCAAAATTCAAAAAACTCGAACGCATCTCCCTTTACTACCAAAATGTAAGGGGATTGCGTTCAAAGACTCGAGATCTCTTTTTCGCTTTCATCGCACTAACTGAAACGTGGTTAAATCAGAGCTTCTTAAATGTTGAATTATTTGATAATTCATTCAATGTTTTTAGAAAAGATAGATTTAATATCGAAAATTCTCCAGTCAGTGGTGGTATATTAATTGCAATAAAGAACAGTTTTGTAAGTTCTTTATTGGAAATTCCTATTGCTTCCTCCTTAGAACTTATTTGTGTTAAGTTAATACTACGCAATTCCTGTGTGTACGTCTTAAATGCCTACATCCCTTCTAAAAGTAGTGTAGAAGTCTATGAGACTTTATCTAAGTCCATTGACTTTGTATTAGAATTACTCAGTAGTTCTGACGACATTTTACTATTAGGTGATTTTAATCTACCTGATTTAAAATGGAACAATTCTGACGACGACACATATTATTGTGCGTCTAATTCTAAAACACGACAAGAACAAGTTTTTGTTGATACTATATCATCTGACTTACAACAAGTAAGTTGTATTAATAACTGTCTTGAACGACAACTTGACTTGGTCTTTACTACAGATAGTAACAATGCTGTTGTTTCTAAATCTGCTCATGTTCTATTGGGCATTGATGCATATCATCCACCTCTAAAATAAATTATTTATCTGAACGCACAAATATTATTAATAGTCAATCCGCAGAGAAGGCTTATGAATTTAATTTTGCAAAAGCCAACTTTTCTATTTTAAAGGAATTGTTGTCTGCGAAAATTGATTTAATTTCAGACTATATTGATAATAACGATCTTGATGCTTCCATTAACTATTTTTACTATGAACTATTTTGCTGCATAGCACTATCAGTACCATACAGCCTTAAGTTCACAAAGATCTAAACGTATCCATGGTACACTAAGGATTTGAAAGTGTTACGTAATTCTAGGAATAGAGCATGGAATAAATATATCAATAGTCAGGACCCAAGTGACCTAGAAACATATAACAGAATGTTTCTGGAATTCAAGTCTAAATCGTCTCTTCTCTATACTGATTATATTGAAAAAATTAAGCTAAAGATATTATTAGATCCTAAAATGTTTTGGGGCTTTATAAATACAAAAAAAAAAAAGAGTGACGGATTTCCAGCATCTTTTAAAAATAACAACCCAAAAAAAAATACCCAAATATTATATTTGGCTTATTTGCAAGTCTATTTAAACAATCATTCTCTATGGATTCGTTTGCCACTGATGTCAACTATTTTGACTACATGCAATCTGCACCTAAAACTTCATTAGTTTCTATCTCATTTACCCCATAGGAAATATTACAATATATTTCGATTATAGATGATGATCTTAATTCTGGACCAGACGGTATCCCAGCAACAGTTATAAAGAAATGTGGTTCATCGCTATGTAAACCACTGTGTTCAATATTTAATAAATCAATCAATGAAAGTAATTTTCCTACATTTTGGAAAAATTCATTTATAAGCCCAATTTTTAAAAAGGGCTGTAGAAATGATGTAAATAATTGTAGGCCTATCGCCAAACTCTCATCAATACCGTAACTGTTTGAGCGTATTGTGTATGATCAGATTAAAGATCATTGTAGACATGTAATTGACACACGTCAGCACGGATTTGTAACTGGAAGATCTACAGTGTCCAACCTATTGGACTTTACATCATTTTCAATAAGCTCAATAGAATCTGGAAAACAGGTGGATTGTATTTATACAGATTTCAGTAAAGCTTTCGACAAACTTCCTCACATTTTAATTTTATTCAAACTAAATGCTCTTGGATTTCCTAAATTCTTTGTTAATTGGATTGGATATTATTTATCAGACCGATCATATCAAATACGTTTCAGAAATAGTTTATCTTCACCATTCATTGCAACATCTGGAGTACCCCAAGGTAGTCATCTCGGCCCACTGTTATTTATACTGGCAATTAATGATGTTATATACAAAATACATTACACAAATTTATTAATTTTTGCCGATGATATGAAAATATATAAATCAATAACTAACGAAGATGACGTCCTACTACTTCAGTCCGACTTAAAATCGTTTGAAACGTGGTGTTTTAAGAACCATATGATTCTTAATCCAGATAAGTGTCAGACCGTGTCAACTTCTCGAAAAAGAAAAAATATAGAATACAATTATATTCTAAAAGAGAAAAATGTTTGTCGCGTTCACGTTATGAAAAATCTTGGTGTGTTTGTTGACTCTAACTTATTGTTTAATTTTCATATTGAAAATATATGTAAAAAAAAGAGTCATCATTACTTGGTTTTATCAAGAGATGGGCTAAAGAATTTAATAGTCCCCTAACAACTTACACTCTATATTGCACTCTAGTTCGTTCACAATTGGAGTATGCTAATCAAGTTTGGTCTCCTTTCTATAAAATACATATTGACCGTATTGAAAGTATAAGAATATAAAATACAGAATATAAAATACATATTGATCGTATTGAAAGAATACAGAAAAACTTTGTACGTTTTGCTCTCAAAGGTTTGAATTGGGTAGATAACCAACATCTTCCTCCATATGAAGATCGACTAAAACTACTAAATTTAAAGACTCTTAGCGAACGTAGAAAGAATGCCGATATAACGTTCATAAATCAACTTATTACAGGTGGACTGGATCCCCCTGAACTTCTTAAATATGTTAAATTTAACCACAATCGCAGAAGTAGTAGAAATCGTGATAATTTGTTTTATCAATCATACAGTCGAACTAATTATGCGTCACCCTTCTGCGTCACCCTTCAATCGAATGTGTAATTTAGTAAACAATTGCCCACAGTACAATATAAATTTGTCAAAAAATCAACTTAAATGTAGATTAAAACTATAATCTAACAATTGCATGCTTTGGTTCACGAGCCCAAATATTTTTAGTGGGTAAATATTTTCCAGCACCCGTGCTGTGAAAGTGCAAGCTAGCTGTATTAGCTAAAGCTTGATTATGATTTAATAAAAAAAATATTAAGTTATTTTGTAAATTGGAAGTTGAGGTACCGATGCATTCAATAACAGTCCATGTAGGAACTGCCGGACTTGACAACGTGGCCAATGCTTATCCAAGCTTGGGCGGCCAAGTCTTGGTGAATTAGTCTTCGCCCAAGAGCTTCCAAGTCATGGTTCATAAGTCTTCGTCTAAGACTCGGCCAACCCTGAGTAGCCAAGTTCATTAGACTTTCATCGGTGATTTATCTATACGGTATTGTAGTCAGAGAGCTCGGCCTACGTTCTTATAAGACTGTAGTGTCAAACTATTATTATTATTTGCAAAGGTATATACTTATACAGGTATCCTTGGAACTTTTTTGGGTGAATCTATTTTGGTACTAGGTCATACTGTAGGTCATCTCGACCATGAGTTGAAAAGTCCCCGATCTGATCCCAGCGACTGTCAACATCAACATCAAAAATAAAAATTATTATTACTTCGCTACCTCTTGGCTATCCTACGAGAGTAAAACATTACTAACATAAGATATTACCCCGTATTTCGGATTTAAACTACATTAACTATGAATTAACGGCATTAACCACTTTTCGTACAAATATAACACACACAGCTCGGTCAAATTATTATTAGTAACGCTGACCACCATCACACGTGAGCCATCGAAACTGTTCACTAACATCACCCAAATTAGTTTTAGAGTCTATCGTTTCCTTCGCAAGAACATTATTTTTTCTGAACAACAAATTAAGCACAACGCCCCGTACCCTAATTTTTATTTTTGTGTAAAAAAGTATAAATAAAAAAAAAATCGTTATTCTTGAGCAAAAAATATGATTTTTTAAAGTAAAAATTGAAATTTGATTTTTATTGCTGAGCAAGCAAACATAAAACTTAAAAATAATCGTTATTTTTTGATTTTTGCTGTAAAAATCAAAAAATAAAAATCACTGCAAATTTCAATTCTGCATGCGAAAATAATTGATTCTGCATTCTCAAAACTTGCGTACCTATTTTATAACACGTTGATTTTTTTCATTAAAAAAAATAAGAATAACCGTTATTTACGGTCCCTCATTCAAATATTATTATTTTCCACTATGCAAATTTAATGATTTTTAATAAAAATTAATAAAAAAAAACAATATTTTATTTTTGGGATTCCTTTTCAAAAATATTTAGATACGTTTTTATGCAAACATACTACTTTTTGAACTCAAATAACTGATATGTTGGATGTAGTAATTATTATGTAATATTTATGTTTGAACATACACCATCAGAGCTCCTTACGACACTGTTCAAGTCTCAAGCAACCCTGTTTACAAATGATTTATCAGGCAATTATATATTATGTTTACATAAAATTCCAAACATACATGTTATTGCCTGCGAAATTATGTTTGGGAGAGCCATTTTTTTTTGCATCGTGTAGCCCTGGTTCTTTTCAAACTATTTAATTAATAGCTTAAGATTGTCATAAAGTCTTACGGATGTCGACTTTTTTCGAAGAGTACATCGAATCCTTACATATGTAATTGCCGTTCTCATTTCTTTCTATCCTTAATACAGTTATATTATTTAATAATTCATATCTTATAACTAAATATATTTATTATTATATACATATATTCATTTCCTCAACTTTAATATCTCTATTTTTCTTCTCCTTCTATTCAACATTAACTTATAATTTATTGCATAGGCTAGTCATTTACCCGAAGTAATACTTAGCGGCTTTAATAAATATCAATATAACACGTGGAGCATTTCCTAGCTTTAAAAACCTATTTTTCAGTCGTAGTAAACGTAAATTATTTATATAATTTTAATCTTTTAATTCAATCATATTTTCCTATATACCATTTGGAGCATTTTCTAGCTCTAAAAACCTATTTGTCATTTCTTTGCTCGTCAGTAATCAAAAATAAAATAATTCTAATAATTATTCAATTCATAAAAACCTACTTTTCATTTTAATTTTTCAAAATTAATAGTAATTCATAATTCTCTTCCTAATTCAAATTGCATATGATCTACGCTCAGCAGTACTTAGCCATTTATTCAATATCTCAATTTCCTATAAACATATTTTATCGCATTTATTTCGTATAATGGACTCGTGCTATCATTTATAATACTTTCTTATTTATATTTTTCCTAATATTTCTTGTTTTCATAATATTTAAATTTGTTCTACCGCATACTAGTAATCCTTAGTAATACATACCCAGATAGCAAAATGCTCGCATTGTGCCCGCACTGTGAGCGCACGCCTGATAAAAAAGTCGCACGCGTGCGCGCACAGAGTAGCAATCTTATATCCGCAATTGAGACTCGATACGCTCGCACTTGTGCGAGGCATTTGTGAGTCGCATCAGATCATCAATATAGTCGCACGAGTGTGTACAAAATTTAAAAATTCAAAAGAATGCGACGCATTTGCGACTTAATATAGTCACACGAGTGCGAGAAAAATGTGTGAGACGAATATGAGGCTCATATAGCTCGCACGAGTGCGACTAATGCAAAATAAAAAAATACAAAATTGTTTGACATTCTTTTTAATATTAAAAATATTGCAAACAAATATTTAGATTACATTATTAACTCATAATTACATTCAATAATAATATAGTATATTAACGTCTACAATTTAAACCGTTGCCAGGTACCCGAACGTAGCGCCAGCGATCTGTAAACTTGTGTTGACTTTGTACAGCTGACGCGTCTCGAAGGCAATTTTATCGGCCAGATATATGCTACTCTTATAATCGCCCGATAAATGAATAACCTTGTGTAGTTGCAGCTACTGTATCCTTGGGCGTGTCCGGACCGATTAGCCAGCGGCCTGCTTTCTAGCCCTACATTTCAACGACGATAGACTGGCTCCTTGTGCTCCAAGTCTATGCGCTCGGCGAAGTTGGCATCGGTTTGAACAGCTGCGTCTCCTTCGGCGGATTGTGGTACAAATGCGACCAGTCGTTGAAGAAGTCAGCATCCCTGCTTTCTAGACCTACATTTCAACGACGATAGACTGGCTCCTTGTGCTCCTAGTCTATGCGCTCGGTGAAGTCGGCGTCTGTTTGAACAACTGCGTCTCCTTCGGCTGATTGTGGTACAAATGCGACCAGTCGTTGAAGCAGTCAGCATCCGCCAAATAGATTTTGTAGCTCAAATAGTCATTTATGCTGCACTCCTCGCAGCAGGTAAAGTTCTCATTGAACCCGTAGATTTGTTTGAGTGAGTTGGCGGGCACGATGAGTATGCGAAGCACACACACTCGGATTAGCCCTCAGCCAGTGCTGAGGACGCACGAATGCGAGTTTTGTGAATTTGTGTGCTCGCACTATGCTAGCACAAAGCACTCATGTCGTGCGCCTGATTAAATTGCATATATCAGAAAATAACTTTGACACGAAATTAGAGCCATTGTCAGTTACTAGCATTTTTGGAATATTGTGGCGTTTTATAATTTCATCATAAAATACTTTAGCCATATTTCTTTTTGCCAGGTTTATAAATTATTTCGAACTCGTATTCTGATAATTTGTCGCCCACACTATTGTCAAAAATTCTCGTTCAATAGTTGAGTACCTTGTTTCTGGGTCATTTAGAGCTCTACTTGCAAATGCGATTGGTCGATCAGAACATGGCTCGCCCTGTGACAGCACTGCTCCTATAGCTTCTCCACTTACTAATAGAAGACTTGTACCTATCTTTTGGTCCTAGGTACCGGAATATTTTTGAAATATGCTATTTTATCGGAATCTGACATTGCGTCTGATTTCGTGCATTTGTGCCCTAAATATACTTTGCCTTAAAGAATTGCATTTTTCCGTATATAATTTCAAATTATTTTCCCTCAATTTTTCTAACATCTTATATAGTCTAATTTCGTGCTCCATTATATTTCCATTGTTCTTATTCAATATTATATCTACTGAAAAGTTTAACACTGAAACGTAAACCCTATATTTTCTCACATTTGATATGGTTTCTCCGATATAAACTCCTGGCGAAATTTCTTGTTTTTGAATTATTACTACGGGGATCTTGGTTCGTAGTGGTAGTCTGGCGATACCTTTAGATCTTGCTGTTAGTTTTAATTCTTCATTGTATAATATTTTGTTTATTTCATCTAGTGATCTGAGAGGTAGTGTTACAATTTTATTTTTATTCCTATCTCCTGCATTTTTCACTGAATTGGTGATTGTGTGGTTCCATAGATTATCTCGTCCAAGTATACCGTCTGCCAGAACTCCCTGATCCTGCATTATTGTATGTAACGTCAGATGTTCTATATGTTGAATTTCAATTGATACTGCGGTTGTCCCATGCCCCCCAAATGCTCCGCTCAGTTCTTTTGTGTCTTTTAAATTTCTCTCTAGTTTATTATCTAATGCAGTCTACTTTACCAAGTTAGAGTCTGCACCAGAATCTACGAGTAATATTAGTTTCCCATTTTTCGCTTTCAGGGAATTTCTATAAAAACTCATTTAATTTTGATATCTGTCTGTATTCCCCCTGTCTACTATAAATAATGCGATTTTTCTTTGATTTTGTATATAAACTTAATTTTAATTCCTTAATATTTTCAATATATTTATTAATATTTTTATTTATACTATCAATTCATGAAGTAATCTGATCTTTTAATTTCTTCTTATTTTCTTCTACACATATCCTCTTTATTATGCAATCATAAAAATTATTTTTTGCTATTAATGCTACTATGCCGAAAACGTTCAACGTTAATACAATTAGTGAAAAAAATTATCTACTATTTTCCTACCATTGATAGCGAACGTATCCACTGCCGCGCACGGCGTCTGATTCCCAATTACTATCTTCTTTGGCCTGATTTCGCAACTTGTCTTGGCCTATTCTGGGCCCCTAACAGATTCCCTAGTTGCGTGTATACTCAAAATTTCTCTTCGCATAACAATTTTTAACACCGAAAAAATACTGTAATCAAAATAAATAAAAATGTATTTAAAATATATAAATATGGTTGTTTTTACTACATTGATGTAGTTGTTTTTGTATGGAAAATAACTACATAGTTTTACTGCATTTCTATACAAACATTTTATACATTTGTATTCAAAATCCTAAATTTGTCTTTATTTATAAGTCCTGAAATATGTAGAAAAATTACTAAATATAATTTTAATTTTACTATAAAATGTAGTTATTTTACTTTGTTGTGATAATTATTATTTTATTTTTATAATAAAAACAATTTATTAATTCAGAAAATTATATGAATGAATAGTAAAAAAATTTTTGATTACCAAAAATAATTCAAATATAATACATAAACAACTAAATAGTGTTACCAAAAACCACAAGAAAAATATACATATAAATAAATAAACAAACAAATAAATAAAAAATAAGTAAAATATATTCCTGATTATGAGATGTAAGCACTAATCATCATCAGTTCTGACGACTCAAAGTAAGGGCAATCACCTACACTAAAAAAACAGAGATGATTACCAGAAATATCACAGCCCTAAAAATCAAGTTTTTTACAACTTATTTAGATAGTCTTTGACACAACCATCTCTCAAACATCCGTCAAATACGATAAATATTGCTAACAACCATCTTTTAAATTTACGATTATGTATAGCAATCATGAATTAAACATCTTACAAATAGGAAGATAGTTGAGGAATATTTGGAAAAGGTACTCCATTAGCATTCGCGGAGTAATTTTTATTGAATTGAAAGAAAATGAATCAAATGTATTTTTATTTATTCTAGATTTACAGTTATTCTGTTTTACAGTATCCTGGTTATACATCGCACATAAAAGAAAAATTGTGTAAGTTTATTTAAAAACGCGTTTAAAATTGAATCTCTAATGTTTAAATTTAAACTTTAAGAATCAACAATATGTGTGTAAAATTGAACATTAAAATGTGAAAAATTACTCTATTCTGGTGTGAAACTTAAACATAAAATGTGTAAAATTAAGCATTTCTAATATTAAATATGTGTACAATTAAACATAAAATGTTTAATATGTACGGGGGTTGCGTTTCCGAAATGTTTAAGTATAATTTTGCTCTGAGAAAATCAATGCACTGATTTTTGAATCAATAATTGTCTAAATCGTTTTTTTTACACATTCATATACACATATGTGCACAAAATTCGCAAATTTACACAAAAAAATACACACTTTTACGTAGTAATTTTAAACTCAGTTTTTAGAGTGCTTCATCGTCTTATAAATTCTTCGAAGTTAAAATTGTACATGGTCTTGAAACTTCTTCGCAGAAGAACCAAGTCCGACCGGCGATGCTGTCATCAAAGTAAACTATGAAAAGAAATATTTCCCGTAACGTGTTGATAATTTAAATCCCAAAAAGTTTTATTTTCACTTTTACCATTAAAATGAAATATTTGAGCTGCCAATTTTTTACATCATTGGATTTACTTAATTGTTGTGGATACTGGATAAATTAAGCGAAAGAAAAAAGTACGCCATTTTCCTTTTTTATGGTAGTTAAATGTCAAAATACCTCAAAATTTTGCTGCAAATGTCCAAGAACTCAGGATGTTTGCTATCAGTCAACTGTAAATATCTCAATTTTCATTGCTGTTT
The DNA here is from genome assembly GCA_951804985.1 of Dryomyza anilis. NCBI lineage: Eukaryota > Metazoa > Arthropoda > Insecta > Diptera > Dryomyzidae > Dryomyza > Dryomyza anilis. The sequence continues at coordinate 65,127,406 of OX638130.1, forward strand.
GTGGCAAACATCTCGTAACTATCTGCTTATATGTCAATTTAAAAAATATTAAGAGTTTTGCTGCAAATTTATTGAAACTTATGGGATGTTTGAATATTTGCTACAAGGTGTAAATTTAAACAGATAGTTGCAGCAAGACTTTCATAATCATCTTGTTTCCTTAGTTTAAGTGTCGCTTTTGAGTTGTACCACATATGAACAATACTCTGCCAATAACGCGCAACAGCAAATTGCAAATCGTTGAGTTACTTATACTTATATGGCATTGCAACCCATTATGGGTTTCAGTCATAGAGTTACCGACTTCAGTTTTCACTTTTTTATTTTCAAAACTAACACCCTGTTCTCACTGGGCTTCAAATGCGTAATTTCAAGCATTTGCGTAATTTCATCTCAAATGCGCTCCAAAATGATCCAAAATCCCATACAAAACAAAATTATTCAACTTAAATTACTTAACAAATTACTCAAAAAGGTTTAAAAATAATCTCAGTATGGACGGCCACAATGTTTTTGACAGCCAAAAATGTAAACAAAACAATTTTCAGTCATCTGTTTTTGTAAATTATGAACTTTTTAAACGAATATTATTCCGATAATTACTATTTCTATTTTCATTAATATTGTTGTTATTGTTATTGTAATTATTTTCATTGTTATTATTATAATTACGATTATTATTCCGATAACTATTATTATTGTTATTATAATTATTATTTCTATTTTCATTATGATAATTCCAATTATTGTTGTTATTATATCTTCGAACATTATTATTCCAATGCTTGCGTATTATTATCGTAGCCATCATTGTAATCGTAATTTATTGTTTGTTGTCTGTGCGTACAGTTTTGCTCCGGTTCCGGCTCGGGTTCATCTAATGCTCGTTTCGTGGCCGTAAGTGCCACTTTTTTGACAGTAAGGCATGTTTTTCCGGCTGATACATTCGTCCCTCGTATGTACGTCCTTACCGCAAAATGAATATGTTGGAATAACTTTATCCCTTTTATTTGCGAGCATTTCGTGCCCAAATGATCCACTATTGTTTCCAATAGCAATTTTTTCGCATGTTATTTGTGAGGCCCTGTAATAATGCACCTCTGGAGCATTCTGTATTGTTTCTACCCACAACACAGAATGCTCCAGACGCCCACTTTTCTACTGCTTCCTCTATCAGTGAATCTAGCGAGTTTGATTTATTATTTAGCATGTGTATTTTCAGTGTGCTGTCTTTAAGACCTACTTTAAACGTCTTTTGTATGGATTTGTCCAGTTCCATTAACATTGCCTCGTCACCTGTGCCGTTATATTTTTCTTATATTAATTCCACTGCCTCTGTTTTCAGTACATTTAGGCGTCTTGCAAAATGTCTAATTTCTTCCGTGGATATTTGATAGGCGTGCTTTATACCATTTATCACTGTCCGCTTTATTTGAGTATATCATCTTAACTTCTAAATTAAATTCCTTTAACTAGTTCAAATGCGTCTCCATACATTCTTAACTTAACACATGATTTAAATTCTTGTAACTCAGTTTCCTTCGTAGCTTTTACCGCTAAATCACATCCTTGTATGAATCTACATACTTCCGAGGTCAGATCATTGGAATCCGTGCCTGAGAACATCGGAACCAAACGATTCACGGTCTTTGCAATACTCATTTTAACATCTAGGAATTTAACTTTCTCTATATTACTGGTATCAATAGTGAATTTCTATTTAACTTCAGAATTTTCTCGACAGTTTTTCCCTATTTATTTAAAAATTTAATATTTGTTTACACCATGTTTTTATTATTTTCCTCAAAACTCACTACAATACGATGTATTTTATTTCGTCCAATTTCTCCAGTTAATTTTGTTGTTTCATGTTGTGTTTTCTTTAATTTTCACTGTAGGGTCATTAAAATATCATTTCTAACAAAACTATTTAAATTATTTTATTTAAATTATTGACTATTTATTTTAAAACATATTACAAAATTTTTTTCTATCTTCCATCTAGAGCGGTTGTTTTTGGTTCTGGCTGCGCCAACGTTAAACGTCCCTTTTTCCTGTTAAATAAAGACACTTACTTCATCTTCTTTTCTGCATATAACTTCGTCCTACTTTATTTTTATATTACTATTAAATACTTTACAATCTTTTTGTTCATGTTACGTTCTACAAAATAGTACAATATACAACTCTACTTAAAAACTAAATAACTATAGTTTATATTTCCGGTGTCTTTTGCTGCTTCTGCCTAGAAACATAATTTTGGGCAATCACAGTGTGTTTTGCTGCTTTTGCATCATTTTATCCAATCACAAGTTCCGTAAAAAACTCAAGTTCGATCTGCAACTAGAGTTTTTAACGCTGGCTGTGAAAGCAACTCTTGCATAATCAGCAATCTGCGATGACATTGAATTTAGGCCATCGCGAAGTCGTTGAATTGAAGTCATCTTTGTTTACAAACATATGGCACTACGTGCTTATTTTATTCAAACTAGCAACTTGACGCTGCTGCGAATTTGGCTTATAGTTACAATTGCTGACTAAGTAAATTGTCGCCGCTTATTTTGGCATCGACAAAAAAAGAGTCATCAAACCAACATCATTCACTTTTTGTTTTAACAACAATAAGAATGCATTTAATAATATTTTAATATTTAGAATTAATATTTAGCAAATACCCACTAGGAAAATATCAATGAACTGCTATGATATGTGTTTGCGTGGGTGATTGAAAATACGGCGATGGGAAAGGGCGCGGATCAATATATATTAATATATAATAAATTGTGAAATGGACCTTGAATTAATTGCTGTCTTTTTAATGTGCTGTTGTATAGTGAACGTATGCTGAGTCCAACGTTGCTTGTTATAATCGTGTTGTTTCCGTGATATCAATGTACAACGTAGAATTCTGTTGTTTGTTGATGTTGTATTATTTGTAGATTATTTGTAGATGTTCAATTGTGCACCGTGTCACTTGTGTATTGATTGATATGCGCATTTATTTAGATCTGGGTGGGTTTTATGTGTTTTTTGTATTGGGTTTTGGGAGGGAAAAACTTTCGTGTTCGTCCGAGTTTAAGTCGAAAAACTAGACGACTGCTTGTTGACTGCAGCGCGCTCCTTGCCTGCAGCGGCGAAAATCAAAGGCAAGGGTTAACGTTGTGTGTAAACATTCCGGCCGCCTTGCAGTGTCTGCAAAACTTAAAAAATATTAATACTAAGGATCAAATCATTTTGTACTTCAATTCATGATACTATAATTAAATCATTTTCATCGTCTTCGTGTTATGGGTCAGTGGGTGTGGTCGGCATCTGTGGGTCATTATTTGCGGGGTTGTGTGTTGACTCAGAGTCCACATAGGCCAGACAGCGCCCAGCCGAACGCAGTACTCTGAGCCACTGCCAAGCCGCCGTCGCTTGCGTACACACCCGTCTTCAATATCCTTGGGTACACACCAGCACCCAACTAAATCATTAACCGCGCCGATGAACAGCACTTCTGGTCCGCGAGGAACATGTGCTCAAATCGGCTCAGGACAGCTTCATCGACGTCGTATTGGTATGGCTTGCGACAGGTCTTTGGAGACTAGTGCATTGATCTTGCACTTGAATGCTTCATCAAATCGGGACCCCACTACCACCTTACACAGTGTCTTGTCGTCCACCTTGGTCGTCCTCAAATGTAGCTGGTTGAACTGCTCCTGCGCAATATTCGTCACATACCTCGTGAGGTTTATGAGCGCGCGTGCAAGGTGCCACTTGTTGTTGTGATACACCTTGACTGTGGCAGTGGGGAAGATAGTCAGTCTTGCAAGCACAGGAGGAGTCTCAGTGGGTCGAGGTTGGCGTGCATTGCTCTGCTCCCGCTCAGTTTTGCGCAGTCGGGAGTGTCCGTGCAGGCTTGTGTGGTGTTTCGTCTGACAGATGGCACACTTCTCTCTGCTAGTACACCAGCTAGTACACGTGCCAAGCAATTCACGCAGTAGTGATACCTCATCACTACTTCGTACTTTTCATCCAGGTTCTTCTCGCGGAACCTAAAGCACGTTGCCAGCCGATGGTCCTGATGGCAAATTCTACAAGCCACATGGTGAGTGACTTGCGAGGATCTTGAGTGTCGTCCTGTTGGAGCGACACGATGATTGGAGGAGTTGGGTCGGATATGGGTCTTGTTACTCTTGCGTTTGATGGTGTTGTTGTTGGTGCGGTGCTTGTTTCCTGTCTCTGCCTTGCCGGGCATTCTTCCAGCAGGCCCTTGAGTCGACACGCTTGTTGCTGGCATTCTTTTTCACAGCGTTAGAGTTGTTGGGTGCCATGGTAACTGAAATAAAGTAGGGTGTGGGTCTTGTAGAAGGTTACCATGGCAAAATGTGGGTGGGTCATTAGTTTGTGGGGAGCACCACAAGTTTGGTAATGGGTCTGGTGGTGGTTCCCTTAGCAGTTCGATTATCTGCTACGCGAGTTCTAGGTCCGAGCCTGAATAGACTTTCACGACTCGACCTAGACTCCAATTGTGAGGTGACAGATTTTCGTGCCGAATGACTACGAGGTCTTCGAAGCTGCTAAAAACGCTTGGGTCGAGAGGTCACTACATGGTTCGATATGTATCGGCTTAGTCGCAAAACATATGAATACGCAATCATATCCCTTAGTTATCAAACAAGCGCGACCAGTGTAATTTTGATTTCAAACGGACCAGCAAAATCTACACCAGTGTTACTTAATGGGCTAGTGAGGGTTGTGCGTTCAGGTGGTAGCGTCGCCATGATTTGGGTATGTTGCATTTTGCGATTGTTGTGAATTAGCGCATACATTTTTCTTTTCTTTATGGTTCTTCACTATTCATTCAGTTTTGGATGTTGCTGTACATATGTTGAGCGCATCATGTTTTTATATCATGTTGTACTCACGTTGTACAGCAACATGTTCATAGCATTGTCCCAACGCTTCACGTTGGCAACAATAATTTGGCAAAGCGCTAAGCTTTGCATAGAACACACCTCTTTCAGGTTAGCTTGCACAGTTAACAGAAGCTGGCAATAATTTGGCAAAGCGCTAAAGCTTTACTTAGACCACACCTCTTTCATGAGGCTTGCAATACAATTTTCCATTGCATAATTTTGGGTCTATGTTAAAATAAGTGAAGCAGCGATTGCCAACAATTCTGATATTTCGCAATAGGTGTCAGCCAAAAACTGCAAATCGGACTTTCTTCAAAAGTCACGTACACCAAAATTGAGTGAAAGGGAAAACTCACTAGAATATAGTGAGAATAGAATTTAAGAAAAGCTTGCAACGAAGGTATTGTTAATACCTTTCGTTGCAATTTAAAATATTGTACTTTAACCAACCTCAAGTGGAGGTTCTAAAATAGTAAAAGTGTCTTTTCAATAGTAAATTTAATAAAAATGTCTTTTAAACTCTAAAAATAAAAAGGTGTCTTTTGATTAATTAAATTGTAGAATAAATAAATGTAAAATTAATCAACTCTAATTTTACAACTCTAACTTTACAACATTTGGCGCAGCAGTTACGTCGGTACCAACCTCTCAAGGACCGAGAGATAGGAAGAAGGAAGGACGAAGGACCCTAAAAAAAATGGTAAGCGTTTGAAAATTTCATTTTTTTTTAAAAGATATAAAAATTGAATAGGATAGTTTTCATTTTTTTTGTATGAGTAGTGTTTTAGAATTAAAAAAAAGAGGGACTATTTTACAACGGAATATAGTTAAAATATAAATTTATTTTTAAAATTTAAATGAATATTGTTAATATTCAATAGAATCAATTAACATTCAATGAACAATAAATAAATAAAATAACACTGAGATTCCGAACAACGGATCCTCCAGTGTATAACAATTGAAAAATAAAGATTTTAAAAAACTTTCTTTTAATTTAAAAAGGAAAATTAACATTTCCAAGTAAATAAATCGAAATAACACTAAGATTCCAAACTACGGACCCTCCAATGTGAAACAAAACTAAATGATTTGATTTAATTTTAAAGCGCGTGAACACAGCACTGATTGCTGTTATGATTTTAAAAATAACAAAAAATGTATATCAAAAAAAAACATTGTATGTTAAATTTTTTTTTTTTACAATATACACATAATTTTTTTTTTATTTGGAAAAATAAAATAATTTTTATTTTTTCAATGTTATAGAAAACGGATTTAAAAAAAAATACTTGAAAATAAATTTGAAAAAAAAATTTTGGCATACTTCATGAATGCCAAAATTGATTTCGTTGTTGTAACATTTTTGTTTCATTGACATTTTTAATTACAATTAAATGAAATTTATTTTTTTTTTAATTAAAAGATAAAGATAACGTTTTAAATTGATTGAAAATATTTAATGACAGATGCTAATGAATTAAATGCGTATATTCAAAAGCAATCTAGCGAATTGGACAGATTTGTTGAAAAATTATGGTCGCAATTTGTACCAACAATACTAAATAAAGATAGTACAGCATTATTAAAAGATAATATATCTAGAATTCTGCATTTATCTAAATTAGATGAGGCAGATAAAATATTAGAAGAGTTACTAAATTTCCAGAATTTAAATCTGTTTTAGCAGAAAATTGTGAATTAGAAAGATTAGTTGACGTGTTGAGAAAACGTTTAAACGACTATTGTTTAAAACGTACAGCAGAGTTAGAAGAAACTGGTAAAATAGAAGAGGAAAACATAAAATTAAGATATTTATTGAAAGAAAATAATATTTCTGAGGAATCAATAAATAATTCGGTCAGACGCCAGGCAAGGGAGGAGTACGCGACGTTGGAGGAAGCGAACAACAAAATACAGGAGTTGAACGCGCGTATTAGATATTTGAACGAGGAGGTTAAGACAGCGCAAGAGACATCCTTATACCACAAGGATACCATAGAAAGTGTCGACATCACAACACAGTGCAACATGGGATTAGGCGAAGTCGCGAAATTTGTAAAAAATGCGGTGCCAGATTTTGCAGGTGCAGACTCATCATCGCTGAGGACGGATCTTCACCGTTTTATTGAAGGATGTGAAGTGGTGAGGGCAGAACTGAAGCCTGAACAAATGAAGGAGTTTATTAAAGGCGTTAGGGTTCGTTTACAGGGAGATGCTTTTGACTTAGTAAGTTCAAAGGAGTTTGACACAATAGATGATTTATACAATCTGTTAAGAAATATGTACTTGGAATGTAGGTCAGTAGATGCCATTCAATATGACATTAGAAAGGCACCTCAGTAGCCGGGTGAAAGTATTAGATCTTTCTCAAGGCGTTTGGTTAACCTGCAGTCGGCAGCATTAAGCACGATTAAATGTGAATATAATGATACGAAAGACTGCGTGTTCGTTAATGAATTGAATAATTTAGTTAAAAGCTCATTTAAGTTAGGGCTTCGGGATTACACTTTGCGAATGCTCATGTTGAGCAGTAAGCAAACAACACTGGAGAAATTGGTGGAAGAGGCATTAGACCATGCGACGATACAAAGAGAGTCAACAGAGTTAACGGGCATAGACAAGTTTGGAGTCCATTTCAATGAGCCCTCATCGACCTTCATGCCAAATAATCGTAATGCATCAGGTGGTCAAGGCAATGAAAAAAAGGAGACGGAATAGAAAACACAAAAATGTAAGAATGAAGCAGCCTACACCTACATGTTCTTTTTGCAAGAAGAAGGACATCTGAAGGATGAATGTCATACACGGAGAAACACTCCGTATTGCAGTGACTGTCGTACTTATGGACATGAACAGTGTGCAGATCGTTCGGGTCGGATCGTTCCAGGACATACTGCTCCCCAAGGATTTCAGCCACCAGTACCTCAGGTAAATGGTCAAGGTGGTATCCAGAACCAAGACGGGGGTGCTCCAGGATTGAGATGCGATTGGTGCCATAGAGGGGTACACGTCGAGGGGGATTGTCGTGTTAAACGCGATACACAAGTTTTTTAAGGAAATAATGGTAATGGGAATTTCGCAAACAGGCCTGCTAAATATTGCACTTGGTCCAGAAAGGACGGACATGTTATTATGAATTGTTATGCCAAACGCAAATATGATGCATGATACAATAATAGCACTCGGCAGGGAAACTACCAGGGGCCCAGTCAAGGCCCCTAAACTGGGGAACCTTAGCAAATAGTGTAGTAAGGCCAGTAGTTGTAGAAGTTCCAAATAGCACACTACAACAAAATAAAACAGCGAGTATTATTAACGTAGAAAATGTAGAACAAAAAGTAAAAAAATACATATTAATGAAATATTCCAACAAAAACACATAATGAACTAAATAGTAATAATACACAACTTGACACGAATAATGAACAGAATATAGGAATTAAGGAAATTAAAAATAAACAAATTATAAAAAAAAAACAAATAAAGTAAAGAAAGTAAAACCAATTGAATCGGAAGCTAAAAAATATTAAAATCAAGAATAATAAAATCAAAAGTAAATCAAATAGAAAGGAAGTCGTAATTAACTGCCCTGAAAATCTGGGAATTGTAGATCAAACATCTGGCAAGACTGTGGATACATTCCGTACAGGGGCGAGTATAATTTGTAATGAAGTAATTTCAATATTTCTTTTTATTATTAGCGTTATGTGCATTTTATCGTCAGAAATGTATAATAAATTCACGATTTTTAAAATAAACTGTATTCAATTGCTAATAATTTTAAGAGTAAATTTATGTCGAGAAAAATAAAATTAACTTCACCATTATGCATGCATCGTAAAATATTTAACCGGCATGGAGAGTGTTTCAAGATATCCGATACGAGTGATGTGTTCATTGAAGTACCTTGCGAGGCAGCAAAAAATGGAAAACTTACTCTGTTAGTGGATTCTGGTGCTAAGGCCAGCCTGATTAAAGAAAATAGGATGGCACATTTGCCGAATTTTAATAAAAATTTTCAGAAAGATCTGAGTGGTGCTTTTAGTGGATGTTTTAGAACCTTAGGCTCCACTAAGATTCAGCACACAAACATAAAAAAACCTGAGTTTAACGCTACACGTTGTGTCACATGAACAAGGGATACCAACAGATGGAATAGTCGGGCGTAGACAATATCTGGAACAGGTCTATAATAAATGCGTTAAATAAAAAAAATACATTTTTTGATGAAGACAAAAATCACCTTGTTAAATTTCCATTAAAATCATTGCAAGACATAGAAAATATTAATTTTAATCAACAAATCAGGGTACCGCCCAGAACAGCCATAGTTGTATCACTGCCGTTAAGAACAAGAATTACTATAGTTTTGTTGCACAAACAGGAAATTCAACCAGGAGTATATTTGGGAGAGAGTTTAACAAACGTTAGAAAAAATAGAGTATATGCATCAATTTTAAATGCCACCGATAAGGAGGTAACCATTGATAGCAATTTCAAGCCACAATTTTCAAATTTTAACAAATATAAAAAAGCAACAAAGGCGAATTCTACAATAAATACAATAAACTCGGTTAATATAAAAAATATTATTGATAGATTATTAGGGAATGTAAAGATCGATGAATCATTAAATAAAGAAGAAGTTGCATTTTTTCAAAATATTTGCTTGTCATATCATGACGTTTTTCATTTGGAAGGGGAAGAATTAACATTCACACCGACATTAAAACATGAAATACCCACACAATGGAATCGGCCACCAATAAATCGGAAACAGTATAAACTTCCTCATATGCATAGAAATGAGATTAATAGACAAGTATCAAAGATGTTAGACGATGGAATTATTCACCAAATAATGGAATTCCCCATTATTATTGGTACCTAAAAAGGGCGATAAAGATGGCAATAAGAAATGGAGACTGGTTATAGATTTCCGAAAATTAAATGACGTCACCATCAAACAGGTATTTCCGATACAATGAATAGATGAGATTCTAGACATAGTCGGTATTTTTCAACACTAGATTTAGCAAGTGGTTACCATCAGGTTCTAGTTGAAGATAGTGACAAAGAAAAACTGCTTTCAGTACAGGTCTTGGTCATTTCGAATTTAACGGAATGCCATTCGGTCTAACGGGGGCACCTGCCACTTTCAAAGGATAATGAACCACATACTAACAGGTTTACAGGGTATTGACTGTTTCGTTTATTTAGATGACATAGTGGTTTATGGAAATAATTTAGAAGAACACGAGCATAGGCTATGCAAAGTTTTGCAAAAGCTGAGAGAACATAATTTGAAATTAAATACAGAAAAATGTCAGTTTTTGCGACGCGAGGTTATATATTTAGGACATAAGTGTTCTGAGTTAGGTGCCCTACCCGACCCAGCCAAAGTAGAGTGTGTAAAAAATATTCCAGTTCCGAGAAATAGGAAGGAAGTTCAAGCATTTTTAGGCATAATTAATTATTACAGAAAATTTATAGGAGGTATGGCGAAACTGTCACTACCAATAAACTGTTTGCTTAAAAAGGACGCTAAGTTCATATGGAATAACAATTGTAAGAATTCGTTTTTAAAACTTAAGGAGGCAATTATGTCACCACCCATACTAGCGTATCCGGATTTTAACGAACTCTTTTTGCTCACGACAGACGCCAGCAACGAAGCAATTGGCGCGGTTCTTTCGCAAGGTGAAGTTGGAAGCGACCGTCCGATCGCGTTTTCCAGTAGGTCTCTGAACGATGCGGAAACACGCTATTCAACTATAGAAAAAAATTGTTGGCAATTGTTTTGGGAGGACCATTTAAAATTTATACAGATCATCAACCCCTAAAGGGTACAGCAAACTTAAAAGATCGGGCATCACGTCTTGCGCGTTTCCGACACAAATTATCGGAATATGATTTCGAAATTCATTATAAACCGGGAAAAAGTAATTTAAACGCGAATGCGCTTAGCCGCATACCGAATAATACTGAAAAAGTAGTTGTAGTACAAACACGTTCGAAAACCATGAAAAGAGACAAGGAAGACGATAAGAAACAGTCAGAATGCGATCCTGACGATTTGATAACAAAGGAAAATGACAATATAACATTTCTAACTGAACCTCGGGACAAAGAGACGGTAATTAAAAATTTTCACGATTCACCGTTAGGTGGTCACCAAGGGGGCGTAAAAAAAATTTTAAGAATTCGGCAACAGTACCGATGGAAGGGTATGCAGAAGCAAATAAAGGATTATGTGAAAAATTGTTCAAAATGTCAGGTAAACAAGAGTTCAAGACTGACGAAGATGCCAATGGTTCTAACTGATACGCCAGTCAGACCCTTTGACAAAGTGTACATGGACCTGGTGGGTATTCTGCCTGAAACCATTCAGGGAATAAATACATCTTAACATTTCAGGACGATTTTTCTAAATTTATGTGCTGCGTGGCTATACCCGATGCGGAAGCCAACACCGTAGCAAAAGAATTCTTCAACGAAATAGTTACACGCCACAATATACCCAAAGTATTGGTAACAGACAATGGATCGAACTTCGTTTCCAAACTATTTTCGGATACATGTAAATTGTTAGAAATTAAAAAACCAGTTGGGAAGGTTATATCACATGGGAAATTTTAAAGTAGGTGTAATTATGATAGTTGGGATTATCAAAATTATAGTCGGTCTAAGCCGACTATAAATACCCTACACATATGTGTGGTTACCATTCAAAGTGATATATAGGTCACTAGGGTATACGAATCCTGAAAATAACTACAAACATTCAATCGCTGAAGAATTTCCATTCATTTGATACCCATATTTACAAATGGGTAGGTGTACCGAATTTCGATTTTTTTTTGTGAACCACAAGTCATTTCGCCGAAAAACATTATTATCATGTATTTGAGCATGATATCAATATATATTTGACCAAACAAGTTTACCTAAGCACGTATACATAAAAATTGATCTTTATATGTACATTTTATATGAGGTATTTGAACATAAGTGGTCGGATCATAGGTCACAATTGACCGATCTCGCCAATTTTCTCGCACATACAGCGTAGGTATATTAGTAATCTAAGTTATAAGTTTCAGCTAGCTCTTTCTAGCTCTTCAATTTTAAAAGTAGTAGGGATTTCAACAGACAGACAGACGGACAGACAGACGGACAGACGGACAGACGGACATCGCTAAATCGACTCAGGAGGTCATGCTGATCAAGAATATATATACTTTTCCATACCGGAGATGCTTCCTTCTGGGTGTTACAAACGGCGTACCAAACTGAATATACCCTTTCACTCTTAGTGTAGGGTATAATTACATATAACACCCTACCATCCGCAGGCTAATGGGTCATTGGAACGAAGTCATCGTCCACTAGCTGAATATTTACGTAGTTTTGCTAAAGAGGATGGGTCAAACTGGGACCAATGGTTAAATTCTGCAATGCATGTTCATAGTAACACGGTGCATACGTCGACGGGTCAAACACCATTCCGTACGTTGCACAGGTATGACTTCGAAATGCCGACGAATTTAAAGCGTAAATATTCACCTTTATATAACGCAGAAGACTACAATAAGGTACTAAAGTACCAAATACAGCGATCACACGAGATCGTCAGGCAAAATCAATGTAGGGCCAAGGAGGTGTCGAAAAAACAATACGACAAGAACCTCTACCCTATACAATTCAAACCACACGACATGGTTTTAATGAAAAACCAAACTAGGAAGAATAAATTCTCTCCAATTTGGAAGGGACCCTACGTGGTCGTAGAGGGAAGTGGGCCAATGACCACGACGATATTGATCAAAAACAAAGATAAGAAAATTCACAATAATTTGTTAAAGGCATATCACAAATAATGTATGCCGTTAAAACTAAAAATTATAACTCGTCATTTAGAGTGAAAAAATAAATATAAATAGTTTAGGAAAACAGTAAGTAAAAAACAAAGGAAAAATTATAGTAATAAAAAAAAGAAGATAGGACATATTAAAAACAATAATTTAGTAAAAAAAAAAATATATATATATATATATATATATATATATATATATATATATATATATATATATATATAACTATTTTACGAAAAGAACTTATAATTTTAAAATTATAAAATTAAATGAAAATTCGTCAATTCGCCAATTATACGAACGTTTGTATATCATACGTAAAGCGAGCGTTTGTAGCTGGCATATAAATGCGGATCTTGCAGTTTGTTTCGATACCATAAACAATGCAAATAAATATAATTCAATTTTACCGTCATGCCAGTAGGAAATTTCATATAATGTACACAAAATAAATAAATTATTAAACATGTTTAGAAAATAAATCGCAACTCTAATTATATTTATTTACATGCAGAGAAATTATAGGTACTTTTGTATATTAATATAATTCAATTTGAATAAGTTTGAATATAACAAATAAATTTTAAATGAATTTGAAGAACTTACTTATAATAAATTAAATTTCTTAAAGAAGAAGAAAAATATCAGTTAGTATTAAAATTAAAAAAAAGGAGATATATAAATATTTAGGAACAAAGAGAAGAAAAAATATATATTAGTAAAATAAATAAAATGAATCAAATATATATATATATATAGGTATTAAACATTAATTTAGTTTTTTCTTTGGGGGTACATTAAATACAAATAAATTCAATTCGGTTTTACCGGCAGACCAGTAGGTTAAGCAGACCCAAAAATAATAGCAACAGGTGGAAGCATAATGTTTAGTAGAGACAAGACTCAGATAAGCATTTATTGAGGGGCATTCATTCCAAATAAGTTTAGCAAGTACAAACACTTGGATGAGCGATTACTGCGGGGCATTTATAACCAGTCGGTTTAGTTAATAAAAATACCTAGTTGGGCATTTATCATGTTATTAGGGATGATAGTATGAAGTATGATAGTATGACTTAAGCAGAAATTTTCCCTAAATCCCGGACTCGAGAGGGATTCCTGTGTTTTTTTTTAATTTAATGAACAAAAAAAAAATAGTTTAACTCGTAAATAGCTAATAGTTCTATTGTCTAAGTAATACAATAATACAAGACCCATTTTTTTATATACACCTCAGTTAACGCAAGCGTAACATTTATATATGAACTGTGCAATTGTGTTATGTTCATAAAATCATCAGGTAATGGAGTTATTGTACCATCTTTCCTATAATATCACTGGTTGTTGATGACAGGTCAATGTAAAAATATTTCTTATTTCAATTGTTTTATTTTCTTGGGCTTGTGATACAAGACACTTATTACTTAAAAACAATGTTATTAAAAGCAAACAGTAGAAAAAGAAAACTCTTTTTTTTTTTTCTTTAAAAATTTATTTCAGAATTAAAAACTCCATTTTTGTATCAGAATTAGAATCTAGTTTTTTAAAACACAAAAATAAAATATATGTAAAAAAAAACAGGCTGAAGTGGCAACACTTCTTGAGAGTCATAAAGGTTCGGCAGTTGTTCGTTTTTGCGCCATACAATACCAATGGGAATCATGAAGTAGGAAATATGCAATGTGGTGCAGAGTTTACGTTTTTCCTTGGTATCTTGCAGCAAGTCTCCGAAAATAAAAGAATTAAATATTTTTAAAATTAGTAAAAAAAAAATGATGATAAAATGCAATACCTTTACTGTTGTCCATGCACAACTCCTTGAGCGCTGCATTAACCGCTGCAGCCGTTAACATAAATTTTTCGTTGCTCGTGCTTTTGCTTGTCATCCAAAATATTCGGCTTGGCTTGTAATGTTTCGTGTCTCTGCTGCAGTTTCATGTGTTGTATGTCTGCGAAATGAATTAAATAAATGGATTAAACTAAAGCATATTAAGCTTTTATAATTCATTAGCCTACTCTTGATTTTGCATACCTTTGAATACGTGAATCCTCGACAGGTGACATCAACTCGCTCTTCTTGATAATTAGGTCGTTTACGCGCAAACACATTTGCATCTCTTTCCACTAAAAACTGCGTTCGTTGTAACCGACTAGATATGTTTTCTCGTTCGTGTTTGTGTGAGGTAGCTGATGCATATGATAAGTCCATTGTTGTTGTTGTTATTCAAAACTATAGCTGAGGATTATTTTAATCATCATAATTTAATGAAATAAAAACTAAAAAGTTTGAATTTTATACATTAGAGAAATTAAAATTTATTAAAATACAAAAAAATCACCAAATAGTAAAAAAGAAAAAAATACCCAACTACCCAAATTCAGATTTAAAAAGAAAAAAAAAAGAACATTAACACATTAAAGTCTAATCTGCTACTGCTGCCATCACCAAATAAATATACGCTTCATATCAAAAGTATTTGTTGTTCAAATCAAATTCTGGAATTAAAAGAAAAGAAAGAAATAGTATTAGAACCATAGTACAATAATTACCATTTAAAATACTAACTTATTATAAGCCTATCGAAAACTTACCGTTAATCCATTAATAATTCCCATAAGACCGGGTCCGGCGCGGGGCAGCGGAAACCTCTACACATGCAGAAATTGTGTATATTTCGCATAGTCGCCAGGGCCACCCTCGCCATGGGACGGGGAAACCCGTTCCTGAGAGACCATATTACGAACCGTAATAAGTCTCTCAGCTCGTCGGCCTCCCAACAACCTTCCTCAAATTCATTGAGGAAGGCCAGTACGAGACCAACGAAGGGTCCATCCGTCCTGAGAGCGGGATACGGCCATGCGTTTAAGGTGGTTGGCCAAACGGTCTCTTCTCGTCGTACCT
Organism: Dryomyza anilis; assembly: GCA_951804985.1. Lineage (NCBI taxonomy): Eukaryota > Metazoa > Arthropoda > Insecta > Diptera > Dryomyzidae > Dryomyza > Dryomyza anilis. Next base: position 65,143,086 of record OX638130.1, read on the forward strand.
CTCATCGGTAAATTGGCTGTGGCAGGTAATTATACCTCCACGACTGTTTGCAGCACTATCGTCTTCATTCGGGGGATTTGTTTGATCATTTCCCACGGATTGGCACAGCCCAAAAAGATATTGTTTAAATGCCACTACCCACGAGAACATAATTCGGGTTACCGGGAACCAAACCATCTTTATTATTATTATATTTAGTACAAATATTTTTTTTTTTAAAACAAAGAGAAATTATTTACTCTGATTTTGTTTGTTTGTTTTTATTTTGTTTAAATACTGTCTTTAATTTAGGGTTTAATTTTGTTTAAATGTCGCTGTCTTTAATTTAAGGTTTAATTTTGTTTAAATGCCACTGTCTTTAATTTAAGGTTTAATTTTGTTTGAATGCCACTGTCTTTAATTTAAGGTTTAATTTTGTTTACATGCCACTGTCTTTAATTTAAGGTTTAATTTTGTTTAAATGCCACTGTCTTTAATTTAGGATTTTATTTATTAAAGATGAAATGAAATTTCATCCCTAGTTAAAATTTTTAATACACTTAATATTGAATATGCACTTAACGTCTGAACGAGTTAATTTACACTAAAATCAGGTAATTAATTATCCAGCTAACCAATATAGCGGAATAATATGAAAATGACCAACATACCGCACAAGCAACGAGCGCTATGCTTCAACAATACATGCAACGAATGAGTAATGGCACCAACGGTGGTATAGGAACAACCAACGATAGCGAGAACCGAAAATGCGCACCCTGATGTAGGGGTTTGCTGACTATGACGGGAAAAATTACAAGGAATTTTGAACGCATAGCTCAGCGGATTTTAACACAGAATTTTTGTCTACACCGGACGCAGATATATTGTAACAATGACATACACTGAGAAAAATTATAGTAGGGATATTTGAATATTGTTTTTGTTGTAATTAATTATTAGGAAGATACGAAGTAATAGGATAATTCCATTCCAACAATTAGCGGCAATCCAGTAGATTAAGTGGCAAGCGATAGGGGTACAACCATTTGATCATAGATCGTTTAGATAAATTCAGATAATTAAAACGGAAAAATAAAACTAATTTAAGATTTAATATGATAGAGCATATTATGGTTTTATATATATTTCATATCAGGGATATCTAAATACTTATACATATACAGGTTAGACTGAACAGCATCTGGATCTGGGTTCTATGCAGCTCGTTTTAAACCTCTTTATCGACCAAGGTAATAGTGGACAAACTAAGTGACACCCCACTATTCTTTGATTATAATGCTAAAACTGTATTTTATAAAGATGAGTGGACCATTGCTACAAAATTCCAGCCGATAAATTTCGGTGATATTCTTTTTATGACTAGGAAATTTAGGAAGAGTGCGACTGTAGAAAACTCAGTTTACTCGTCAACAAAACTGACTTTATCAAAGCATGCCTATCACCCTTTCAAGAAACGGATGTCATAATGGAAACTCTCCAGGGAAACGAGGATATTATAAAACATATTTTCAATAACAGGAGATCTCGAAGATCGCTCGAATTCGTAGGGGATGTGATGCAGTGGGCGTTTGGAGTAATGAACGAAAAGGATTCGGAGACTATTTACGGGCACCTCAATGATATAGATACGCATAATAGCAAAACTTATGACTTTCTAAAGAATCAAGTTACGGTAATGGCTAGTAATTACAATAAACTATCGAAACCAGTAATGACAGCTTTAAAAGAGATAGAGTTACTTCAGGGGTCATTAACCGAAGACTTAGATAAACAGGGGAAATGGAATTCGAATACCAACAATACCCACATTTCGGAGCTTGAATTCACAGTAAGAATTTTGGAACTACAAGGAGCAATTAATTCAAACCTGATAAGGATTCAAGGGCAACAGATAAAGGAAATTTCTATAATAGACGATCTATACAAGGGGAATCTTCATCCAGCCATCCTAGATCAAAAAAGGGTTGAAACGTTGATGGTTCCTTTGGAAGAATTTCAATATTCATCAAACGGCTAGATTGAGGGTTTTCCCAATCAAGGACGCAATAATGGTAATAATCAAAATACCACTCCCATCTACAAAATTTATACAATACCAACAGTTTTAAGTAAAAAGTGGGATCTCGTAACAATGACTAATTTCGACTATATAGCGGAATCTGTAAGCCGTGCAAAAATAATAGGATTACATACTGAGGAATTTAGAAATTGCAAGAAACTGAGTGGAAGTCGGCAGAACGAGCGATTACTTTGTAAACATCCTAGAAAGGTCTTTACCAAGGACAGTCATAAGTGTGAAGTTGACCTATTGCAACACAATCCAGGGGAATCACCAGAGTGTGTTCAAGTGACGGTGCCTGTAAGTAAAGGTTTCATTATAAAAACTGAGGTATCGAATAGATGGCTGTTCAAGTTTCGTGAAGAAATCGTTTTCAATGCGACATGCGGTGAATCCGTAGAAACGGTGGTTTTAGCCGAATTCGGATCCCTAATGGTAAGAGAGAAGTGTGTAATAAGCAACAAGGAAGTAAGTCTTGTATATAAAACGGAGGAAAAAGACACGAGCACCGTGACTCTCCGGAAGCATAATCACACAATTTTGTTGGGGGATTTGGTCACAAAATGGACTACAGGAGTAAAACTAAACGACAGATCCAGTGAAAAGGAGCCGATTGTCGTTAGAAGGATCAAAGAAAGCTTGGCAGAAGGGGGACGAAGCTTCGATGATCTTAAGTCTGAGGTTAACCAGATTCATATGACATCATACATTAGAAGCCAAAGAGCATATTTAAATTACGTCAGCATATACATCGGCGCTATATTGGTCGCGGTAATCACTCTCGTGTTGATTGTATATACGATATAAGTGGAAATTATCCAGGGCACTAACAGCAGACTCAATAAATCTGGGTGAGTTAAAGGTGGACCTGACACGGGAGCTTACAGAGGAAGCAGAACCAATATCAAGTAAAGAAGAAACAAGGCCAGCATCGGAATTACCATATGGTCCGTCGGTAGGACTCACCTATAGGTGAGTGAACATTTAATAATCCATTTTATTCATATGGGATGCAAAGGGCATTCTCAATATACATATAGAAAAACAAAATATAAAAAAAGGGAGATAATAATATTAACTATTGAATAAAAAAAAAAATATATATATATATATATATATATATATATATATATATATATATATGTATTTAGAAAAAAAAGAAAAAAAATATAAATAACGGTATTAACTATTAATTGAAGAAAAAAAAAAGAAAAAGGGGGTATTTAAAAAAAAATAAAAAAAAATAAAAGGGGTAAAAATAAAATAAAAAAAAAATATATGTATATTTAGAAAAAAAAAAATAAAAATAAAAGGGGTAAAAATAAAAAAAATATGTATGTATATATATTTAGAAAAAAAACCGGTATTAAATATTAATTGAAAAAAAAGCAAGAAAAGAGAAAAAAAAATTATAATTTTAATTTTTATCTAACAATTTATTTAAAAAAAAATATATATACAAATTTGTATTCGAAATTAAATAAATAAAAAAAAAAAAATTATATGATTTTTTTTTATTTTTACGCATTGAAGGGGGATTGAGTATTCGTCAGCAAACAAAATTTTTTGACTGAGCAATATGAGTCGTTCATCTACGACTTTAATTTCTCATGAACTGATTTCTATAGTGGATTGGGTAGTACGAGATGTGGGTCTGCATTCAAGGTACATTTCACAATGTATATATATTTATATATATTGACCCAAGCCCTTTCGGTAACTAATACTTTTAGAATATTTAAGCTCGTAATGATTTCGTAGTAAAACGATTTTGCTACAGTGCTTGATTCTGCGCCCGGAAAAGTTAATAAATATTTATTCCCAGAGATAGTTTCTGGTAAATTTCCCACAAGATCCATGTATACTTTATCAAATGGTCTCACTGACGTATCAGTTAGGACCATTGACATTTTTCTAAGCCTAGAACTTTTATTTACTTGGCATTTTGAACAATTTTTAACGTAATCTTTAATTTGTTTCTGCATACCTTTCCACTTAAATTGTCTCCTGATTCTAAAATATGTTTTTATGTCGGAAAAGCGCAAGGCGAGATGTCTGATCTTTACAATTTGCAATACCTTTTGTGGTCTGATGATCTGTAAAAATTTTCAATGGTCGCCCTAATACGTATGCCCTAAAATTCTTTGTTGCCCAAACAATAGCTAAACATTTTTTCAATGGTGGAGTATCGTTTTTCGGCCCCATTTAATGCCCTACTCGTAAATGCGATTGGTCTATTGCTTCCAACTTCGTCTTACGACAGTACCGCGCCTATTGCTTCGTTACTTGCATCAGTTGTAAGTAAAAAAAGTTTTCGAAAAATCTGGATATGAGAGAATTGGTGATGAAATTATTGATTCTTTCAATTTAGTAAAAGGATTTTGACAATCGTCTGTCCATGTAAATTTAACGTCGTTTCTAAGTAAATTATTAATTGGTAATGATATTTTGGCCGAATGTCCTAAGCATTTTCTGTAATAATTGATTAATCCCAAAAGTGCTTTGTCTTGGCACCGGAATATTTTTCACGCATACGACCTTAATGGGGTCTGGCAGCGCACCTAGTACCAAACATTTATGTCATAAATATACAACTTCGCGACGTAACAACTGACATTTTTCGGTATTTAATTTTGAATTATATTCCCTTAATTTCTGAAATACTTTACTTAATCTATGCTCATGTTCGCTAAAATGTTTTCCATATAAAACTATGTCATCGAGATACAAATTAATTAATTTTGAATTAATGAATGAATTTCTTCCCTATTTATATGTGGAAGTTTATATTGTTTCTGATTAAATGGTGGTTGGTTCCACTGTGTAGTTATTTCATGTTTAAGCGCTGGCGTGTATGTTAATTTATCGCCATCTAAGTGAAAAACGTCATGATTAGAAATACACAAATTTTGTAAAGATATAATTTCGTGTTTATTCAAAGTTTCGTCAATTTTAATTTCCCTTAATAATCTGTTAATTCTATTTGAATTTACGCTACTGAATTTACGCTATACTGATTAAAATTCGAAAATGTTGGTGTAAATTTGTTGTCTATTAGAACTTCTTTTTCTGTAGCATTTAATATTGAAACATAAATTCTATTTTTGATAACATTTGATAGGCTTTCGCCTAAATATACACATGGAGAATTTTCTTGTTTATGTATTAATACGATTGCATTTTTTGTATTTAAAGGTAATGATACTATTTTCGTGGATTTCGATCATGTGACACTACGTGTAGCATTTAACTTAAGCACTATATGCTCCCGTGTTGGACCTTGGTGGTTCCAAATGTCCTAACACACCCACCAAAAGCTCCATTCAAATCCTTTTGAATATTTTTGTTGAAGACTGGGAAATTTGTCATCGCACTTTCTTTTACTAAACTGCCATCTGCTCCTGAGTCTATTAATGAAATAAGTCTTCCATTTTTACCCTGCTCGCAAGATACTTCAATGAAAACATGAGATGAATGTAAAAAATCTCTATTCCAATTATGTATTATGCAATTTTTTTTGCATTTAATTCATATTTTAATGCATTGTTTACCTCATCAAGTTCTTGAAAGTTTAATGGAGTAGTAAATTTGACCACAGTCGACGTTTGATCTACAATTCTTAACTCCTTTGGCTCTATATTACTTTTCTTTTGGGGTCCCCAGTTTATTGGCCTAGACTGAGCCACTGTTAGTTTCCCTGATTATGATTATTATTTGCGGCTGATTCAAATTTGTTTTCGCATAACACTTATATATTTTATGCCCCTTTCTATCACAACATACACATTTCATATTACTTGTTTTATTTTCTATCTTATTATTATTTTTACTATCATTATTACCTAACTGTGTTTTACAATCTTTCATATTAATATTGGCACATTTCCAATTAGCTTCATGGTCATAAGTTCCACATTCGTAGCAGAAAGGCTCATTTTTCCTACTAATATAATCGTCCCTAGTATGTCCTAATTTCATACAGAATGAACATGTCGGAACATTCCTTTCTTATTTTATCATTCTTTGCTTAATTATTTCTGAATTAGTTTCTGCGTCAACATTATATTCGTACTCATTTAACTTTACATAATAGATTCAACATTTAACGCTTCTTCCAATAATGCATCTAATGTGTCTGACTTACTACTGAACAATACAACTTTTATTGTTTTTTTTTTTTTTTTTTTTTTTACAAATTAACCAACGCTCAGGGGATGCCCCTTTTCGTGCAATGCACAGTGTTGATCGCAAGAAAGGATTATAGGTTCAAAGGAGGAAAGATGGAGTAGTGTCGGTGGATGTTTGCTTTAAATTTCCCATGTCGGGAAAAACAGACGCAGGGAGATTGTTCCACAAACGAATCGTGCGACTGAAGAACGAATTCTCTCTGTAATGCGTGGTTCTGTTGAGAGCCGAGTGAACTACGAAGGGGTGGGCTTGGTTCGATGCCCTAGTAGTACGAGAGAATACACGACCTGGTGGAATCAGGCCATGTATTTCCCTCGAACACTTACCATTGTAATACCTACAAAACATTGTAATAACTATAAAAAAACGAAGGTCCCTACGGTCCTTCGGTGAAATATTTTCATCCCCTATTAAATATATTGCACGTTGTTGGATTCGATCCAGGAACTCCAAAGAAGATTTTGAAGCCCCTGCCCATATGTGAGAATTGTATTCCATCTTAGGCCGAATATAGGATGTCTTACACCGTTTCACAAAACCGTGGCAATTGGCCGCTTCTTTCGACACATACAATATATGATCATTCCAACGGAGGTCACATTGAATTGATATGCCCAGAACGTCACGAACAGCTGACTCTGCAATATCCACAAGTCCCATATTGAGGGGAGGGAGGAGTGAATCCATTCTTTTGTGAGATAACAGACAACATTGGGTCTTGCTTGCATTAAAATCAACTCTATTTGGAAGAACCCACTCGGAGATTTTTTTAAGGTCATTATTGAGTGTATCATTCATTGTGCGCATTTTGCTCTCAATCTCCAAAGAGTTTGGGCGCTTGTTGAACGAAAATGAATGACAAATGTTGCTGTCATCTGCAAAGGAATGGATTGGGTTCTGGGTCGATGACAGAAGGTCATTGATAAACACCAGAAATAGGGACGGGGATAGGACGGAACCCTGCGGGACTCCAAAATTAATGGAATGTTGTTCTGAGAAAACACCATCCATCGCAACTCGTATTGAACGGCCCTGGAGAAAACTCGATATCCATCGAGCAAAAGAATTACCGACACCATATTTTGATACCAGGGCTTCATGCCACACTCGATCAAAAGCCTCAAGAGCAACCACCTTACTCTCCCCGAAAAGATGAATACAGTTATTCCACTTTTCGGAGAGGACAGCCATCAAGTCACCGGTGGATCTGGTCCTACGGAAACCATATTGCCGGTCACTAAGTAATTCGTTTCGTCCCAGATAGTTCACAAGGTGGTAGTTTATTACGCTTTCCATTACCTTGGAGAGCGCAGAGCATATTGCAATGGGTCGGTAATTAGCAGGGTTCGAAGAACTGGCTGGACATTGGCAACCTTCCAACAAGATGGAAAAACTCCTGTCATGTAGGCGATGTTGAAAAGGTTACGCAATGGACAAGCCTGCGTGGACGCACACCTCTTCAACACATGGGCAGATATGCCATCTGGCCCAGAGGCTTTGTTAAGATTGAGATTTGCTAAAACCTTTTTAACTGCCCGAGTTCGAAAATGTATCTCCGGCATTGCAGAAGAAACAACTTCAACGACGGGCAGTGGTTGATTGCTAACTGGGAGCGTTGAATTATTTGCAAATAATTCTGCCAAGAGATTAGCTTTATCAACCGGGTCAGTGAAGGTCTGGCCATTCATAACAAGGGTTGGAGTAGACGATGTCGTCTGATTCTTCACCCTTTTAACAAATGACCAGAAATTTTTACTACCTCTATGCGCGCGTTTTGTTCGTGTAGAAACTTTTCACGCGCGATCATGGCATTACAGCGATTCCTAGCCTGTATGCGAAGTCTTTCAGTATCAGCATTCTTATTAGAACGCCAATTCTGAAAGGCTTCCTCTTTCGACCTGACTGCAATCCTGCAAGTCTCATTAAATCAAGAGTGGTCCTTGGGTTTAATGCTAATCTTTTTAGAAGGTATGAAGGACCGCATACCCAATAAAATAATGTTTTGTACCATTAACGCTGCGAAACAAAATTTCCAATTAAATTTGCGAAAAAAATCATTTAACGCATCGCAATTTGCTTTTTCGTAAAGCCATACAGTCCTCTTCGGGGCTTTAATCGAAGAGGCGCGTAAACTAGAATACGAAAACGCAGCGGAAATAATACAGTGGTAGGAATTTCCAAGAAGTGCATGGACTTTTACATCATATTTTTCATGATGCGAAGTCAGAAAAAGGTCTAAGACATTTTGGCTCTGCCCACCGACGCGTGGGAGGTACGTCGGTTCCTTCACCAATTGAGTGAGTTGATTGCACTCTGCAAACAGCTCAACATAACAACCCTCCTGTGTTGATAGACCCGAGTGGCTCAACCAAGTGGCGTTGTGTACATTAAAGTCACCAGCAATAACAATTTCACTGCCTGGAATATAAATATTTGAGATCGAATCAGATAGGGCATCTAACTTGTTACAGGTAGAAACCCTATCTAGATTCGGACTCCTATAAATAAAACACAAGTGCATGATGTGTTGCAAGATTTTGAATTTAATCCACATATAATTAAATTCATTATCCGAAACACTATGTTGCTGCTGGTGCTGGTACGCAACGTCACTTCGAATAAAAAGGGCGAGACTCCTATGAGTAGAGAACAATGGCAGTAGGTGGTACTCCAGTATTTGAAAATCCAGTGGATCTGCACCCTCGCCAACCTGGGTGTCACCTAATGCCATTATATGTGGCCTATAAAGAGACACATGCGCATAAACAGCGAAAAAAATTCGTTCTCAGACCACGAATGTTGCAAAAATCTATACGAGAAATTTGCGACATTTTCGCTACTGGGCAAATTTAAAACAAACAAACAAACATACTATTAGAGGGCGGCAGTTGAGACAAACAAGTGAGAGCGTAAGCTAAACAGTGGTCAGTGTTATGCCTTGACCACTGTATTCATTACGCACTCTTGCAATCTCAGCCACGCACGCTGATAGCGAGGAGTAGGATGGGGAAGGGACTGAAAACGATAAACAAATGAGCAATTGCAACAGAGGGCATAGAAAAGCCCGTTGTGTTGGCAATTGTAAGCAGCGACGACGGCAGTGCTGGTGGTGCAGCGAAACCGGTTTTGTGTTGTTGTTGTTGATAATGTTTGGTTCTGTATTTTTATAGTCTTTGGTTTTTGTATGTTATTGTTTATTGAGTGTTATTATTTTATTTATTATAATCGTTTTTATTGTTATGAGGTTGTTACGGTGGACGACACTTAAGCAAACTTTTGCACGGCACTCGACAAATATTAAGACAAACTCGACGGAAAAAAATTTAACGAATTAGAAAAAAAGATAAGAGGACGACACATCCGTCCCCCATCGTTGTGCAGACGCTACTTCCAAATGCTCTCAAACTCTCTTTACTATTTTGATACATTTTTTTAATCTTTTTAAGTACTGAATCTCAAGAAATATCATTGAAGTATGTAGCAACTCTTACAATTCTTCTATTTTTAAAAATGTTTTGTCCTCACCAATTTATATTCATTTCCCCGGAAATGTAACCAAACGCATTTAATAAACAATCTGATTCTTCAATTTTTTTTTTTACAAATTAACCAACAATCAGGGGATGTCCCCTATATATGCAATGCACAGTGTTGATCGTAAGAAGGGATGATAGGACACATTAAATATGTGATCATTTTAACGGAGATCACATTGAATTGCTATGCCCAGAATGTCTAGAGCAGCTGACTGCGCAATATCCACAGCACCTATATTGAGGGGAGGGAGGGGTGAATCCATTCTTATGTGGGATAACAGACAATATTGGGTCTTGCTTGCATTGAAATCTACTCTATTTGCAACACCCCACTCGGAGATTGATTTAAGGTCATTATTGAGTGTGTAAGGTCATTATATAGTGCGTCTTTTACTCTCAATCTCCAAAGAATTTGGGCGATTGTTGAACGAGTATGAAAGACAAATGTAACTGTCATCTGCAAAGGAGTGAATTGGGTTTTGAGTCAATGACAGAAGGTCATTTATAAATACCAGAAATAGGGACGGGGATAGGACGGAACCCTGCGGAACTCCAGAATTGATGACATGTTGTTCTGAAAAAACACCACCCATCGGAACTCGTATTGAACGACCCTGGAGAAAACTCGATATTTATCTAATAATTATTGATTTATTGAAAGTAGATTAAGCTTAGTAGTTGATTTAATTTTTCTATTAAATATATTACTACTTTATTTATCTCATTTTTATTTCTAATTTTTTAAAATTTATTTTCTAAAAATATCTCATCATTTTTTATCTGAATACTGAATATTTTTATTCAATTTAATATTAGCTGCGTTTTTTTTATAATTTACATTTGAGCTGGAACAAATTATATATGCAAACAAATACAACATTTGAACCAGATAAATTTCTGGTGTAGCTATCCTGCTCAACTCATTGAAAATGTGTACTGACTAAAACGAATACGGCGAAAATTGCTGAATGTTGCTGACAAAAATTGACGGAAAATAAACTTCAAAATTTTAATTAACAAAATATATTTTTTTAAAATTAGCTGGAATTGTGCCCAAACGGTCTTAAAACGGGTGAAATTCAGAATCGGAACCACTCAACCGATTTAAAAATTTAAAAAGTGTTGTACAGACAGAACTTGAAAAAACTTAAGTTTTAATTTTTCATGAACATTTTTTCAAAAATTGTAAAAAATCCAAAAGTTATCTGATCTTTTGTTTATGAAAAGCTTACATTAAGATGTAAAGAAAATGTGCTTATATGAGAAAATATCTTGATTAGTTTTAAAGATATAGACTGGAACATGATTTTTTTTTACATATTTACTTTACATATTTACTTTACATATTTATACATAGATTGTACATTTTATCATGAAATCAAAATATTTGTATGGAACTTTTATAAACAATTACCACATAAATCATAAACTGAAAACTGTTTTTAAATATCTCAAGTGGTTTAGTAAATAAAAATTCCATTTTTTTTTGTTGGAAAAATTGGACTTTTACGCAAATCTCCGTAAGAATTTTTTTCTTCAGTAACATGTACTTTTGTTACAGTTTTTTGATAGATAAAATTACTGAAAATCTTTTAAATAATAAAACTTATCCAAAATATATTTAACCAATCTGGACAATGTTCAAGTTTTTTTTACTTTGACCCCCTGCAGAAAAGTTTTCAAAGTTCAAAGTTAAATTTTAAGTGAGCAGTTTTAAGAACGAGTTATTTCTAAGTGTTGCCCGGCGAAGTATATGTGCAGAGCAGCACTTTTTTTTCCAAAAATACTCATTTTTAATAGGACTTAGATTAAAACCGTTATATCTCACTTTATAATATAAGTGTTCTTAAAAAAGTTTTAATTAAGCAAAAGCAAATAAAACTATTGTATATTAGGTAAAAGTTTCATTAATATATTCAATCAAATTTTAAGTTTTTTTCTATTTTTTTTTTTATATTTCTTATTTTTCAAAAAGAAAGTGTTCATAAACTATATACAGATTGTCTTTATATTCGGCACATAGATTCCTTGAAATCTCTTCTTTTTAATGATACCAAACAATTATATGTTTACTTTACATTTGTCTGCAAAATGACGTATTAATTAAAATCATGTTTCATAAAAATTTACGTATGTAAATTAAAAGATTAATTAGTTCTTAACATTTTTTAACCTAACTTATTTTTTGCACGTCGAACTATATATGCAGGACAACATTTTTCAGAAAATATAATTTTTTTTGAAAGGACTTGTAATAAAACCGTTATATCTACCCTTATAATGTATATATTTCCAAATTATTTTTATTAACAAAATAATTATATCAAATTATATTGGACATTGGGAGCAGTGTGACGAAAATATTCTTTTACTACCAAAAATGGAATATAAATATTCCACTTTCAAATTTTATATTCCACTTTTATATTCTACTTTCATAATATCTACTAATGCCATATCAATATTTTTGTTAGAAATGTTTATGTAAAATTTTTTAAATAAAATGAATATATAAAAATTATAAATTGACCATGAAAAATTTATAATAATTTATTAACTATAAACATAATTTAAAAAAATGTGAACCTGAATAAAATACATCGCTAAATTCCTTATATAATTGACACCAGAAAAAATTATTTTACAACTATATTGACCTAGAGATCAGCATTCGAAACAACAAAAACTATTTATTTTTGAAATATCACAATTTTGCAAAATTTCGAAAAAAACAACCAGTATAAATTTTTTTATTTAAAAAAAACAGACCTAATTCCAATAACATAGAAGTTACAAATTAAAAACGATCACTCTACCCAAATTATAAGTTTTTTGAAAAATTTTCAAAAATGAGATTTGTATTCAAAGAATAAATGAATATTAATTTTAAAATTTTGTTTTGACTGGTAAATTGTGGTTTTGAATCTAAAAAAAGGATTCTACGCATAAATTGATATTTATAGAATTGTATGTGATATTTGTTAAATGTTCGATTTAGAACTTCACAAACCTTATGCTAATAAATAAGAAAATTATATAAAAATAAGGGAGTGATCGTACCTTTAAGTATTTGTATCATGGTATATTTGCAATTACCAAAAATTTGTAAAACGATTACCAAAAAATAGAACTCGCGCCACAAAAAACAGAATTAGTAAAAAAAATAACGAATAACTTTATTAAATGAAGAATAACTAAATTTCTTATAAAATGAAAGAGAAAATACAATTTAAAAGAAGAATATATTTAAAGAAAAATATTCTTTTTCAAAAAATATATCCACTTTTATATTCGAATATTTTATCAAGAAAATATATTCTTTTCAGTTGTAAAATATTCTACTAGTGGAATATTATATTCCACTCTGGTCACACTGATTGGGAACCTTTCTGTCGGAAAACCTTTCTTATCCACAGCGTCCACAAGAAAAAAAAATGTGCGCCTGTGTTTTTTTTGTATGTGTTATTGTCGCAGTCTTAGTTACCATTTGTGATGCTGCAAGAACCATTTTCAATAGAACAGTGCTTTCAATCATCACTCCCACCTCTTTGTAAAATGACCGTGGTATTTTTAACCATGATAATCGCAGCTGCCTCTTTTTTAATTTTTTTTAATATATTAAAATTTTTAAGTGTCATTCCAAAGACACAAATCTATCATATATTAAAAAGAAAGGTTTGTGTATTATTTCATTTGAGCCACATCGTTTGTTTCACAATTGCTTTGATCCGGAACATAAAATTATGAAACAAACGCTGCTATTATGTTAATGTTAAAATTCTCCAATTTTGTTATTTAATTATTATTATTTTGTTATTTAATAATAACAACATTATAAAACATTGCTGTGTCAAAAATTTTAAATTATTCAATATTTTAATTTTAGAGTTCTATTTAAAGTTTATTTAATTTCACAGTTTTATGAAATTCTCAAAATTTATCATTTATTTAAAAATTTTCACTTGCATGTTCTTCAAATGTCTAATTTCATGATTTTTTTTTGTATATACAAATTTCATATGTTTCTTTTGTATTATATCACAAATTCAAAAAGATTTTTTTTTTCTCCGCAACATTTTTATTTCTCACACTTTTTTAACACAATACTCACGACTCTTAAAAAATATTTTCTCTCGTCCAATATTTCATATACTTCTAATCTCCATCCAGTCCTTCCTGTCCCTTGGGATTGGATGTTTTGTTCATAAACCGGCTGCGCAAAATGTTGTAATTAAAATCTTGGTTGCTTTGGCGTGTAGCCAAATATCGCAACGTTCCTTTTATAATTACCCATGATGTGCTACCAGAGAATGTCCGTTGCAGTTCCATTTTTACTATTATGAAATAATTAATACAAGTATTTTCTTCTAAGACATACTTTTATTTAATAAAAGTTCTACTTATAAAAGAAACACGTCTGCAATCTAAGGCAGATGAAATCACAATAATACTTAAAATATAATCTTAGGCCCGGTATCACTGTGCACACTTAAGTGTCGATATTTCCTCAAACTATACTTAAAAACTGAAAAAACATTTCACAGCACAAAAGTTAAGTGACCGATATCCCCCACTTAAGTTTTACTTAAGTGTGCTTTCTGTCAATTGAACATGTATGACAACAAAATAATACAAACTGACACTAAATTCACTTTTTTTCGCGGATTATTGTATATTAACCAAATTAAAAGTGACCCCAATCATTGGAGTAATTTTTCGCAGCCATAACTTATTCGGCCACCACCATTAAGTGCCGTTGTACGCAAAATTCACATCTTTTTTTGAATAATACAATCTCCTTATGTTGCGAACAGCAAAATGTTTAAAATATAATACACGTGAATTTATAATAACTGCGTTCTCATTTCAATTTTTAATTTTTGCACTGCATTTGTACAAAAAAACGGATTTTTTAACTGATAAGTTAATATAATTTTGTTTTGTCGTACTGCCATATTTTTTTAAATATATTTGTACGCATTTGAGAGGAAACTGTGAAACGCAAAAAAAACTTAAGTAGACAAAACATCTTAAATTTTCCTCAACACAAATTTTACTTAAGTGCGCACTGTGAAACCGGGCCTTAAATTCTACTCATCACCTCGGTCGCACCAATATTTACGAACACGGAGATCGGAGTGTCATCATATTGTGAAATAATCAATTCGTATTAGGGTGATCGTCAGAAAAAGTTCTATGTGCTTTAGTTTCCTGTACGCCGCATGGAGGTGCCACCTCATTAGGCTTACATTACATCCAATACATTTATTGTCATCATAAGTGTATAAGAATAAGTGTATCAAATAAGTGTACTAGAAAAATATGAATGCATGCATAACAGTATGCATTTTGGTGTTACATTATTATGATTAATAAATATGAATATGCCATTGTGATTTTTCAAACGAAAAGAAAAATTAGTTCTGATAAAAACACTATAGAATTATTCAAATAAAGACCAAAACAAACAAATGTAATGCATAAATAGGAAACAATATAAATTTAACAATATTATATAAGAGGTGAGATAAAATGAACAAAAAAAATGTTAATCAAATAAAATGATTTAAGTAAAATTGCACGATTTATAAATCGCACTATATATTTTTCGCACAATATATTAATAGCACGATATGTTAATCACACAATGTATTATTCGAACGATATGTTAATTGCACGATGTATTAACGAATTGTATCAAAGAAAAATAGAAAAAAAAATTTTTCGCAAACAACTTTTACTCCGCCCAAGAACATTTAAGAAATAAACCAGAACGAACTCACCGACTCCAAAGATAGAGAAGGATGACTGCAGCTTGTGGTGATGTAATACAATTCTCTACACGGATAGAAAAGATTTGTTTGAATATGCTCGTATGTAATTATAACGTAATTCGAAATCACTATATAAATATTGGGAGTAAAATTTAATTACATTATAATTGAATTGTATTATTATTTTGTTCAGATTGAAATTTAATTATACGATATTTAAACATGAATTGCTTTTATCGCGGATTTACATGAATTTACTATATTAATGTTTCTGTAGAAATATATATTTTTCATCAGATATTAATATACGTATGTTTGATATTTCTGCTATTTAACACACCCATCGTCAAGAAAAATTCTATGAATTATATGTATTTGGTTATTCGTGATTGTTACTGGGTGACAACGAATTTAAAAATAATAGCATTATTTTGATTATATGTATGTTTGACATTACGAAGTCACAATTAAATAACAACGCTGCATACTTTTAGCACTCAGTAACACTCACATTAATATTTACTTTTCATATAGTTCAAAAATTCTTTTTGGTGGAAGAATTTGTTTAAGTACCGCCAATTACTGTTAATACCAGTTAGTAGCTGCTTGTGAAATATCTAATTTATCCGTAAATCACTGAACTAAAAATAGGAACAATAGATGGAAATCAAATTATTAAGTATAAATAAAATAAGTGTAATAAAAAAAAAAAGTTTAAGTTTATAAATAGAGAATAATTGTTGGAATATTTTTTAAACCCTTCTTTGGATTACAGATGATTTCAATACTTTTATGTCTAATTTTTAAACTTACCAATAGTTTACACCCATTTTTAAACTTTTTCAGATTGAAATTTAATGTATTTTTTATTAAACATGGAAAAGTATTTTTTTTAGTTTATTAAATAATCCAAATGTTTTAACAATCCGATTGTATTAAAATTTTAAACTCAAATAGTTTAATCTCAGTTTATTTAATAATTTTTAACCATAAAAGAATAAATTGTAAACCATACTTACTAAATTTAGTTCAGAATCGCAGGTTCGAATCTCGGCCAGGGCAATTTTTTTTTCAATTTTTTTTTTTTTTGTAATTATTACTTACGAATTATGAAAAAATTTATTCAAAGATAAATCCTAATCCTATTAATATAATAAATCTGTTTTTTCGTTTGTACGTTTGTTCCGCTTCTCCGTCTAAACGGCTGATCCGATTTAGTTGAAATTTTTACCACAGATGCAGTATGGTCTGGAAGAAATGATAGGCTATATTTGGGCGAAAGAGGCGTGGCACCCCCCATACAACCTAAACTTTCAATACGATATAACTCAGCACTTTCACTAGCTACGAACATGAAACAAAAAACTCAAATACAAAAAAAAAATTTAAAAACAAAAATGCAAAAGCACAAAACAAAAGCAAAAATACAAAACAAAAGCAATCACGTTTGTTCCGCTTGTCTAAACGGCTGATCCGATTTTCTTGAAATTTTTACCACAGATGCGGTATGGTCTGGAAGGAATGATAGGCTATATATGGGCGGGATTGGACAAAGAGGCGTGGCACCTCCCATGCAACCTAAACTTTCAATACGATATAACTCAGCACTTTCACCAGCTACGAAAATTTAAAAACAAAAAAGCAAAAGCACAACACAAAACAAAAGCAAAAATACAAAAACAAAACCAATCACATAAAATCACAATCCAAAATAAATGAAAAACAAAAAATAGAAAAGAAAAACAAACTCACCACACTAAAACTAACCAAACTAAAACTCACCACACTAAAATTCACCCTTAAATTCACCACACTAAAACCCACCACACTTTAATTCACCACACTAAAATTCACCACACTAAAACTCACCACACTCACCACACTAAAACTCACCACACTAAAACTCACCACACAAAAACTCACCACACTAAAACTCACCACACTAAAACTCACCACACTTAAACTCACCAAACAAAAATTCAACACACTAAAACTCACCACACTAAAACCCACCACACTAAAATTTCACCACACTAAAACTCACCACACTAAAATTCACCACACTAAAACTCACCACACTAAAATTCACCACACTAAAACTCAGCACACTAAAATTTAACTTCACTAAAACTCACTACACTTAAATGTCGCCACACTAAAACTCATCGCACTAAAATTCACAACACTAAAACTCACTACATTTAAACTCACCACACCAAAACTCACCACACTAAAACTCACCACACTAAAACTCATTACACTCAAATTTCGCTACACTAAAACTCACCACACTAAAACTCACCGCACTAAAATTGACCACACTAAAACCCACCACACTATAATTAAACACACTAAAACTCACCACACTAAAATTCATTACACTAAAACTCACCACAATAAAATTCATCAAATTAAAATTCAACACACTAAAACTCACCACAATAAAATTCACCCTAAAATTCACCACACTAAAACTCGCTACACTAAAACACGCAACACTAAAACACGCCACATTAAAATTCACCACACTAAAACCCACCACACTATAATTCACCACACTAAAACTCACCACACTAAAAATCACCACACTTAAACTCACCACATTAAAATTCACCTTACTAAAACTCACCTCACTAAAATTCACCACACCAAAACTAACCACAATTAAACTCACCACTCCAAAATTCACCACATATAAACTCACCACACCGAAACTTACTACATTAAAACCCACCACACTAAAACTTCTACTGGGAAAAACTCTACGGGGAAGAATTCTACGGGAAAGAATTCTACCGGGAACAAGTCTACCGGGATTAATTCTACGTGGAGAATTCTACGGGAAAGCGTTCTATTTGGATTTTACGGGGAAGATTTCTACTGGGAATTATTCTGCGTAGAAGCGCAGGCTGAGAAAGAATTGTCTTTGAGAAAAGTTGTTTTGACGGAGAATTATTTGGTTACCACATTTATAAAACCAATGAAAAAAACTTCAACAGCTAAGCACGAGCCCCTCATATAAATAATAAAATGTTTTTTATATTAATAAAATCGCTCCATATCTTTGAATTCAGTAAATCTTGGCACGAATCGTGCACGGGTCCAGCTAGTAAATAATAAAACAACTAACTTTTGTCACATTAAAAATACATCTAGCTATTGAAATTAATAACAAAAAAAAAAAGAAAAAAAAAATGAAGAAAAAAGAATTAAAAAATTTTTTTTTTAAAAAAATTAGGACCACGGCCGAGATTCGAACCTGTGATAACGGAATAAATTCGTTGTCGCCATGTTAGTAACATTCACACCAGTGCTCGCTTTATAATTCAAAATGCCTTTTTCGACGACAATATGTTTAAATAGCTCTAATAGTAAATGACAGTAAAGCTAGTTGGCGGTATGTTAGAAGATCTGTAGGGACAAGGTGTGCGCTGATGACATGAAAATAATTTTGAAAGAGACGAAAAATAATTAGAGTAAAATAATTAGCTTTACTGTCATTTACTATTAGAGCTATTTAAACATATTGTCGTCGAAAAAGGCATTTTGAATTATAAAGCGAGCACTGGTGTGAATGTTACTAACATGGCGACATTATCACAGGTTCGAATCCCGGCCGTGGTCCAATTTTTAAAAAAAAAATGTTTCTTATTATTTTTAAATTTTTATTTTTTATTTTTTAATTTTTTTTTAAATCTTTTCTTTATTTTTTTTATTTTCTTTTTTTTTTTGTTATTAATTTCAATAGCTAGAAATATTTTTAATGTGACAAAATTTAGTTTCTTTATTATTTATTTATCTTTGAATAAATTTTTTCATAATTCGTATAATACATAATTACAAAAAAAAAATGTGAAATAATAAAAAAAAAATTAGGAAAAAAAAATTGCCCTGGCCGAGATTCGAAACTGCGATTTTGAACTAAATTTAGTAAGTATGGTTTACAATTTAATCTTTTATGGTTTAAACATAATAAATAAACAGAAAAATAAACTATTTGAGTTTAAATTTTAATACAATCGGATTGAATTTAAATTTTTAACCCATTTAACTATTTTATAAACTAAAAAAAATTACATATTCCAACATTTTTTACCGTGAAGATTTATTAATTATAAAAATAAAATAATAATGAAAATAATAAAAATATATTATTTATAATATAAAACATATATTTTTTAAACTTTTTTTACAAAAACAAATCCGTATTTTCAATCTTTTTCAACATTAATTTTAATCCCCTAGGATTACATGCAAAGTAATACAACATGTATTACAATGTAATGCAGAGAGGTATTACAAACTTTTTTTAATCTTTAAGGATTATTACAATTTAATCTTTTTTTGGTCGAGACATATATACAATCCAAAAAAGTTTAAAAAATAACCCAATATTTTTAACCGTGTAAAGAAGATATTAGGACAAAATTTACTATTTTTACATTAAAATTAAATGTAAACATAAATATGTTTACATGTAAATAAAATGTTTTTCACATTCAAACATATATATGTTTGCAAGAACGCCGAAAATTATTCATTCTGAACATAAATATGTTTGAACGAAAACCAAAATATGTTTGGCTGTTATTATAGTAATGTTTGAAAATGAAATAATACTTTTGTTTGCAAAAAGCTCCGAAGATATATGTAATGCCTGCAAAATTATGTTTGGGAGAGCCTTTTTTTTGCAGCGTGTACGCACACTGCATACACGCCACGGAATTTACTCGCAATTTTTGCAGGAACAATGCTGGTTTCTTAGACTTGCGATTTAGACCTGGCTCCAATTGTTTAATTTTTGTCGTTTTAACTATCCACACGCGACTTTAAAAAAACACTATTTTTACTCAGCATTAATAGGCATTTACTCAAAATATAATACAGGCCCCACGTTAGGCGCCACCTTTTTCACCAAAAATGTTCGCAGCAAATAGCAGAATAAACTCGTGGCTGTATAGTGCCAAATTGACACTTTGACACGTGATAGAACGGTTGCTACCTGATTAGTCGGAGGAAGGGGAGTTGAGTGGAAAATGGCTATTTACTAATCAAATGATATGTTGTGTACTTGAATTGCGGATCCAAAATAAAACAATTGGAGTCCTCACACGATTCTTGCAAATCTCACCGATATAGGAACTACGTGTTCCATATATATATATATATATATATATAAATATATATATATATATATATATATATATATATATATATCTTTCACCCCTCATAAAAACTGGGCTTAGTACGCGGGACATTTTTTACCTTCAGCCCAATTAACCTTCAGCCCAATATTTTTGCAAAAACTCTATTTTAGGTCGAAAAACAAACAACAATTTATACATTCGCAGGGCACAGCGCATAAATATATCATAAAATCGTGAGATTTTAATTTTTAAGCGTGCAGTGGTCGTATTTGATTCTGTAGTGACACTACAGCCTATATGATGCTTGCTGCAATGCAACAACAACAATTGACAAGCAAAGTATAATTTTTGCATGTTTTGCCTGGTTGTTTTCTGCTTGTACTAAATTCGCATTTAGTTCATTGCACAAAGTGATCTTATAGGCTTTAATATGCAGCAGTTGTGCAGAAGACCGCTGATGATCAAGAATATATATACTTTTCCATACCGGAGATGCTTCCTTCTGGGTGTTACAAACGGCGTACCAAATTGAATATACCCTTTCACTCTTAGTGTAGGGTATAAAAAGGGGTAATTAAAAAAACAGAACAAAAAAAATCTGTCGCACGAAATATGATGAACACGGGCCCCAAAGGCGCGCACTTTGCTAACCACTGTTTGTGTAACACCCGGGGACAGACGAACTGCGCACAAAAGACATAACACGATTAACAATACAACAATAACGAATAAAAATTAATACTTCCTTTCGATATTTTTTTGGTCCGACCTGGGTATCTTCCAATTTCGGCTCCAATGGCCACAGATGTAATGAATCCACGTCTGATCCGGCCACAAAATCACAACACCAATCAAAAAGATCCACCCAAAATATCTGTTAAGATCACGATCTGAACACTTTTGCGGTAAAATTGACCACACTAAAACCCACCACACTATAATTAACCACTCCAAAATTCACCACATATAAACTCACCACACCGAAACTTACTACATTAAAACCCACCACACTAAAACTTCTACTGGGAAAAAATCTACGGGGAAGAATTCTACGGGAAAGAATTCTACCGGGAACAATTCTACCGGGATTAATTCTACGTGGAGAATTCTACGAGAAAGCGTTCTATTTGGATTTTACGGGGAAGATTTCTACTGGGAATTATTCTGCGTAGAAGCGCAGGCTGAGAAAGAATTGTCTTTGAGAAAAGTTGTTTTGACGGAGAATTATTTGGTTACCACATTTATAAAACCAATGAAAAAAACTTCAACAGCTAAGCACGAGCCCCTCATATAAATAATAAAATGTTTTTTATATTAATAAAATCGCTCCATATCTTTGAATTCAGTAAATCTTGGCACGAATCGTGCACGGGTCCAGCTAGTAAATAATAAAACAACTAACTTTTGTCACATTAAAAATACATCTAGCTATTGAAATTAATAACAAAAAAAAAAAGAAAAAAAAAATGAAGAAAAAAGAATTAAAAAAAAAAATTTTTTAAAAAATTAGGACCACGGCCGAGATTCGAACCTGTGATAACGGAATAAATTCGTTGTCGCCATGTTAGTAACATTCACACCAGTGCTCGCTTTATAATTCAAAATGCCTTTTTCGACGACAATATGTTTAAATAGCTCTAATAGTAAATGACAGTAAAGCTAGTTGGCGGTATGTTAGAAGATCTTTAGGGACAAGGTGTGCGCTGATGACATAAAAATAATTTTGAAAGAGACGAAAAATAATTAGAGTGTACAAAGAGTTATTAATTATAAAAATAAAATAATTTTGAAAGAGACGAAAAATAATTAGAGTGTACAAAGAGTTATTAATTATAAAAATAAAATAATAATGAAAATAATAAAAATATATTATTTATAATATAAAATATATATTTTTTAAACTTTTTTTACAAAAACAAATCCGTATTTTCAATCTTTTTCAACATTAATTTTAATCCCCTAGGATTACATGCAAAGTAATACAACATGTATTACAATGTAATGCAGAGAGGTATTACAAACTTTTTTTAATCTTTTAGGATTATTACAATTTAATCTTTTTTTGGTCGAGACATATATACAATCCAAAAAAGTTTAAAAAATAACCCAATATTTTTAACCGTGTAAAGAAGATATTAGGACAAAATTTACTATTTTTACATTAAAATTAAATGTAAACATAAATATGTTTACATGTAAATAAAATGTTTTTCACATTCAAACATATATATGTTTGCAAGAACGCCGAAAATTATTCATTCTGAACATAAATATGTTTGAACGAAAACCAAAATATGTTTGGCTGTTATTATAGTAATGTTTGAAAATGAAATAATACTTTTGTTTGCAAAAAGCTCCGAAGATATATGTAATGCCTGCAAAATTATGTTTGGGAGAGCCCGTTTTTTTGCAGCGTGTACGCACACTGCATACACGCCACGGAATTTACTCGCAATTTTTGCAGGAACAATGCTGGTTTCTTAGACTTACGATTTAGACCTGGCTCCAATTGTTTAATTTTTGTCGTTTTAACTATCCACACGCGACTTTAAAAAAACACTATTTTTACTCAGCATTAATAGGCATTTACTCAAAATATAATACAGGCCCCACGCTAGGCGCCACCTTTTTCACCAAAAATGTTCGCAGCAAATAGCAGAATAAACTCGTGGCTGTATAGTGCCAAATTGACACTTTGACACGTGATAGAACGGTTGCTACCTGATTAGTCGGAGGAAGGGGAGTTGAGTGGAAAATGGCTATTTACTAATCAAATGATATGTTGTGTACTTGAATTGCGGATCCAAAATAAAACAATTGGAGTCCTCACACGATTCTTGCAAATCTCACCGATATAGGAACTAAGTGTTCCATATATATATATATATATATATATATATATATATATATATATATATATATATATATATATATATATATATATATATATATATATATATATATATATATATATCTCTTTCACCCCTCATAAAAACTGGGCTTAGTACGCGGGACATTAAAAATTATTAACCTTGAGCCCAATATTTTTGCAAAAACTCTATTTTAGGTCGAAAAACAAACAACAATTTATACATTCGCAGGGCACAGCGCATAAAAATATCATAAAATCGTGAGATTTTAATTTTTAAGCGTGCAGTGGTCGTATTTGATTCTGTAGTGACACTACAGCCTATATGATGCTTGCTGCAATGCAACAACAACAATTGACAAGCAAAGTATAATTTTTGCATGTTTTGCCTGGTTGTTTTCTGCTTGTACTAAATTCGCATTTAGTTCATTGCACAAAGTGATCTTATAGGCTTTAATATGCAGAAGTTGTGCAGAAGACCGCTGATGATCAAGAATATATATACTTTTCCATACCGGAGATGCTTCCTTCTGGATGTTACAAACGGCGTACCAAATTGAATATACCCTTTCACTCTTAGTGTAGGGTATAAAAAGGGGTAATGAAAAAAACAGAACAAAAAAAAATCTGTCGCACGAAATAAGATGAACACGGGCCCCAAAGGCGCGCACTTTGCTAACCACTGTTTGTGTAACACCCGGGGACAGACGTTCTGCGCACAAAAGACATAACACGATTAACAATACAACAATAACGAAAAAAAATGAATACTTCCTTTCGATATTTTTTTGGTCCGACCTGGGTATCTTCCAATTTCGGCTCCAATGGCCACAGATGTAATGAATCCACGTCTGATCCGGCCACAAAATCACAACACCATTCAAAAAGATCCACCCAAAATATCTGTTAAGATCACGATCTGAACACTTTTGCGGTTTTCTCAGCACTGTTTTTCGACTCGTCGCTTAAAAACCGGCGGCAAACGTATTTTTTTCACACAGTCGCAATAACAAATTTGTGGACTTTGTTCAGCCATATTCCCCAGACAGATCTTTCTTTTTCTCGGAAGATTTTATTCAAATATGGGTATTTTAATAAAATATGTTATACGGCTTTCTAATATATTTTTGCAGCATTTTGTCAAATTTTTCGGCTGAGGCAATAAAACTTAAAACCTTTTTTTCTTATTCCTGGTTGTAAATAATAAAAATATTTGTGAAAAGTTTAATTTCATAAAATTTCGGAACGAAACATACAAAATATTCAATTTAGCAAATTTAAGAAAAGTGAATTAACTCCTAACTAAAATGATTTAACGCCTTACAAAACGATATGTATTAACTCCTAGGGCTTATTTCATTTCTGACATTTTCGCAGTTACTGCACAATGAAATTACTCCTAAGAAATAAAATGAAATTACTCCTAATTTTGATGAAATATCACCTAATGTTTAGGTGTTATTTCATGTGCAATAACTCCTAACTTTATATTTACAATGTTAGGCTTTATTTCACTTTTTTTTGTTAGGCGTTTTTGCGTTAGGTGCTATTTCTCAGAGTCTAAAATAATACTAAGGGTTTTGCTGCAAGTTTGTTTAAACCTATCGGATGTTTGAATCAGGGCTCGGATGGAACCGGAACCGTTTCATTTTTATAGAACCGGAACTGGAACCGTTTTTTATATTTTTTATGGAACCGGTACTGGAATCGTTATTTTATTTTTATAGAACCGGAACTGGAACCATTACTAAATTAATTAGATCAGAATTATATATATCAAAAAATAATAATTAACTCAATTTGGAAACAAAAACAAATAAGTTACACATGTGGACAATGGCATTTTAAAAAATGTTAAATTTTGCAAATTTTCTTTATACATATTGATTGTCATACAAAATATGTTTTGTATTTTTGACAAATATTTCATTCACGTATTTCTCGAAAGATGTATATTATAATTAATGTTGACGTTTTACTTACGTTTCAGAACGTGTCCCCGCGAGGAACCTTAAATACGACAATAAAACCATACGACTTTATAAATGGTCAATTCCCATATGCTTTTTTATATCATTATTTTTTTTAGTTTAAAACATACATGTAGGAAAGAGACCCACGACGCACAGTTGGGAATCTTCATACACTTATCGGCCAAAAATAGTAAAAATGGTCGTAGGCAAATGACATTTTTTTCACATGTTATCCTCATCAACATGAAGCAAATATGTAAAAATGGGCGTATTACGTCAAGGGCCACGCCCACCACCCATACAACACATATGCTTATCTACCTAGAACTTATAAAATAATGGAGATAGAGATATACAATTTAAATCATAGGCATCTAGTAAGATCATTAACATTTGTTTCAAAAATGGGCGTGAACCGCCCACTTTTACAATTTTATTCACATGCCATTTTTAAATATTATTTGTAAATCAATTGTAAATCATTAAGAATTAAAACATAATAATATTATGAAAATATCGCAAATTATGTGTGTCAACAATTTGCCTTGTCCACCCATATTAACTCATATATGTTCATAAATGATAATTTTTCGTATAGTTTAGAAATATTTTAACAGTAGTTTTAGTGTTATTTGAATTTTTTATTCATCGCAATCTAAATTTTGAATAATAAGTGACTTCGCATCACCTGATAACTCCTTGTATTTTTTTGTCCTTCTTTAACCTGATGTTACTTATTACAGGATCTGATGAAATTAGCGAATGATGGATAACATCTTCATTATTTGCGGTTCGCGGGCATAGTCTACTATTGTGTAGTCTTGCTGACTTGAAGATTTTATTGCACGCTTCTTGTGCTTCTTCAGAGAGTCTTCCAATTGGAATGCTTACTTCTTTAATTATTTGACTTCCATGAATGAGCACTTTGTGTAGAGATGGGGGCATGTTATACCAGTCATAGAGTTCACAGTACAGCCGCGCTGTTCCCTTACAATAATTGTCGAACTTTTCAATATTTACCTCTATTCCACATGCCATAACCTGCAAAATTCTCCCAAGTCTTTTTATTAAATTTTCGTCAATTCCTAGTATTCTTGAAACAATTCCTGGCTCAGAAAAAAAAAACGTCGAGCGGTATTGCCATCATTAGTTGACCCATAGCCATGTTTTACGAAATCTACACTTATTAAAAGTTCTGCTTTTAATTTTGTTTGAATCATTTGTTTTGTTTGTAAGATACATTCCATGAATCGCATCCAACAATGTAATGTAGATAGACCAAATATATAACCGTTAGCATTTTCCTTTAAAAATTGTATATTAGCTAAATTGTTCATATCGGTAGGCTTTGCTCCGCAAATATTACAAGAGCTAGTGGATTTTTGATTCGTTAAAACGTTACATCGTTGTACACTGTAATTTATAATTTATTTTTAATGATACATTATCTTTTACAATTTCTGTTGGAACTATTTTTTTAATTTCGTCAGCATAATATAAATATTCATCAAGTATTTTTTCAGCAGTTTCCTTCAGTTTTCCACAGTATCGTGTAGATGACGGTCGTTTGTTGTACCATCATATGCGATCATTGTCATCGTACGATATATGCAATGGAACAAAGGAAATTATAAAAACATTTTTATCGGACATATTAATGTCACTATCTTGTCCCATTTGATCTGGTAACAGTATTGCCTGAGCCGAGGTCGATGGCTTATTTTCAAGTTCATTCCTTGAGGTCCATTTTTGCTTTACAGTTTGTTGGCCTGAAGCTCCATCCATGCCCCACTTACCGTGTAAAGTAAAATCTTTTCCATTCGTATTATTCAGTTCTTCACTTTGTAATGTCATTATTATTCTCTGCGCAGTATGGTCCAATAATGATTGCAAATTTATTCTTGCACCATTCTCACTTATATCGATACTTGCAGGATAGCATCTTTAGCAAGTTTTATTTTTTATAATGTGGATATTATTTGTCACCAAAAAGTATATTATTATAAGAACGTAAATCTTCATATTTTGATCTGGTTAAGCCTAAATCCATGTAGAGGGCCAGAGCTTTGTTTAAAAGTTTATCATCATTGGTGAGAGTATTACATGTCATTTTGGTTTTCAAAGCAGCAGCTTTTTGTAAAGCCTCACATTCATTACTATTACAAAGATCCGCAACTTTTCTCCTTTTTGTTCGTTCTGAACTATCTACAAAAGCTACTTTGGGCCGACCGCGCTTTACACGAGCTTCTTCTTCCTCCTCTGTATTATTGCAACATGATTCCTTTATTTAAATAAGACAAATTCGCATTTTCCTAATATAGTTGATAAATATAACTTACGTAATCTTTTATACATCGGTCTAAACAAAAACACGTTTCGAGAAAATTATTTTGTTTTCTTTCGAAATTTACTCTTTGCCTTTTGCTAGAATTCCATAGGTGTTTAAATCTTAAATTTAGAAAGTGGACTTGTTGCCGAAGTTTCGAATAATCCAACAACTTATTGGTTCTATTTTCAATATGTTTCAACATTGCCACAATCTTTGCATCCCTCTCTAACATACATGATTCCAGCCATACTTCAAAAATTTCACGAATTTTTATTTCAGATGCCACTGATAAAATTGACAAAAAACAGAAAAATGCAGAAAAGATGCAGAAAAAATGTTATTTTTAGTGTTAAACATACTTGTCTGAATATAATATCAAAAAATTGGAGATAGCCTTTTTTAGCTTTTTTATATTTCTCTGTCTAAAGTTTGGAATTGTTTTTCAATGCAAGATTTAAAGAACACTTTTTAAATATTCATAATATATTTACTGTAAGACTATTGCTATATTACGAAATGAAAACTAACACTTTGAATAAGAAGTATTCAAATAAAAATATTTCTCATAATATATTTTTTTTACAACAAGTCGAACTTTAATGCTATCGTATGGCTATATGAATGAAAAATCTTATGGTATTATTTTGGATTCTTACGATTCAAGCAATTGCCTTTAAATCCTCATACAATTTTTTTATTATTTCAAATTTGATAATTCGTATTTTTGGCCGCAATTTCCCCACTGTGCGACGATTGAATACAAATACAAATTATTGGTGTAACGTATTTAAAACGTTTCGTTCGTTTCGCTCTTTGATTCGAATGTTTGTTCAATATTTTTGTTTTGCCAACTATTTTTTAGATATACAAAACTTTTATTTTTTTACCTTCGCGTATGATTTATATGACACAACTCTCAAAACAAGCGTACTCAACTTTTCGTTTGATAAATGAATTAACAATTGTAGTCACACGTTATTCAACCGATTTAGAAGCGAATTATTGACCATATCGTTGTTACCGGGAAATAAATGATCAGGGGGTTAATAGAATAAATTGTCGCCCGTTCGAGCTCAATGGTGTTAAACTGTCTCCTAATATTCTAAAAATTCTGTCACCCAAATTCCTTCGTTAAAGGTCACTAAGTTTTGTCTAATTTTAATAACTTAAAATTGTTCTGTTTCATAATACCATACATATTGGTGTTAAAAAAGTACGGAATGAGGTTAAAGAAGATGTAGTAATATATCTACAGTTATAGTTATTATCAATACAAAAATTGTATATAAATGCATTAAAATTATGTAGTTAATTGCATACAAAATAATTATATCAATGAAGTAATAACGAATACATTTGAGTATGGACGTAAATCAAATACATATGTATTTATTTTAAAGAAATTTATCTTCATTTTAATACAGCTTTTTTTCGTTGTATATATACTAGCTGGACATGTGCACAGCGTCACCGGCGCGAAGTTTTTGTACATATTTTTTTGATTTGATTTATATATTAATACAATAAGAAATGATTATTTTTCAATTCAACAAAATTAAAATTACGTAGATAATTAAAAGCTAATTTTGACATAAATTGAAGCTTCTATTTAAAACGCTAAGAGGTATCATATCAGAAAGATATGATGGAGTTTTGGAGTATAACAACTTTTGCAGAAATATGCAGTTTCTTATATCTAGATAGTTTGTATTGCTACAAACTAAAATGCGCTTACTTACATCTTCGACATGTGAAAAACGTCTCAAGGGAAAAATATATCGAGTCACATTATTAAAATCAGGTCAGGAGTAATAGCATTTAAAAAAGTTTGGTTGTATGGGACGTGCCACTCCCCTTTATCTAATCTATCCGTAGTGGTATATAAACAAATCCTCATTATTAAAATACAATTCCCATTGGTGGTGCACTTAATGCATTCTCA
Organism: Dryomyza anilis; assembly: GCA_951804985.1. NCBI lineage: Eukaryota > Metazoa > Arthropoda > Insecta > Diptera > Dryomyzidae > Dryomyza > Dryomyza anilis. The sequence continues at coordinate 65,172,906 of OX638130.1, forward strand.
TACAAAAACAAATTTCTATTTTTCCGGATTTCCTTGGGAGTTTTCTGAATTCCCAGTATTGAGACGAATAAAACAAAAAAGAATCATCCAAATCAGTCTATCCGTTCTCATAATTTGCGAGGCTAATTCACGGCAATTATTTTTATATAGATAGATATGTATATAAATTTCATTATTTTTTTACGTAAAAATAAAAAATATTTATATTTTTATTGCGTTTTTTGGCTTGTTTGTGGTACTGGAACCATTACTGGGAACCGGAACTGGAATCGTTATTTATTTTTAATAGAACCGGAACTGAAAACGATAATTTAAAAACCGGAACCATTTTTTTATTTTTTGGTAGAACCGGAACTGGAACCGCAGAGAAGAGTGTCGGTTCATAGCCCCGGTTTGAATATTTGCTACAATGCGTAAATTTAAGCAGATAGTTGCAGCAAGACTTTCATAAAAATCTTGTTTTCTTAGTGCAAGAAAACTGAAAGTGCAAAATTTCAATATTTGTGAACTTTTTCATTTGTGTACACATTTTTTTCACATTTTTTCACAAAATATCGTTTATACTGCGTTTTTCACAAAATATCGTTTATACTGCGTTTTTCACAGTTGCAGAATTTGCCCCCTTATTGGCTAACGTGTAGTAATATATTTTCATGATAGCGACGCTTAAGAACCTGTTCCAATTTGGTAACTGTTTACTCGATGAGAATAAGTTGAATAACATTTTTGTGTGGTGAAACGAAATTTTCATTTAAGATGTGCCAAATGGAATGACATTTTGACAGAATGAAATTTTGACATTTATCCAAAAAATTATTTAGACATGTTCTAATAAATAATTAAAATATGTTAAAAACTGTTGAAATCAGCGAGAGCGGGGCAAATTCCACAGCCAAACAAAATCACACAAGGATCGTAGCACTGCTACAACTCGGAAAGTAATGGAAAACCCTATTTAAATTAAATAATATGTTTTAAACAAGGATTGAAATCTATACGAATAACGGTTTCGATTTCGGTTTCGGTTTTTTCCGCGTTTCGGTTACCGTTTAAGGTTTTTATTACGAAACGGTTTCGGTATACTGGTTCCAAGTTACGGTTTCGGTTTTGAGATCGGTTTTTGTATAAAATGTCTTTTTTTTCCATAATTTTCAAATAATTTAACATTGTTTGTATTGTGCTATGTTATGTTCAAATTGTTATATTGAGGTAAAGTGGGAAACGTAATTTAATAATGTTTGTTGTTATTTTAGTGAAAATATTGTGTTATATGAATTATTTAATTGATTTCGCCAAGAAAAAATTCAATCGTGGCCACAAGTCAATGAAAAGTAACATTTTGACTTCACCTGAGATATGATCTGAATTGCAGAGGAGAGCCGAGAAGCGAACCTTAAATAAAAGTAAGACGAATACATCGGTAAATGTTCTTAAACTTCATGAAAAGAAAAAGAATGATGTATAATTTCCATTCATAAAACCAAAGAAATTAAATTTCAACAATTCACTTAACTGCAATATCTGCAAATAAATATCAGCCTTTATACTTGAAATGTTCGAACTTGCACTTTATTTTCCGTATTAGTTACTAAATTTTTCTTGTATCACCATTGTTTTTTTGTTACCTTATTATAAGATCCTTAACATATATGTCCGAAATTTAGGTGTTTTGAAAAAATCATTCAAAAATCAATCAAACTCAGACTTATAAATGGTATACCATTGAATAGATCCTTTAAAAGAATTTAAAAATTATTCAAATGAACTTTTCAAAACTTGTCCCACTTTATTTTACTAATACAATAAATAAAAAAACAATATCATTCAAAATTTAATCATTTTTTAACAAAAATAATTGTGCTTGGGGTTGCTGGTGTTTTGTTGTTAATTCGATTTACCGCTACACAAATTAATGAAAAAAAAAACAAATTTTAGACCAAAGACTGTTATTTGGAAACAATAGCTGTGTTTTTTTCATAATTTAAATTTGAGCCGGAACAAATTTTGTACGCAAAACAAAAACAATTTGAAATAGATAAATCTATCTAGCTCAAATTTGTTTTTGTTTTGCGTATAAAATTTGTTCCAGCTCAAATTTAAATTGTGAATAAAACACAGCTAATGTTTCTCAAAAAACATTATGTAAATTTTTGTACAACAAAAAAAAATTATTTTGGGAACTCAAAATTTTATTAAATGACATATTACCATGCCTTGTACTTAAGATCTTCTACACAAAAATAAAATATGTTTTCCTGTTTCTTTTTATGCTTTTTAAAAACCGTTTTAAACAGGTATAAAACCGAAACCGTTATACGAAAATAAGATATCCAAAACCGAAATAAACGGTTTTGGTTTTAAAAATGAAACGATTTTAAACGGATATCGGTTTCGGTTTGAATCCTTGGTTTTAAATATTGTTTTTATATTCTCCTAAATAGTTTCAGAATTTCTTAGTTACTTGTCAAAATTTCAATTTTCGAGTAAAAAACGCCGAAGCGAAACAAAGAAAGTTGGACACTTACAACATAATAAATGATTGCATATAAAAAATAAAATAATTGTTTTAATTTCTTTGAATCCCACTAACTTAAGTGGCCCTTAGGACCACTTAGGACCAGACTGACGTCGTATTTGCTGTTAATGCTGGATCCCAGATAGACTAAGTCCTTCACAACTTCGAACTTGTTGGTGTCAAAATCAGCTTTTTGTCCAAGAGGCACGAACTCTTTTTTGCTTGTTGACACAAGGAAATTCGTTTTGTCCTCGTTCACCGCTAGACCCATTCGACACGACTCTTTCTCCAATCTGGAGAATAAGTTAAAAAAGTAGCACGATAGGAAATCACCCTGTCTGAAACCTCGTTCGGTATGAATTTTACTATTATTTACTGAGCCAGGCTTTATAGTCGACTAGTAGCTGGTAGGTGTCGATCTGTTTTTCTAGGGTCCTGGATATGGCGTAATCTGGTCTATTGTGGACATTCCAGGTCTGAAGCCACACTGATAAGGTCCAATCAGTCAGTTGCGGGTTGGCTTCAGTCTTTCACATAATACGCTCGATAGAACCTTATATGCGATATTAAGTAGGCCGATCTCACGGTACACCGTCAAAAATTTAAGTTAATTTTTTCAACCTATATCCATTTTTTTTGGTTTAAAAGCGATTTTTAAACATTTTGGTTGATTTTTATTTACCTTGTATATTTGAAAAATGTATGTATTTCAACTTTCAACTTTGAAATTGAATTTCTTAACTTTAATATATATTGTCTATACTTTGCTGGTCTATAAATTTAAACTTTCAAGTTGAAATACCATTTACATTTAAATGTTCAACCTTTTGGTTTAAATTATGTACTTTCCAAGTTGAAAACTTTAAATTTTTAACCATCTTGGTTGATTATTATTTACCAAAATGGTTGAAAAATTTATGAATTTTAAATGTTCAACCTTTTGGTTTAAATTGTGGTACATTCAAGTTGAAAACTTAAATTTTTTAAACAATCTTGGTTGATTTTATTTACCTGGATGGTTGAAAATTGTACGCATTGCAAAATTTCAACTTTCAAGATAAATTTCTTTACTTTAATATATATATTTTATACTTTACTGGACCATAAATTTAAACTTTGAAGTTGAAAATCCATTTAGATATAAATGTTCAACCTTTTGGTTTAAATTATGTATATTTAAGTTGTAATTTATCATTCACTATTAGTGCTATATAAACAAACTTATTCAGTTTTTAGTAAAAAAAAATGTATACTATTTTATAAATTCATATATATTATTTTATTTTAATTATTATTTTGTTATATTTAATTTTTGTATACATAATTAATTAAGCATTTTATTTTTCTTTTCTCTTTCCATTAATATTTATTTTATATGTTACCATTTATATTTATTTGCATCACATCACCACAACACATATATTGTCCGGTACCTCGAGATTTCTCTAAACGCACCTGCACAACCAATAACGTTTTTGACGAATAGACATGATCTATCATCACTATCATTCACTATTAGTGCTATATAAACAAACTTCCGTCGAAAAGAACGTTTCGAATTATATAGCGAGCATACGAGTGAATGTTACTGATATGGTGAGAACGAATTTAGTTGAGTATCGCAGTATAATAAAAAAAAGTTAAACAATTAAACTCGTTTTGGTTAGGATAAATAAGCAAACTTACAAAGTTGAAAAAATGAACTTACATTTTTGACCCTGTAGTTGGCGTAAATAGTGGGAGCCCCTTTCTTAAGGATTGGGCAGAGTACACTGAGGTTCCAGTCACTTGGCATGCTTTTATCCGACTATATTCTGCTTATGAGCTCGTGCATGCTATCTCGTCACCTCCGGTCTTAAACAACTCAGCTGGCAGGCAATCAGCACCTGCGGCTTTGCTGTTTTTCAGCCGAGCAATGGCTGTTCTGACCTCGTCACGGTCACGGAAATCCAACGTCATCATCAAGTACCTGGGGTTGCCGGGTTTACTTCTCTATTGCTGTCATCATCAACGGCCAGCAGTTAAGAGAAGTCATTCCTCCATATCTTTAATAGGCATGTAACGGATGTCACTTTTGCAGATGCGGATCTTAAAAAAAAGATCCGCGGATCTCTCTTCACAAATTTTATATACATACAAAAAAATTAAAATCATATTAATTAAAAAAAATAATATTATAATCCAGTTGTATAACCAATAATCAAAAAATATCATTAAATTCAATACATTTACTTTTGTCGAAATATTAAATTTTGATTCTACAAATTTATTTGTTTAATTTAGATCACTTGATTTGCGTTAAAAATATATATAAAATAACAAAGGGTATTAGGGTATTATTCAAATATATTTTTATTCAAATAACAATTCAAATAAAATTTTATTAAATAGTTTTTAAATCGTCGATTTTCAAACATATATTCGTTTTAGAAATTTCAAAAAAACAAAATTAAATCAAATTTAATCAAACAAAAAAATATTTATTTTAATCAAAAAAAATATATTTTTGAATACAAATTTATTATAAATAAACTTTTGAATAACGATTAAAAAAAACTCATGGAAATTTGAAATGATTTCCATACAAATAAAATTTATTCGTTATTCAAATGTTTGAAGTGAAAAATAAAGAATAAAGAAATACAGATTTTTGTATAAAGAGCTGTATTTTTTGCGTTTGACTGGTTGTAACTTTGATCAACCCCAATTTTGTTGCATTAATTCATTATATTAGCTGAAGTATTTTGAATGGAATTCAAAATAAATTACTTAGTTAGAATACTAAAATTGCTTCAAATACTGAGGATGAGCACGCCTAGCCTGAAACATTTTCAACCTAAAAGTCGTGGGAGCAATTTGTTTTTTAAGAATATGTATCGGACATCTATTACAATTTTTTTTTTAAATTTGAAACCGCGATATTTTAAAAATACTGCCTACTATATTTTTATACCCTACACTAAGAGTGAAAGGGTATATTCAGTTTGGTACGCCGTTTGTCCATTTAGATATAAATGTTCAACCTTTTGGTTTAAATTATGTATATTTAAGTTGTAATTTATCATTCACTATTAGTGCTATATAAAAAAACTTATTCAGTTTTTAGTAAAAAAAAAATGTATACTATTTTATAAATTCATATATATTATTTTATTTTAATTATTATTTTGTTATATTTAATTTTTGTATACATAATTAATTAAGCATTTTATTTTTCTTTTCTCTTTCCATTAATATTTATTTTATATGTTACCATTTATATTTATTTGCATCACATCACCACAACACATATATTGTCCGGTACCTCGAGATTTCTCTAAACGCACCTGCACAACCAATAACGTTTTTGACGAATAGACATGATCTATCATCACTATCATTCACTATTAGTGCTATATAAACAAACTTCCGTCGAAAAGAACGTTTCGAATTATATAGCGAGCATACGAGTGAATGTTACTGATATGGTGAGAACGAATTTAGTTGAGTATCGCAGTATAATAAAAAAAAGTTAAACAATTAAACTCGTTTTGGTTAGGATAAATAAGCAAACTTACAAAGTTGAAAAAATGAACTTACATTTTTGACCCTGTAGTTGGCGTAAATAGTGGGAGCCCCTTTCTTAAGGATTGGGCAGAGTACACTGAGGTTCCAGTCACTTGGCATGCTTTTATCCGACTATATTCTGCTTATGAGCTCGTGCATGCTATCTCGTCACCTCCGGTCTTAAACAACTCAGCTGGCAGGCAATCAGCACCTGCGGCTTTGCTGTTTTTCAGCCGAGCAATGGCTGTTCTGACCTCGTCACGGTCACGGAAATCCAACGTCATCATCAAGTACCTGGGGTTGCCGGGTTTACTTCTCTATTGCTGTCATCATCAACGGCCAGCAGTTTAGAGAAGTCATTCCTCCATATCTTTAATAGGCATGTAACGGATGTCACTTTTGCAGATGCGGATCTTAAAAAAAAGATCCGCGGATCTCTCTTCACAAATTTTATATACATACAAAAAAATTAAAATCATATTAATTAAAAAAAATAATATTATAATCCAGTTGTATAACCAATAATCAAAAAATATCATTAAATTCAATACATTTACTTTTGTCGAAATATTAAATTTTGATTCTTCAAATTTATTTGTTTAATTTAGATCACTTGATTTGCGTTAAAAATATATATAAAATAACAAAGGGTATTAGGGTATTATTCAAATATATTTTTATTCAAATAACAATTCAAATAAAATTTTATTAAATAGTTTTTAAATCGTCGATTTTCAAACATATATTCGTTTTAGAAATTTCAAAAAAACAAAATTAAATCAAATTTAATCAAACAAAAAAATATTTATTTTAATCAAAAAAAATATATTTTTGAATACAAATTTATTATAAATAAACTTTTGAATAACGATTAAAAAAAACTCATGGAAATTTGAAATGATTTCCATACAAATAAAATTTATTCGTTATTCAAATGTTTGAAGTGAAAAATAAAGAATAAAGAAATACAGATTTTTGTATAAAGAGCTGTATTTTTTGCGTTTGACTGGTTGTAACTTTGATCAACCCCAATTTTGTTGCATTAATTCATTATATTAGCTGAAGTATTTTGAATGGAATTCAAAATAAATTACTTAGTTAGAATACTAAAATTGCTTCAAATACTGAGGATGAGCACGCCTAGCCTGAAACATTTTCAACCTAAAAGTCGTGGGAGCAATTTGTTTTTTAAGAATATGTATCGGACATCTATTACAATTTTTTTTTTAAATTTGAAACCGCGATATTTTAAAAATACTGCCTACTATATTTTTATACCCTACACTAAGAGTGAAAGGGTATATTCAGTTTGGTACGCCGTTTGTAACACCCAGAAGGAAGCATCTCCGGTATGGAAAAGTACATATATTCTTGATCAGCATGACCTCCTGAGTCGATTTAGCGATGTCCGTCTGTCCGTCTGTCTGTCCGTCTGTCTGTTGAAATCCCTACTACTTTTAAAATTGAAGAGCTAGATAAATGATACTTATAACTTAGATTACTAATATACCTCATATAAAATGTACATATAAAGATCAATTTTAATGTATACGTGCTTAGGTAAACTTTTTTGGTCAAATATATATTGGCATCATGTTCAAATACATGATAATAATGTTTTCCCGGCGAAAAGACTTGTGGTTCACAAAAAAAAATCGAAATTCGGTACACCTACCCATTTGTAAATATGGGTATCAAATGAATGGAAATTCTTCAGCGATTGAATGTTTGTAGTTTTTTTCAGGATTCGTATACCCTGGTGACCTATATATCACTTTGAATGGTAACCACACATATGTGTAGGGTATTTATAGTCGGCTTAGACCGACTATAATTTTGATAATCCCAACTATCATAATTACACCTACTTTAAAATTTCCCATGTGATATAACCTTCCCAACTGGTTTATTTTAGTCTTAAAATACTCGGGGAGACGTCCGAAACATATTCTTAATAAACGAATTTGGTCCTACGACTTTTGGGTTGAAGATTTTTCAGGCTAGGCGTGTGAGTTCTTGATTAGAATGTAGCGGACTATACCCTAATTCGTTCGAGATATTTTCATGCGACAATTCTCACAATTTACGTAAATTCTCGCATGAAGCACAAATTAGTCATTCTCGAGTTTATGAGAATTGTCGAATGCGACAATTGTCGAATGAAATTCTCAAATTTGCAACGAATGGTGTTTTCTGGTGAGATTCAAAGTCGCACGAAATAAATCATCTTGGAAATCGGAAGTGATAAATGCACTGCACTGTGGGACAGAAGTCAATTCTAATTTGCCGTAAATACAGTTTTGCGCCAATCTTAACGAAACTTTACACTAAGCATACATGGTCTATGAATAGATTTCAATTTGAAAATGAACAAGATTGATCCATTACCACGCCCACCTGTCATATAATTGAAATGGTAAATTTACTATAAATTTTGTTTGGAATGAGATATTTTGTTTATAATTGGTATTTAGATACATACTATAATTGCACATGACCATTATTTATATGGCCGTGATTGGCCAACTACCACGCCTACCATTTCATTAAACTATATAACTTGACCATCGTAAGAGATATAGTAATAATATTATATACTATGGTAAATATCACAATTCTTAACTACCATACCAAATATGATCCAGTTTTGTGAAATATAATGACAGAAAAGGCAAAACTGACATATTAAAATAAAAAAATTTAGTTAAATTATTTGACGATTTCCGTATATTTCTCATCACTTAAACTCATTTTAAATGACGTGTGGCAAACTAATGCAGGCAAGTTTAACACCCTTAAAAAGAAGACATAGAAGACATTATGCCTGTAAAAAAAATTATGAGAGCATTTGGAAGCTTTTTTTCCATGTACACTATTGTATAAAAGAATAAGTAATTTTAGTTTTATGTTTTTGACAAATAATCAGGAAAAACATGAATAGCCATTTAAAGTTTTTGATACATAAGATGATAGCTTTCTCAATTCCCAATAATATAAAATAAACACTCTGCATGTGGAGTATATATTGAAAGAGTTATGGTAGTTTTAATGTAACCCATTTTTATTTCTTAAAAAGCACTTGTTTTAATTTTTTGACTTTAAACAAGCATACAGAAGGATTTGTTTACAAGGGTGTATCATTTTTTGTTTGTTCTCTAGGTTCTCATAAATTTATAATAAAATGACATATTTTTAAACTTCCTGCAACAAACTTTAATTTCCGATTTTCGGCGAGCTAGACTAAGCTTCTGTCCCATAGTGTACTGCATCGAACAAATTCAGGATCCGTTGGAATTATTTGAACGTTAGCTAGCTAGGTTTTGTGGATGAGTATACTCACCAACCCGGCCGGTACTCTGCGTTAGGTACAATAACTTTTGTACACCAAGAAAAAAATTCTCTCAATTCCTTTAAAATTGGTCACTAAGACTATTATTGATTTAATAGTATACAAAAAATAAATATTTTTAAATAAACTCAATGGAAATGTCATGGTATTTTGTAGTATTTAATGGTATTTTCCGATTAAAATAATAATTTATCCTATTGACTATTTTTAATAGTAAAATACTATTATTTATGTAGTAATTTTTTCTGGGTGTACATTATTTTCTTTATCTTATATCGGTTCTATTCTACAAAAAATTGTAAACTATATTAGCGGCAAATTATATAGGAGGTAAATTATATTAGCTTCAAATTATATTGACGACATTAGATTTAGCACGAGAAAATATATGGGCTACACTACACTCAGAAGAAAATGTACCATTAAGTAAATTAAGTGTTGCTAACCTCCAGGTTATCGTCCCTGTCATGGCTTGCACCGGCTAGCGTGCGGTCTCAGGGAGGTTCTCAACCGCCATGACAAGGCGAGGGGCGAACAATAGTCTAATGTTCAGCTTCCGCCGAAAACTAGACATATATAATTATACATATATACATAAAATATTTTACATATATACATATAATCACACAAAAAAAAATACTAAAAAAAAAAAAATATTCTCAAAAAACACTAAAATTGTCGCTGTCAAATTTTACCATCTTGGTCCTCGTCATTTCACCCCTATTTTTGCAATTAGCACAACATATTTTATTATAAACATAAAAAAAAACTAAATTCGCCTTTAAAAATAGTCGGACTATTCACGGACTATTTCCGTACTGTCAGTGTGTGTGCCCTTTAAAGTACAGTACGAATACTTATAAAAATGGTACAGTACGAATATTGACAGATAGTCCAGAACCTCTTTGGTTACATATAACCCATAGGCCACATCACTAACAAAAACAAAAATAAATAATGGCTGTCAGTCGAGTGCAACGTAAAGATATTGAAGTGATGGTAAAGTGAAATAAACAAAACGCAACAAAAAGTGTTTATAGTGAAACAAAAATAATAAATTACAACCAAAAGTGAACGAAAAACGAATCAATTAAATCATCAAAAGTTAAAGTGATTTCTCACAACCAAAATCAGTGCAAAAAAAAAAACATTGAAAGAAAAAAAAATTCGCATAATTAATGGATATAATTTGATATTACTTAACAAACAAAAAAAAAAACAACTAAAAATGAAACAAATTGTGTGCATAAAAGAAAATAAATCGCTGTGTGAAAAAAAAAACAATAGTTTATGTGATAGTGATGTTTGTTTATTTGGGTGTCCGTCCGAGCACGATTCACACCAAAGAAAAAATATGTAAATTTAGTGTAAATTATTATAATTTAATATTAACAATGTAGATTTATATTTATACATTTAGGCTAACAAAATATAGTTTTAATTATCATCTTATTCATTAACAAATTGATTGTATATATTATTCAATGATTTTTATTTATTTATTTACAGTGTACAAACATCAAACAATTAAAGACCAAGATTGGATTTTTAACAACAACTGACTGCGACGGTTGGTGCCACGCAAAAGGAGCTTAAGTGAACTTAAGGTAAGTATTTTGAAATATCCAATTTTTATTATTTCAAAATTATTGAAAATACATATATTTTCGTAAATATATTTTTGGACAGGTACTATCGGTTAGTTGAGGATTCTTTTCACCAAATGACGTTCGAATTCCCTACCTCAAAAGAGCTCTCTGGAGGGGATGGGGTCTTGGACAAAGATCTCTACCGAGGATATGATGGGATAGACGTGGTCAAGGTAATATATTCAATTTTTTTATTATTTTATTCTTTTTTTTTTTTTTTTTTAATGTGGGATAAAAAATAGAGCCACAGCACTCAGACAGGGTTATATCCATTGTGCTGTGACCCAGTTCCCTGGTTTTTAATGATACTTCTTAGATTCATTATTGAATCTAAGAAGGCTATTGTGTGATAGAGAGTGAAGCTGATCCTCTCTCATCAAGTCTGTGCCAAAGATCTGCCTTCTTATTCTAGAAAATGCTGGACAGTCACAGAGATAGTGCTCTGTGGTGCCAGTTTCTTCGTAGCAAGCAGAACATAAGGCGCTTTCGGCCAGGCCGATTGCGTTCATGTGTTTTTCACATGCGTTGTGTCCCGTTAGAAGTCCCGTCAGTTTTCTGCACTCTTTTCTACTTAATGAAAGGAGAAAGGAGGCCGATCTTTTGGTTATCGTCGGTGTCATGAGCTTGGAGAATCTGCATTTCGTCTCATTCAGCCATCTGCTCTTGTGTGCGGAGGCGACCCAAGAGCTGATGACGAATTTCCCCGTAGATGCAGGTAGTCCAAGCACAGGTTCTGGTCCAAATGGATTATCCTCAGATCCAGCACGTGCTAGTTCGTCAGATGTTTCATTGCCCGAAACTCCTTTATGGCCCGGCACCCAAATCAGTTTCAGTGTATTGTATTTACCAACACAATTGAGACGTGATCTGCATTGACGTACAATTTTGGATGTGAAGACCTGGTTGTTCAAAGCCATAAGAGCAGCCTGACTATCGCTGCAAACTGATATAGCCCTGTTCTGCCATCTATTATCCGCAATGTAGTCCATAGCCATAAGTATAGCATAGACTTCGGCTTGAAATACCGAGGCATTGTCGCCTAAGGCGAAGTGAAGTCTGCGGTCATCCGGTTCCACAAACACTCCAGCACCAGATCCCTGATCGGTTCTGGAGCCGTCTGTGAAAATGCGGTGTGACCCTCTACCTGGCTCACAGTCAGGCGTTAGCCAGTCTTGAATGTCAGGTTGGCAGACCTCAAAAATTCGTCTTGGTAATATTTCTGTTATCATTGCATCAGAGGGCATCTCCAGTAGACAGGTGTCTAATGGAGTGTCAAGTGCAATATCAGAGATATTCCAGGGAACATTAAACCAGAAACCACCTCGTTTTAGTCTCCAGCAGCCTTTCATGGCTTCGCCTCTGATGAAGATGTCAAGTGGTGGTAGGTTTAAGATTGCATTCAGTGCTGGACCAGGTGTAGTGGAAAAGGCACCCGTAACACCCAGACACACAGTTCTCTGAATCTTGGCAAGACTCGTTGTCACGCATTTTCGCGACAGCTTGTTCCACCAGACTACCGATGCATATGATATCATCGGTCTTATCATTGCCGTGTAAATCCATAAGGTTTTGCTCGGCGATAGTCCCCATGTCTTCCCAAAAATTCCTCTGCATTGCCAGAAGGCATTCAATGCTCGCGAAATTTTATTTTCAACATGTTTTGTCCAAAGTAGTTTACTATCTAGAGTTAAGACCAGATATTTTACTTCGTTAGACATCGGAATAGTGACACCCTTAAGTACTGGTAGAGATAATCCTGTCATTATTCTTTTCCTAGTGAAGAGAACAATCCCTGTTTTGTGAGGGTTGACGGAAAGTCCGTTTGCAGTACACCAGCTGTCAATTCGGTTCAACGAGTTTTGTGTTTTAACACAGACCTCATTGAGGGAAAAGCCTGTGGCAAGAATGGCAACATCATCTGCATAGGCCTGGGAATAGACACCTGGTCCATCGAGATCGTTGACTAGAGAGTCAACCAGCATACACCAGAGCAGGGGGGAGAGAACGCCTCCTTGAGGACAACCTCTATTCACCCCTGCCATAATATACTGACCGCACTCCGCCTCCGAAGTGATGGTCCTAAACATTAGCATTGACCTTAGCCATTTGACCAATGTTTCATCTATTCCATGCCTTCTAGCTGCGTCACACATTCCATCAAAAGTCGCATTATCAAAAGCACCCTCGATGTCAACAAATATGCCCATGACGTACATCTTCCTCTGAAAAGCATGCTCGATCCGGCCAACCAGATGTTGCAATGCTGTTTCACAGGATTTTTCACGTTGGTAGGCATGTTGTCTTGATGATAGTGGGTACCTTGACAGCGATGTTTTTCTGATGTGCAGCTCAACTAGTCTTTCTAGACACTTTAGTATGAAGGACATCATACTAATGGGTCTGAAGCTCTTGGCTATGGAATAGTCTACTCTTCCAACTTTAGGAATGAAGGCTACTTTAACTAAACGCCAGGATGTCGGAATGTATGCCCATGCGAGACTTGCTCTAAAGATCTTCTTTAGGCATGGTAGCAATTGGGTTATACCTTCCTGTAGCATGACTGGGTAGATGCCATCCGGTCCAGGTGACTTGAAGCCCACAAAAGAGGCCACTGCGTATTGGATAGCTTCATCGTATGCAACCAATCTGGCAACCTGCCAGTCATGTTTTGTCACATTAGAGTTGTTATTGCAGTCCCCAGTGCTGGGATTACAAAGTGGCCCTATGTGGATTTGATTTCCCGGAAAGTGAGTCTCAACTAGGACACTGAGTGCCTCTGTCTTAGACTCAGTATACGAGCCATCAGGTCTCCGCAGTGAGTCCAGTCGAGCAGTTCGGTCTCTTTTAAGAAACTTGACCAATCTGCTAGTCTCACTGCAGGATTCGATGCTACTGCAGAAGTCTTTATAGGAAACACTTTTCGATTTACGAATTCGTTTCTTATACTCTTTCTGCTTAGCTCGATAAAGAAACCAGTCAGAGTCTAAGTTGCTCCTTAGGGCCCTATTTAGAAGCTTTCTGGAATCCTTGCGCAAGGTTTCAAGACAAGCGTTCCACCAAGGAACGGGAGGTCTAGATAACGTTTTTCGTACAAAACTAGAATTTATGACATCGTTCATAACTTGAACGGACGTCTCAATACTTTCTTTGGTACGAATTCTGACAGGAATATTGAGGGAATTCTCAAGTTCATGTCTGAAGCGTGCCCAGTTCGTTTTTCTAGGGTTTCTTACCGTCATAGAGGGCAGCACCTCTCGGTCAGTATGAAACTCGATATACCTGTGGTCCGATAAAGAATCTTCTTTAAGAACCTTCCAGTTAAAGATTGACTCTCTCAGTCTACAGTTAGACAAAGTAAGGTCAATCCCTTCCTGTCTTCTAGCAGTCACAAAAGTGGGTTTATTACCAGTGTTGTGAATGTTCAGATTGGAGGTCATGATGAAGTCAAGGAGTCTGGTACCTCGCGCGTTGCATTTACTGCTGCCCCACACAGTGTGTTGAGCATTAGCGTCACAGCAAAGAATAAGGCCGGTCTCCTTAAGATCACAGTACTCTATGAGCTCAACAATTGCCTTTGGCGGAGGAGGCAGTAGTGAGTCATAGGGGAAGTAGCCTGAGGCGACAATCAGATGTTTCCATCCACTATCGCTTTCATAGCTCACTTTTGCTGCCACCAGGTCTTGCCCACAGAATTGGGTTAACTTAGTGACAGCAAAGTGTTTCGATACTATAAGACAGCTTCTAGGCCTTGCGGCTTGCTCATCGTATAGTATGGTTTCACCACGTAGTTCACTAAGACCACAGATGCGTTTGTTATACACCCATGGTTCTTGAATAGCTGTGATGTGAGGTAATGTATGCAACATGGAGAGCCGCTTACCTAGTAAAGCGGTAGCAGCTTTAGAATGTTGCAGATTTATCTGAGTAAATATCATGACAGGATAATTAACTCGTTTCTCATCATATGCCTATTCATTTGGAATTGATTCGGAATTTGATCCGTCCAAAGAATAAGTTTAGATGGTTGTCGTACTTAGATAGCATGACATCTAACGACTTCTGGTCTAAGCCAACAACCAGGGTTGAGCCCTCCTTGTCCTCCGGACCTCGCTCTGGTTTATGGCTATAGATTTTCCATCCGTTCGTTTCGATGCCCTGGTTCTGAGCACGTAGGCAGGCAAACACTTCCGCTGTTTTCCTGATAGGACCAGGTATCCAGCATATTGCTCGCCTGCGTTTGGGTTCGTCTCCGCTGAAAACAGCGAAGCGCGATTTGCCCAAGGAGGGGATTTTAGCAACGGCTGTGGCAATCCAATCGAAATTGGCTTGAGACGAGCATAGCACCTTCATGATGCCATCACTCGTCTCATAGCCTTTTGCGTTTGCACTGACACCGCCGGTGCTGACTAGCCGCCAAAGATGATCGGTGCAGTGTTTTACTTCTGCATCATTCATCTTTTGCTCCTTCCCCAGTTTGCCAATAATCGCAACCGGAAGAGCTTTGCGAGCAGCATCACGATATGATACTGCTAGCCTACCTCTGCCAGTGGATGTTGAAGGCAGTTCATCCGCAGCCGATCCGGAACATGAAGCACCAGTGCTCTTGCTTGTTGAAGAAATATCACTGGAAACTGTCGAGTTCTGGGAGTTACGGGGTTTCGCAGTAGCAGTGAAGGTTTTAAACTTCTTGCCATTGCGCTTCTCAGGTGCATTGGCAGCCACAACAGCAGCAGCGGATGGTCCGGCTTCAGTCGGAGTAACCTCCACCGATCTATCGCGTTTTGCTGTGGTATTTTATTCTACTCTTTTCTTAATCTCTTTACAGGGTTTTTCTAAAATTTACTTTAATACTGTTTTTTTTTTTATATTTTTTTATCAACTTATAAATTTATTTCTTTTCAGGTTTTTCTTTTCTATTTTTTTATCTTAAATTTTATTTCTTTTCAGATTTTAACAAACAACTTCCTTTTCTACTTTTAACTTATTTTAATTCTCTTCAAAATTTTAATACTAATATACAATTTTTTTTTTCAGGTTTCTTTTTTTCTTTTCAGATTTTTAACAAACATTTTAAATTCTTTTTCTTTTCAGGTTTCTTTTTTTCTTTTCAGATTTTTAACAAAAATTTTTAATTCTTTTTCTTTTCAGGTTTCTTTTTTTCTTTTCAGATTTTTAACAAAAATTTTAAATTCTTTTTCTTTTCAGGTTTCTTTTCAGATTTTTAACAAAAAATTTTAATTTACATTTAACATTTTAATTTTTCTTATTTTTTTATTTTGTTTGCAGACATTTGAATAATTTTCTTTTTAGGTATTTAACAAATTTCTTTTCGTTTTACGTGTTTTTATAATGGGTAAGTATGGTATTTTTTTTTATGAAAATTTTAACATTTTATTAAATTTTTATTTTCAGTTCTTTTTTCTACGGTAGGTTTTTTTTTATAGGTAGGTTGTTTTATTTATTTATTCATAACTTTCTATTCCTTTATAATTTTTTTTTAAAATCTTCATTTATTTTATTTATTAATTCGTTTTTGTTTTATTTAACTTTTTCTTTGCAGGGTTTCTTAGGACGTTTTCATGGTAGACAGTTTTTTGGTTGGAATTTTGCTGGCATCCGTACGAATTTGGAGCGCAGTCGTTCCCGATGGAGTTTTTTTTGTGTTCTCGCTCCGCACGAAGGCGGGTAGATGTCGGGATATATATATTTTTTCAAAATTTGGCACTTAGCTGTGGTTTTTCTGCTGCTGCCGCCAGCGACTCCCGTGACTCTCGGTGGTATCGACTGCGCGTCTTCCGGTAATTGACCTAATTTTAATTTAATTTAATTATTCACTATTTCTCACTATTAAAATTTTTTTTATAATTTTTTTTTTTTTCATAATTTCACTCTTAACTATTTTCCACTTTATTTTACATTACCTTAATTTTTCTTTTTCCCAATATAACTGCCTCCTAGTCCTTCCTTTGAAACCAATCCTGAGTTCTTGTGAAAAAAATTCACTTTAAATTTGCTGATATTTTTTTTCATTTACTGAATTTTATTTAAAAAAAAATAATTTTAATTTTTTTCAGTTTTGACAACTGATCGCTGTAAAAATTTCCGCAAAGTGATTTTATGCAGTTCACTGCTGCATATGCGACGAAGAAACGGGCAAGGGAAACACTAACAAAATTGACATGGTGAGTATCTACAGAAGCTTTTTGTACATGTTGCATCTCGCTTTTCTTTCTTAATTTGGCTGAGCTAATTTCATGCCACTCTAGCAACATATATTTTGCATCGTTCTTTTTGCACATTTCTTTGCACCTAAAGATGGCTTTCGTTTTCATGATTTAAATTTTAAGCGCAATTAATTGTAATTTTTCTTTTTCAGATTTGGTGTTTTTGGATCAGGGTTTGCAGGTAAGTATTTTTTTCACTACTATTTTTCTTTTTTTCTTTTCAGGTGCAGTTTATTTTTGGATTTAGGGTAAGTATCAGAGTATCATTTTAATTTATTTTATTTATGTTTTCAAGTGTTCCTATTTTTTTTTTATTTTTATTTTTCATTTTCTTTTTTTATCTTTTCAGAGCATTGATTATAATTTTCTTTATTTTCAATAATTTATCTATTATTGTGAATTTATTTTTTTATAATGTTTGTTTAATATTTCGTCTTCTTTTTTTTCATTTCAGGTCACACGCTACAAAACTCTAGCTTTTCGAGTTTTGCGACTAAAAGCTAGTGGGCATGTGACTCGTATTCCCGTACGTATGAGTAACATTTATTTTTACTTTATTTTATATTGTACTTTTATAAGTGGGGACTATGCGGGCGATTATCACAAGGCAACGTGTCTGAGTGCTTCAACATGGCGAAGCCAGCGCAATCCTTGTCGGTGTCGTCTCAAGTCAACTCACTGGTCACCAGAATTGGCAAATTGTCAAATGGTGACACCTCCACTTCGGTGGAAGTCCTCCTCGTGGAAGTCCCTGGAAACGGCGCTCTACACCACCCGGTGTAGAAGTCGGCTAAAGTGAGTGGCGAGCATCTCGCTCAGAGTGAGGGTTCGTGCGTTGGGTTTGGGTCCCACCACGGAAAAAACCTATGCGCCCAATGAAAACAAAATAGAAGCCTCGGATAACGACCGATTACAACGATGACGACCCACGCAAACGTTTTAAGGACCATGATTTACGGATATGCACCTGGAATGTCCGGACCCTTTATAGGGAAGGTGCCTCTATCCAGCTGGCAGATGTCCTCGAAAAATATAAGGCTGACATCACCGCTATCCAGGAGATGCGATGGACAGGGCTGTTCAAAACAAGCGTCCTGTGATATCTACTACAGCTGCCATGCGGAGAGACACGAATTTGGATGTGGATTTGTGGTCGCCCGTGGACGAAAGGCTGGCAACAATCCGCGTCAAGGCTAAATATTTCCATATCAGCCTAATTTGTGCACACGCCCCGACGAACGAGAAAGATGACGAGACAAAAGAGCGCTTCTACGAGCGCCTAGACAACACATACGAGCGCTGCCCCCGCCACGATATCAAAATCGTGCTAGGCGATTTTAACGCCAAGGTGGGCAGAGAAGCCATCTATTGTCCCACAATCGGAAAATTTAGCCTCCATGCCAACACTTCCGATAACGGAACGAGGCTAATCGACTTCGCCGCAGCACGAAACATGGTAGTTAGTAGCACTAGATTCGAACATTTCGATATCCACAAGGCCACATGGTTGTCGCCCGATCAAAAAAATCGAAATCAAATTGATCACGTCACTATCCGAGGTGCCAATATGGACTCGGATAATTACCTTGTAGCAGCCAAGGTCCACACACGCTTAAGCGCTGCGAAGAACGTGCGGAACCATACGCAGAGAAAGCTAGACGTCGGAAAGCTGCAATCACAACAGACAACGCAAACCTTTTCCACTCGACTCTCACACCTGCTTAGACAAAGCACTCCTCCTCTCGATGATATAAGCGCGCATTGGAATCATATCTCCTGCTCTATGCGTACGGCTGCCGAAGAGGTGTTAGGATTCCAACGCCCCCTGAGGAATCAGTGGTATGACCAAGAGTGTCGCGCGGCCACTGCAGAGAAAGACGCTGCATACAAATCCACCCTGCAGTTAGTAGCTACGCGAGTTGCGAAGGAGCGATACAAAGAGAAAAGGAGGGAAGAGAGACGTCTTATCAGGCGTAAAAAAAGCGAGGCAGAAAGACGTGAGTGTGAGGAGATTGAGAAGCATGGGGACAGGAATGAGGCTCGAAAATTCTTTGAGAAAATAAGACGTAGCGTCAACGCACTTATGGGGGACGGACGTGTCGTGTCGTCTCTTGTCTTTTTTAACGTGTTCCGTCCGTCGTTTAGTATAAATGTGTTTCAAAACTGTGTTTAATGTGCCCGCCCAACATAAGAAAAATAACGAAACAAAACAAAATTAAATTGAAACACAAACTAATAATAATTGACATAAAAAACTAAAAAGAAACACCAAATAAATAAAACAATAATAATTCAACAACCGCGTGATAGAACCGGTTTCGCGGTGCCTGCTGAGTTGCCGCACTCGCTGTTTTTGCAATTGCCGACGCAAATGGCTTTTCTATGCTATTTGCTGCAATTGCACAGGTTTGTTGACGTATCCCCTCCCTCCCCCATCCTACTCCACGCTACTAGCGCGCACGGTTGAGGCTGCAGTGAGTGCGTAATCTATGCTGTGGTGAAGGCATAACACTCACCACGGCTTGACTTACGCTCTCATTTGTTTGTTTCAACTGCTACGCCTTGGTAGTATGTATGTCTGTTTTGAAGTTGCCCAGTAGAAAAAATGTCGCAAAAATTTCGCATAGATTTTTGCAACATTCGTGGGCTAAGGGCGAACTTTTTCTCGGTATATGCGTATAGTCCACAAATAATGTTACTAGGTGAGACCCAGGTTGATGAGGGTGCAGATCCACTGGATTTTCATATACCTGGTTATCACCTATTGCCATTATTCTCTGCCCATAGGGGCCTTGCTCTTTTTATCCGAAGTGACATTGCGTATCAACTGCAGCAACAACATAGTGTGTCGGATAGCGAATTTAATACTATTTGGGTTAAATTCAAAATACAAACACACATCATGCACTTGTGCTTTCTTTATAGGAGTCCGAATTTAGATAGGGTTTCCACCTGTAATAAGCTGGATGCCTTATCTGATTCGATCTCAAATATATTGGAGCAATTTCCAGGCAGTAGTCGCGGTAGCTCAGTGGTTAGTGCGTTGGACTGCGAGCCGAAAGGTCCCGGTTCAAGCCTGGACTGGGGCTAACAACATCTTTTCATAGAAACATTTTTCTATACCGCGCTACCTCTCGTCAGTAAATGGCAAACCTACGAGAGTAAAACATTGCCTATGAAAAGCTCGGCCGAAGTTCTGTACAGGACTGTAGCGCCAAACTATTATATTATTATAATTGTTGTTGCCGGCGATTTTAATGTGCACAACGCCACTTGGTTGAGCCACTCGGGTCTATCAACACAGGAGGGTTGTTATGTTGAGCTTTTTGCCGAGTGCAACCAACTCACTCAAATGGTGAAGGAGCCGACGTATATTCCACGCGTCGGCGGGCAAAGCCCAAAAGTCCTATACCTTTTTCTGACTTCACATCATGAAAAATATGATGTAAAAGTCCTTGCACCTCTTGGTAATTCCGACCACTGTACTGTTTCCGCTGAGTTTTCGTATTCTAGTTTACGCGCCTCTTCGATTAAAGCCCAGAAGAGGAATGTATGGCTTTACGAAAAAGCAAATTGGGTTGCGTTAAATGATTTTTTTCGCCACTTTAATTGGAAATTGTGTTTCGCTGACAGAGACATAAATGCTGCGGCTTTAATGGTACAAAATATTATTTTATTAGGTATGCGGTCCTTCATACCTTCTAAAAAAATTAGCATTAAACCTAATGACCACTCTTGGTTTAATGAGACTTGCAGGATTGCAGTCAGGTCGAAAGAGGAAGCCTTTCAGACTTGGCGTTCTAACAAGAATGCTGATACTGAAAGACTTCGTATACAGTCTAGGAATCGCTGTAATGCCGTGATCTCGCGCGAAAAGTTTCTTCACGAACAAAACGCGCGCAAAAAGGTCCTACTCTATCACAGGGGTAGTAAAAATTTCTGGTCATTTGTAAAAAGGGTGAAGAATCAGACGACATCGTCTACTCCAACTCTTAGTATGAATGGCCAGACCTTCACTGACCCGGTTGATAAAGCTAATCTCTTGGCAGAATTATTTGCAAATAATTCAACGCTCCCAGATAGTAATCAACCACTGCCCGTCGTTGAAGTTGTTTCTTCTGCAATGCCGGAGATACATTTTCGAACTCGGGCAGTTAAAAAGGTTTTAGAAAACCTCAACATTAACAAAGCCTCTGGGCCAGATGGCATATCTGCCCATGTGTTGAAGAAGTGCGCGTCAACGCTGGCTTGTCCGTTGCGTAACCTTTTCAACATCTCCTACACGACAGGAGTTTTTCCATCTTGTTGGAAGGTTGCCAATGTCCAGCCAGTTCCGAAAAAGGGCGAGGCCACGAATCCTGCCAATTACCGACCCATTGCAATATGCTCCGCACTCTCCAAGGTAATGGAGAGCGTAATTAACTTCCACTTTGTGAACTATCTTGAGCACAACGAATTGCTCAGTGACCGACAATACGGTTTCCGTAGGACCAGATCCACAGGTGACTTGATGGCGGTCCTCTCCGAAAAGTGGAATAATTGTGTTCACCTTTTCGGGGAGAGCAAGGCTGTTGCTCTTGATATCTCCAAGGCTTTTGATCGAGTGTGGCATAAAGCCCTCGTTTCAATATTAATTGCCAATGGTGTTGGTGAATATTTTACTCGATGGATATCGAGTTTTCTCCAGGGTCGTTCAATACGAGTTGCGATGGATGGTGTTCTTTCGGAACAACATTTCATCAATTCTGGAGTTCCGCAGGGTTCCGTCCTATCCCCGTCCCTATTTCTGGTATTTATCAATGACCTTCTGTCATTGACCCAGAACCCAATCCATTCCTTTGCAGATGATAGCAACATTTGTCATTCATACTCGTTCAAAAAACGCCCAACCTCTTTGGAGATTGAGAGTAAAAGACGCACTATGAATGACACACTCAATAATGACCTTAAAACAATCTCCGATTAGGGTCTTGCAAATAGAGTTGATTTTAATGCACGCAAGACCCAATGTTGACTGTTGTCTCACAAAAGAATGGATTCAACCCTACCTCCCCTTAATATGGGTGCTGTGGATATTGCAGAGTCAGCTGCTCTTGACGTTCTGGGCATATCAATTCAATGTGATCTCCGTTGGAATGATCACATATTTGACGTGTCGAAAGAGGCGGCCAAGTGCCTCGGTTTTTTAAAACGGTGTAAGACATACTTCACTCCAGCTGACTTGTGCACTGTCTACACCACCTATATTCGGCCTAAGATGGAATACAATTCGCACATATGGGCAGGGGCTTCAAAATCTTCTTTGGAGTTCCTGGATCGAATCCAACAGCGTGCAATATATTTAATAGGGGATGAAAATATTTCATCCTCTATTGGTTCTCTTGAGCACCGAAGGACCGTAGGGTGTGTAAGCCTGTTCTATAGGTATTACAATGGTAAGTGTTCGAGGGAAATACATGGCCTGATTCCACCAGGTCGTGTGTCCTCTCGTTCTACTCGGGCATCGAACCAAGCCCACCCCTTCGTAGTTCACTCGGCTCTCAATAGAACCACGCATTACCGAGAGAATTCGTTCTTCAGTCGCACGATACGTTTGTGGAACAATCTCCCTGCGTCTGTTTTTCCCGACATTTTTGATATTGGCAAGTTCAAAACAAACATTCACCGACACTACTCCATCTTTCCACCCTCCATTTAACCTATCATCCATTCTGACGATCAACACTGTGCATTGCATGAATATAAATCCCCTGAGCGTTGGTTAATTTGTAAAAAAAAAAAAAAAAAACTTGATGACGACGTTGAGATTCCGCCACCCGACCATGACGAGGTCAGAACAGCCATTGCTCGGCTGAAAAACAACAAAGCCGCAGGTGCTGATGGCCTGCCTGCTGAATTGTTTAAGACCGGAGGCGAAGAGCTAATAGAGAGCATGCACGAGCTCGTAAGCAGAATATGGTCGGATGAAAGCATGCCAAGTGACTGGAACCTCAGTGTACTCTGCCCAATCCTTAAGAAAGGGGGTCCCACTATCTGCGCCAACTACCGTGGGATCAGCCTACTCAATATCGCATACAAGGTTCTATCGAGCGTATTATGTGAAAGACTGAAGACTTTTCACGTTCGAATTCCCTACCTCAAAATAGCTCTCTGGAGGGGATGGGGTCTTGGACAAAGATCTCTACCGAGGATATGATGGGATAGACGTGGTCAAGGTAATATATTCAATTTTTTTATTATTTTATTCTACTCCTTTCTTAATCTCTTTACAGGGTTTTTCTAAAATTTACTTTAATACTGTTTTTTTTTATATTTTTTTATCAACTTATAAATTTATTTCTTTTCAGGTTTTTCTTTTCTATTTTTTTATCTTAAATTTTATTTCTTTTCAGATTTTTTTTAATTCTCTTCAAAATTTTAATACTAATATAAATTTTTTTTTAGGTTTCTTTTTTTCTTTTCAGATTTTTAACAAACATTTTAAATTCTTTTTCTTTTTAGGTTTCTTTTTTTCTTTTCAGATTTTTAAAAAAAATTTTAAATTCTTTTTCTTTTCAGGTTTCTTTTTTTCTTTTCAGATTTTTAACAAAAATTTTAAATTCTTTTTCTTTTCAGGTTTCTTTTTTTCTTTTCATATTTTTAACAAAAAATTTTAATTTACATTTAACATTTTAATTTTTCTTATTTTCTTATTTTTTTATTTAGTTTGCAAACATTTGAATAATTTTCTTTTTAGGTATTTAACAAATTTCTTTTCGTTTTACGTGTTTTTATAATGGGTAAGTATGGTATTTTTTTTTTTTATGAAAATTTTAACATTTTATTAAATTTTTATTTTCAGTTCTTTTTTCTACGGTAGGTTTTTTTTATAGGTAGGTTGTTTTATTTATTTATTCATAACTTTCTATTCCTTTATAAATCTTTTTAAAAATCTTCATTTATTTTATTTATTAATTCGTTTTTGTTTTATTTAACTTTTTCTTTGCAGGGTTTCTTAGGACGTTTTCATGGTAGACAGTTTTTTTGTTGGAATTTGGCTGGCATCCGTACGAATTTGGAGCGCAGTCGTTCCCGATGGAGTTTTTTTTGTGTTCTCGCTCCGCACGAAGGCGGGTAGATGTCGGGATATATATATTTTTTCAAAATTTTGCACTTAGCTGTGGTTTTTCTGCTGCTGCCGCCAGCGACTCCCGTGACTCTCGGTGGTATCGACTGCGCGTCTTCTGGTAATTGACCTAATTTTAATTTAATTTAATTATTCATTATTTCTCACTATTAAATTTTTTTTTATAATTTATTTTTTTTTCCTAATTTCACTCTTAACTATTTTCCACTTTATTTTATAATAATAATAATAGTTTGGCGCTACAGTCCTGTTTAGAACTTCGGCCGAGCTCTCTCACCATTTTGAGCTGTGCGTGTTATATTTGTACTCAAATTGGTGGGACCTACAGTTTATTGCCGAATCCGAACGGCGGGTGAGAGCTTTTCATAGGCAATGTTTTACTCTCGTAGGTTTGCCATTTACTGCCGAGAGGTAGCGCGGTATAGAAAAAATGTTTCTATGAAAAGATGTTGTTAGCCCCAGTCCAGGCTTGAACCGGGGACCTTTCGGCTCGCAGTCCAACGCACTAACCACTGAGCTACCGCGGCTTTATTTTACATTACCTTAATTTTTCTTTTTCCCAATATAACTGCCTCCTAGTCCTTCCTTTGAAACCAATCCTGAGTTCTTGTGAAAAAAATTCACTTTAAATTTGCTGATATTTTTTTTCATTTACTGAATTTTATTTAAAAAAAAATAATTTTAATTTTTTTCAGTTTTGACAACTGATCGCTGTAAAAATTTCCGCAAAGTGATTTTATGCAGTTCACTGCTGCATATGCGACGAAGAAACGGACAAGGGAAACACTAACAAAATTGACATGGTGAGTATCTACAGAAGCTTTTTGTACATGTTGCATCTCGCTTTTCTTTCTTAATTTGGCTGAGCTAATTTCATGTCACTCTAGCAACATATATTTTGCATCGTTCTTTTTGCACATTTCTTTGCACCTAAAGATGGCTTTCGTTTTCATGATTTAAATTTTAAGCGCAATTAATTGTAATTTTTCTTTTTCAGATTTGGTGTTTTTGGATCAGGGTTTGCAGGTAAGTATTTTTTTCACTACTATTTTTCTTTTTTTCTTTTCAGGTGCAGTTTTTTTTTTGGATTTAGGGTAAGTATCAGAGTATCATTTTAATTTATTTTATTTATGTTTTCAAGTGTTCCTATTTTTTTTTTATTTTTATTTTTCATTTTCTTTTTTTTATCTTTTCAGAGCATTGATTATAATTTTCTTTATTTTCAATAATTTATCTATTATTGTGAATTTATTTTTTTATAATGTTTGTTTAATATTTCGTCTTCTTTTTTTCATTTCAGGTCACACGCTACAAAACTCTAGCTTTTCGAGTTTTGCGACTAAAAGCTAGTGGGCATGTGACTCGTACGTATGAGTAACATTTATTTTTACTTTATTTTATATTGTACTTTTATAAGTGGGGACTATGGGGGCGATTATCACAAGGCAACGTGTCTGAGTGCTTCAACATGGCGAAGCCAGCGCAATCCTTGTCGGTGTCGTCTCAAGTCAACTCACTGGTCACCAGAATTGGCAAATTGTCAAATGGTGACACCTCCACTTCGGTGGAAGTCCTCCTCGTGGAAGTCCCTGGAAACGGCGCTCTACACCACCCGGTGTAGAAGTCGGCTAAAGTGAGTGGCGAGCATCTCGCTCAGAGTGAGGGTTCGTGCGTTGGGTTTGGGTCCCACCACAGAAAAAACCTATGCGCCCAATGAAAACAAAATAGAAGCCTCGGATAACGACCGATTACAACGATGACGACCCACGCAAACGTTTTAAGGACCATGATTTACGGATATGCACCTGGAATGTCCGGACCCTTTATAGGGAAGGTGCCTCTATCCAGCTGGCAGATGTCCTCGAAAAATATAAGGCTGACATCACCGCTATCCAGGAGATGCGATGGACGGAACAGGGCTGTTCAAAACAAGCGTCCTGTGATATCTACTACAGCTGCCATGCGGAGAGACACGAATTTGGATGTGGATTTGTGGTCGGCAAGAGACTCCGCCACCTTGTCTCTAGGTTCACGCCCGTGGACGAAAGGCTGGCAACAATCCGCATCAAGGCTAAATATTTCCATATCAGCCTAATTTGTGCACACGCCCCGACGAACGAGAAAGATGACGAGACAAAAGAGCGCTTCTACGAGCGCCTAGACAACACATACGAGCGCTGCCCCCGCCACGATATCAAAATCGTGCTAGGCGATTTTAACGCCAAGGTGGACAGAGAAGCCATCTATTGTCCCACAATCGGAAAATTTAGCCTCCATGCCAACACTTCCGATAACGGAACGAGGCTAATCGACTTCGCCGCAGCACGAAACATGGTAGTTAGTAGCACTAGATTCGAACATTTCGATATCCACAAGGCCACATGGTTGTCGCCCGATCAAAAAAATCGAAATCAAATTGATCACGTTGTGATTGACGGAAGGCACGCGTCGAGCGTGATGGACGTACGCACTATCCGAGTTGCCAATATGGACTCGGATCATTACCTTGTAGCAGCCAAGGTCCGCACACGCTTAAGCGCTGCGAAGAACGTGCGGAACCAAAGCTAAACGTCGGAAAGCTGCAATCACAACAGACAACGCAAACCTTTTCCACTCGACTCTCACACCTGCTTAGACAAAGCACTCCTCCTCTCGATGATATAAGCTCGCATTGGAATCATATCTCCTGCTCTATGCGTACGGCTGCCGAAGAGGTGCTTGGATTCCAACGCCCCCTGAGGAATCAGTGGTATGACCAAGAGTGTCGCGCGGCCACTGCAGAGAAAGACGCTGCATACAAATCCACCCTGCAGTCAGTAGCTACGCGAGTTGCGAAGGAGCGATACAAAGAGAAAAGGAGGGAAGAGAGACGTCTTTTCAGGCGTAAAAAAAGCGAGGCAGAAAGACGTGAGTGTGAGGAGATTGAGATGCATGGGGACAGGAATGAGGCTCGAAAATTCTTTGAGAAAATAAGACGCTTCGCCGGAGGTTCAAATTCCGGAGCCTCTTCCTGTAAAGATGAGAACGGAAATCTAGTGACAGATATCCAGAGCACACTGAAAATATGGAGGGATCACTTCTCTAAACTGCTGACCGGTGATGATGACCGCAATTCCACCGATAGAGAAACAAACCCGGCAACCCCAGTACTTGATGACGACGTTAAGATTCCGCCACCCGACCATGACGAGGTCAGAACAGCCATCGCTCGGCTGAAAAACAACAAAGCCGCAGGTGCTGATGGCCTGCCTGCTGAATTGTTTAAGACCGGAGGCGAAGAGCTAATAGAGAGCATGCACGAGCTCGTAAGCAGAATATGGTCGGATGAAAGCATGCCAAGTGACTGGAACCTCAGTGTACTCTGCCCAATCCTTCAGAAAGGGGATCCCACTATCTGCGCCAACTACCGTGGGATCAGCCTACTCAATATCGCATACAAGATTCTATCGAGCGTATTATGTGAAAGACTGAAGCCCATCGTCAACAGACTGATTGGACCTTATCAGTGCGGCTTCAGACCTGGAAGGTCCACCATAGACCAGATTTTCACATTGCGCCTAATCCAGGAAAAGACCCTAGAAAAACAGATCGACACCTACCACCTATTAGTCGACTATAAAGCCGCTTTCGACACTCCGATAAGGGAACGATTATACGCCGCAATGTCTGAGTTCGGTATACCTGCGAAACTTATAAGGCTTTGCAGGATGACCCTGAGCAACACACGTTGCTCAGTGAGAATAGGAAAAGACCTCTCCGAGCCATTTCATACCGAACGAGGTTTCAGACAGGGTGACTCCCTATCGTGCGACTTTTTTAACTTATTGATGGAGAAAATAGTTCGAGCTACCGAACTCCGTCAAAGCGGCACTATCCTCAACAAAAGTGTCATGCTGCTCGCATATGCCGACGATATTGATATCATTGGCAGGAGCACACGAGCAGTCAGCGCAGCATTCTCCAGATTGGAGAAAGAGTCGCGTCGAATGGGTCTAGCGGTGAACGAGGACAAGACGAAGTTCCTTGTGTCAACAAGCAAAATAGAGTCCGTGCGTCTTGGACAAAAAGATGATTTTGACACCCACAAGTTCGACATTGTGAAGGACTTCGTCTATCTGGGATCCAGCGTAAACAGCAACAACGACGTCAGCCTGGAGATCAAACGGAGAATTACTCTTGCCAACATGGTGCAGAAACATGGACGCTGGCCCCCGCCGATGAGAGAGTACTGGGAGCGTTCGAGAGAAAGATTCTCCGTAAAATCTTTGGCCCTATCTGCTTTGCTAACGAGTATCGAATCAGGATGAACCACGAGCTGTATGAGTTATTCGACGACATTGACATAGT
This sequence comes from Dryomyza anilis, assembly GCA_951804985.1. Classification (NCBI taxonomy): domain Eukaryota; kingdom Metazoa; phylum Arthropoda; class Insecta; order Diptera; family Dryomyzidae; genus Dryomyza; species Dryomyza anilis. The sequence goes on from OX638130.1 coordinate 65,201,662, forward strand.
CAAGCGCATCAAGATCCAGCGGCTTCGCTGGCTAGGTCATGTCGAACGAATGGATGAAAACACTCCAGCCAAGAAGGTGCTTGAATCGAAACTCGAAGGTGGACAGCGTAGAAGAGGGCGTCCAAATCTGCGTTGGAAAGACCAAGTTGAGGACAACTTGGCAACGCTTGGTATTTCTAACATGCGTCAGCACGCGCAAAGCAGATCCGACTGGCGCGGCTTCATCTCAGCGGCCAAAACCGACCCACGGTTGTAAGGGCCATTTAAGTAAGTAAGTAACTTTTATAAGTTTCTGTTTTCTTAATTTCAGCGGCGCCCAACGTAGGCAACCGCCCACACCCTGAGACGCCTCAAGCCGGGCCATATATTGGGGTATATTTTTTTTTATATATATTTTATTTTTCTTTTTGTTATGATTATTTTTGTATTATTACAAGACTATATATTTAGATTTATTTTTTTCTGTATTTATTTTATATTATTTTATTTACTATTTTATTTTAAACCAAATAGCGTTCTATTTTTGTAAGATTTGTACATTCTTTTCAGATGCGAACTTAGGTGGATCGGCTCTATGGAAATTTTACTGACGATGCTGGACTTTTACGGGAAGTTTAATAATCTTGAAGCTTAAAGTCAATTTACTTTGTTTGCCTTTTTACTGTTTCAGGTCTTTCGCGTGGTATGCCCCCAGCCATTTTCCTTGCATCGTTTCCAGCTCGTAGATGTTTTTGCTCACGGATTTTACAATTCTACACTTGGAGAACTTGCGAGAAAACTTGGAATTGATGTTCTTCCCGAAGTCGCTTAGCACAAAGTTCCTTTTATACACTTCCTGGCCGGGTATAAAGGTCACTTCTCGAGCCCGCCTGTTATATTCACGTGCACCTTTCTCATAGGCTTTGTGTAAATTTTCCTTCATTGTTTCCCGTAATATTTGTAGTTTATCTTTATTTTCCAGTATCTTCATTTCGCCGTCTGCCAGTGCATCAAGCTTTCTCGCCAACTCGTAACTGGCTCCGCACGTAAACATTTGTTGTCCAAACAACGCAAAGTACGGACGCACTCCGGTCGCTGAATGCACCGAGCTGCGAAGCGCACACTCGATCTCGGTCAAGTAAACGTCCCAGTCCCGATGATCAATCTCCAAATATGCCCGTATGGCAGCGAGTACTGACTGGTTGACTCTTTCAGAGGCGTTTGACTGCGGCGCATAAAACGCAGTTTTCATGTGCTTTATTTGGTAAGCGGCCAACATATTTTGAAATTCCTTCGACAGGAACTGCTTACCATTGTCCGAATGGATAATTTCTGGAACGCCAAAAGTATGGTAGATGTCATGCACCAGAAATTTCACCACGTTGCTGGCAGTTGCTTCTTTCATGGCTTTAAGGAACACGAACTTCGAGAGATGATCGACCACGATGAAAATGTATGCGTGCCCTCTTTTGGATCGTGGATACTTACCGAGAAAATCCACGTACATTTTTTGGAATGGTCTCTGCGTTACGACTTCCGCTCCCATGGTCGGCCTCAGCTGGAAATTCGCTGACTTAGTTTCGTTGCAGACGACACAGTTCTTGACGTAGCTCCTGACTTGCATAGCCATACGAGGCCAGTAGTAAAACTGCCTTAAGCGGAGGAGAGTTTTCGCTACGCCTCCGTGAGCTGCTACCTGTGGCTCATGCGCTTCCGCAATCAGTGCTGCCGTCAGTGATTCGGGTATCCACATCTTCCACGGACTCGAGTTGCATTCATCTTGTGCAAAATCTGCACGCTTGTACAGTACGCCATCCTGTACCTGAACGTCCGGATATTTCGCAGCATTCTCTTCATACGCAAGTACTCAGGCGAGCTAAATTCAGTTGTTTCGAAATTCATTAATCCCACTTCTTCTACTTTCAGATCCTCAAACGCACGCGACAGCGTGTCGGCAACCACATTCTCGGATCCCTTTCTATGCTCGATCTCGAAATCGAACGCTTGGAGCTGCAACGACCACCTTGCCAATCGTCCACTCAGATCACGCAGCTGCATCAACCATTTGAGGCTAGCGTGGTCAGTGATCACCGTGAAGGGCATCAGTTCCACATACGGTCGGAACCGCTTCACCGCCAGAACCGCCGCTAGACACTCCTTCTGTTGTAATTAAAATGTCCGTTGCTTAGGCGTGAGGCCAAATGTCGCAACGTTCCATTTATAATTACCCATGATGTCCTACCAGAGAATGTCCAACGTCGAAGTTCCATTTTTATTAACCGAAATATTTCAAACAAGTCTTTTCTTTTAAGACATACTTTTATTTACTCTAAAGTTATATTTTAATATTAACATTATTGTTTACTACTGAACTACTGATTTACAACTAACAACTGACTTAAAATCTAACTTAAACTATTATATGGAGGTATGTTCCTAACATGTTCCGGCAGAGTGCCGTGCGCAAATTTCACTCTAGCCAATCACGCCACCGCTGGTTTGACCCAGCTTCGCTCATACTGTTGCTAGTTCATTGGCTTGCTTGACTATGACACATATGTCCTACGTTGCACTTTACTGCAACGTAACGATAACTGCATGAAATAGTCATCGCGTAAATAGGTCACGATACGTTTATAATATCAACGTATAGTGACTTACCAAAACACACTATGTTGACTTACAACATACCTCCACCCTTATTTTAAGAAAAAATTATTATTAAAATGAATAATAGTTTTTTCTTTCACATCATTAATATCATCATATAAAGCATTACTACTATAAAAAAAATATGTATATAAATAAACTTAATAATAGTTTTTTCTTGTTCATCAATATACTATATTATTTGAAAATATAATGTATTTGGAGGTTAATAACCTAATTACTAAACAACAGTTACAATGCACAGAACGTTGCAGTTGACAAAACAGTAGTTGATCAGGTTACCGCTTTGCACTTGCTGCGTTTTGTGTTGTTCAGTTGTTCTTTTTAATTATACATATCAGACATTATGCTTAATTTTTTTTGCAACGAATTGTTTACTTTAACTTGGAAATATTTTGCGATTTTTAAATTTGAATATTTAAAGTTATTCTTGTGGAATATTCTTTTTCTTAGTAATTTATTATTATACTTTTCTTTAAATAATATTTCTTTAACTTTCTTATTTATATTGTTGAAGTTTTTAATATTTGTTCACTTTTACTTTTACTATATTCTACTTCCATTTTTCCTTATTTTTCTCTAGTTTACTTTACTTTTATTTAATCAAATTTATTGTTACTTTTTTGTAATTTTAATTTGTTCTCATTTTACTTTAATTTTCTTAATTTTACTTTAACTTTACTATATTTCCACTTCAACTTACATTCATTTTCTTTTACATATTTATAATATTTTAATAACATTAACATGTCATAAACTGCTGCGATCGCTGGTTCTGTTACTCGTGTATATTATGTTGGCTGCATTTCAACTCTCGATTTCTTCTCACCTTCCCTGTATAGAATGGACAATAGCTGATGTTCTTCGTCTTGATGTTAATTGCTTGAAATCTTCTTGTCGTCGATATTATTTAATTTTTTCGTCTTCGATATTGCTTTGTTTTTCTGCCAAGTAAATCGTAATTTCTTGAGAGCGGATTTTAAAATGGATAATTTTGTAATCGTATATTTCTGGATCTTATTATAACTTGTCTTCCTCTAGCGAGTTCTTCTATCGATCAGGAATTAGTATCTTTTAATTATACATTGATGTTGTCGTGTTCATTTGACTTTGTTGTTTTAGTACAGGTTCGCATTCACAGCTAATTAAGTGTATATGAAAAAGCTCCTTCAACTTATAATATTAGAGTGTTGTTTTGTGCTATAAAATTGCCATTTTTTTAATTATATGTATGTAAAGATGTAAAATGTTGTTGTCTCATTATGGTACAATAGTCGCAACTTTGCATATTTTTCAAATTTCTACCTCCATATTTATAGTGTAGCTCCTTCTTTCTCTTAATAAATCATCTGGTTGACGTCCAATTGTTGTCGTCCGCACCATAACTCTCACATGTTGTTTCATATGTCATTACATAACATTACCATTTCAGACCTTTTCCCAACAAAACTAAACGATCATCGTTGACGCTCCTGAATTGTATTTCTCTATTTTGTAATTCTTCGTTTTCCCTTCGTCTATTTGTTACTTCTTCGTCTCTTCGTGTACGTCTTGTCCATTTCCAGAACCAGGATCATTAACTAAATACTACTATTACTTTACATTATATAATCTTTAAATTGTATAAATAATTTATTTTTAACATCCTCTATAACTTATTTCCATTTACGTTATCTTATATTAGAATATTGAATTACGTGTATATTTTATATATGTGTGTGTAAGTTACTATTATTTTACTACATGTTTATTTATACTTTTAAAATCTTTAGTGTCTACTATTGTTATAACCTAATTATTCTTTATACAAATTCATTAGGAATCAATGCTAGTCATTTTCAATAAGTAATATTTAGCTATTTATTCGTGCACTAATTTCCGAATTTAATCATGTTCTTATAATTCATTTTTTACTCCCTACTCCGCATTACTCTTGGTATGCATTATATTTAAACCCATTGGGCTACTATGCACTTTCCCATGACTCCTCTCCACACCATCTCGCACATGCTATCCGTTTATTATTATCTTTCATATTCATATTAATTTTCGTCTTTTTTCTTATTTTTTTTTTTTTAGTATACATTATAACATACAAAATAACGTATCTCATTTCATTTGCATTAGTGCAGTGGTTCATATCGTTTGGTTCAATGCCATTGAGGTACTGACCTATCTCAATTGTAGTGACAATTTAAATTTTATTTTACTATGTTATAGCTCATCTAATATACTCATGCTTATCACCTTATTCATTATTAACTGTTATTAACCTTTGATATTTTCTTACTCATAATATCTTAAATTACTTTACTCCTTTATCTATTTTCCTTATAAAACATTTGTTAGTACATGATTCAATGCTAGTCACCTTTAAAATTAATACATAGCTGTTTCCTCATGCACTAATCTATTTCAGTAATATTAAACACCTATTCCAAAAAAAAAATCTTATATATGCGTAATTTATTCCATTCACCATTGTTTGCAGTATTATGCTTTTAACATGATCTACATTATGTATTTTGATCATCATGAACTGTTTGTCACGTTATTTATTTTGTTATATTTTCTTCAAAATTGTATGCTTTTAATAAGTTGTTATGGAATTTTTTACCTTTACCTTTGATAGAAATCATTGTCGTTACAGGACTTACTATCGAAAGTACCTCGTACGGTCCTACCCAAATAGGTGAAAATTTATTCTTTCTATTCTGATTCTTTAACAAAATTTTATCGCCTACGCTAAATATTTTTGGGTGTAATGTGCTATCATAGATTTGTTTAGATTTTTCTTTTGCTTTTTCTTGATTCTCTCTCACGATTTCGTGTGTGCGTTGAATTTGGTATTTTAATAACTTGTTGTAATCATCGGTATTATATACTGGTGAACATTTTCGCTTTAGATTTGTTGGCATATCAAAGTCGTACCCATATAAAGTACGGAATGGAGTTTGCCCCGTGGACATATGCACTGTGTTATTGTGCACATGCATTGCTGAATTTAACCATTGGTCCCAGTTTGACCCATCTTCTTTTGAAAAATTCCTTAGATATTCTGCTAACGGACGATGGCTTCTTTCTAAAGACCCATTAGCTTGTGGATGATATGGCGTAATATGTAACTTTTTAATCCCTAATAATTTACAAGTATCTGAAAATAGTTTTGAGACGAAATTTGAACCATTGTCCGTTACTAATACTTTCGGTATATTATGACGTGTAATGATTTCGTCGTAAAATGCTTTTGCTACTGTGTTTGCTTCTGCATCCGGTATTACTACGCAGCACATGTATTTTGAAAAATCATCTTGAAATGTTAATATATATTTATTTCCAGATATAGTTTCCGGTAAAATACCTACAAGATCCATGTATACTTTATCGAATGGTCGTACAGGCGTATCAGTTAAAACCATTGGCATTTTAGTAAGCCTAGAACTTTTATTTATTTGGCATTTTTGACAATTCTTAACGTAATCTTTTATTTGTTTCTGCATACCTTTCCACTTAAATTGTTTTCTGATTCTGAAATATGTTTTCAAGGCGCCCTGGTGACCCCCTAATGCTGAGTCATGAAAGTCTTTTATAACAGTTTTAATTTCCTCTGGGTCAGTTAATAGTAGACTTGAGTTTAATTCGTTCTTGGTGTCTGTTGTTATTTCATCCAGTACTGGCGTGCTCACTTGTTGTTTGGTTTTTGAAATTTGATTATCTAATTTATTCTGTGTGGTCTTAGACCGTGTTTGGACCGCAGTAATATCTGGTTCTGGATGTGGAATTCTACTTAAAGCATCTGCGTTCAAATTCTGTTTACCTGGTTTGTAAGATATTTCGTAATCATATTCTGATAATTTATGTCTGAAACGGGCTAACCTTGATGTCTGATCTTTGAGATTTGCTGTGCTACGTAATTTGAAAATGTCGTCCTAGAAGATAAGCTCTAAAATTTTTCGTTGCCCAGACTATAGCTAAAAATTCCCTTTCAATGGTGAAGTAATTTTTTTCTGCTCCATTTAATGCCCTACTAGCAAATGCGATTGGTCGGTCGCTCCCTACGTTGCCCTGCGATAACACTGCGCCTATTGCTTCGTTACTTGCATCCGTAAATTTGAAAATGTCGTCCTAGAAGATAAGCTCTAAAATTTTTCGTTGCCCAGACTATAGCTAAAAATTCCCTTTCAATGGAGAAGTAATTTTTTTCTGCTCCATTTAATGCCCTACTAGCAAATGCGATTGGTCGGTCGCTCCCTACGTTGCCCTGCGATAACACTGCGCCTATTGCTTCGTTACTTGCATCCGTTGTAAGTAAAAAAGGTTTTGTAAAGTCTGGATATGCGAGAATTGGTGGCGAAATTATTGATTCTTTGAGTTTAATAAATGAATTTTGACAAACGTCAGTCCATGTGAATTTAACATCTTTCCTAAGTAAATTATTAATTGGTAATGATAATTTCGCCATATTGCCTATGAATTTTCTATAATAATTAATTAATCCCAAAAACGCTTGTACTTCTTTTTTATTTCTTGGCACCGGAATATTTTTTACGCATTCGACCTTAGAGGGGTCTGGCAGCGCCCCTAGTTCCGAACATTTATGTCCTAAATATATAACTTCGCGACGTAAAAACTGACATTTTTCTGTATTTAATTTTAAATTGTGTTCCCTTAATTTCTGCAATACTCTACTCAACCTAAGCTCATGTTCAGCTAAATTCTTTCCGTACACCACTATATCATCAAGGTAAACAAAGCAATCGATACCCTGTAAACCTGTTAATATGTGGTTCATTATTCTTTGGAAGGTCGCTGGTGCACCTGTTAAGCCAAATGGCATTCTGTTAAATTCGAAATGACCCAGTCCTGTACTAAAAGCTGTTTTTTCTTTATCTCTTTCTTCTACTAAAACCTGATGATAACCGCTTGCTAAATCTAAGGTTGAAAAATATCTACTATGTCCTAACTGATCTAATATCTCGTCTATCCGAGGAATCGGAAATACTTGTTTAACTGTTACATCATTTAGTTTACGAAAATCTATTACTAATCTCCATTTTTTTCTACCTTCCTTACCACTCTTTTTTGGTACCAACAATAACGGTGAATTCCAAGGTGAGGTACTCGGCGATATAATGCCGTCATCTAACATTTTTCCTACCTGTCTATTAATTTCTTCCCTATGAGTGTGGGGTAGCTTATATTGTTTCTGATTAATTGGCGTTTGGTTCCACTGTGTAGTTATTTCATGTTTAAGCGCTGGCGTGTATGTTAATTCATCGCCATCTAAATGAAAAACATCATGATAAGAAACACACAGATTTTGTAAAGATGTAATTTCGTCTTTATTTAAAGTCTCATCAATTTTAATTTCCTCTAATAATTTGTTAATTCTGTTTGTAATATTTACTGAATTTATGCTGTTTATTGTAGAATTATTGGTATCCGATTCTTTATACTGATTAAAATTCGAAAATTTTGGTTTAAAAGTACTGTCTATTATAATTTCTTTTTCTGTAGCATTTAAAACTGAAACATAAACTCTATTTTTGCTAACATTCGATATGCTTTCGCCCAAATATATTCCTGGAAAAATTTCCTGTTTATGAATTAATACGATTGGAATTTTTGTTTTTAAATGTAATGATACAATCTTTGCGGTTCTCGCTTGAATTTTAATTTGTTGATTAAAAAAAATATTCTGTATTTCTGTCTGTGATTTCATGGGTAGTTTTATAATATGATTTTTATGTTTATCAAAGAATGTTATTGTTTTGTCTATCGCATTTATTACAGATCGATTCCATAAATTGTCACGTCCGATTATTCCGTCAGCTGGTACTCCTTGTTCAAGTGACACTGCGTGTAACATTAAACTTAAGCGCCTTATGTTCCTATGTTGGATTTTGGTGGAACCTAATGTTCTAACGCACCCACCAAAAGCTCCCTTTAAATCCTTTTGTATACTCTCGTTAAAGTCTGGTAAACTTGTCATTGCATTTTCTTTTACTATACTGGCATCAGCTCCTGAGTCTACTAGTAAAATAAGTCTTCCATTTTTAGCTGCCTCGCAAGGTACTTCAATGAAAACGTCACTTACATTAGTTAAAACCGAGCTATCTCCATGTCCACTGCATATTATGCGATCACCTTCATCTTCCTTTAATTCATTTTTTAATTCATTGGTCTCCTCTGTTCTACGGAAATTTAATGGAGTAGTAAATTCAACCACAGTCTCTTCCGACGTCCGATCTACCATTCCTAACTCTATCGGCCTTATCTTACTATTATTATGGAGTCTCCAGTTTTCTGGCCTAGACTGAGCCCCTTGTGTATCATGATTATAATTATTATTTCCTGCTGATTCAAATTTTCTTTTTGCGTGGCAATTATCTATTTTATGCCCCTGTGTATCCCTCCATGAATATTTCATATTACTTGTATTATTTTTCCCGTTATACATCTTATTATCCATATTAACAAAATTGCCAATATTATTATTAGCACATATCCAATTAGATTCGTGACCATAAGCTCCACATTCGTAGCAGAACGGTGTATTTTTCCTAATAATACAATCGTCCCTAGTATGCCCCAATTTACTACAAAATGAATATGTTGGAACACTCCTTTTATAGTCACTTTCATTATTTATTTGTTGCAATTCATTTACGCTTGACTGTGTGTGTCTTAATTTAGTTTTTTCCATATAATTATATTCATCCTCTTCTGAATTTGGACTACGCTGCATAACAGCCAGTACATTTAAAACTTCCAACAATGTATCTAATGTTTCTGACTTACTACCCAACAGTACAACTTTTATCGTTCGATCCCTCACCCCTACTTTAAAAGAGATCAACACTGAACTCTGTAATTCCAAACTGAATACGTCATCTTCACTTATCTTTTTACTGTATTTTTTACTTGCAATTTCCAAAGCCATGGATTGCAACTCATCTAATCGTCTCCCAAACGCTCTCAAACTCTCTTTACTATTTTGATAAGCTTTTTTAATCTCTTTTAGTACTGAATCTAAAGAAATTTCTTTTAAGTACGTATTTTTTAACAACTCGTATAATTCTTCTATTTTTTGAAACTGTTTTGTCCTCACTAATTTATATGCATCTCCTTCCAAACGTAACCTAACACATTTTATAAATTCCTCACTATCTGATTCTTTAATTTTTAACTTTGCTGTTTCACAACATTCAATAAATTTATACAATTCTGTTTCTAATAATGGAGATTCCGCCCCAGAAAAGTAAGGAACAACGTAATGAACGCGTTTCAATACATTTTCAGTACCCATTATTAGTGTTTCTTATTTTTCCATTTACTTAATTATATAATTCACTATGCCTTTTTTAATTAAATTATTTATTTTGTTTTTACTAGTTTCATATTAAATAAACTTTTAACCATTTTTTAATTTATCTATTACATTTTTTACAAATATTGTTTATCTCATTTTTATGTTTCATTATTTAAACTTTTTAATCTATATTTCCAAATCATATCAACATGTAATTTATGAATACTGAATTAATTTATTTATTGCATTTAATTTGGTTAAAATTTTCCAGTTTTGTTTTTAATTAATTTCGCAACATTATGAAAACATTACTGTAACAAAATTCTTATGTTATTCAATTTATTTAAATTCACAATTTTATTAATTATTATCATTTAATGACTCAAACTATTCTATATTGTTTCACTATTACTTTAAATGTGCTTTAATATATCAATTAAACAATTTTATAAAACATTTAGTTTACTTATTTAATTTTCTGATTTATCAAATTATATCATTTATGTTATTCATTTCTCAATTTTATTTCACAATTAATTTCAAAATGTTCCATTGTTTTTTCATTTTTTAAATGTCAATTTTCACAATCCCATGATTTTTACTTATTACAACTCTCAAACATGTCTCTTGTTTTATATCACAAATTTACAAAATGTTATTTTTTTTTTTTTACCGCTCACATTTTTTTTTCACTATTTTTCACAATACTCACAAATGTAAAAAATATTTTCCCTGATCCTAAATATTTATTTCTTCCAATATTAATCTCCATCCAGTCCTTCTCGTCCCTTGGGAGTTGATGTATGGTTCGAAAACCGGCTGCGCCAAATGTTGTAATTATAATCTCCGTTGCTTAGGCGTGAGGCCAAATGTCGCAACGTTCCATTTATAATTACCCATGATGTCCTACCAGAGAATGTCCAACGTCGAAGTTCCATTTTTATTAACCGAAATATTTCAAACAAGTCTTTTCTTTTAAGACATACTTTTATTTACTCTAAAGTTATATTTTAATATTAACATTATTGTTTACTACTGAACTACTGATTTACAACTAACAACTGACTTAAAATCTAACTTAAACTATTATATGGAGGTATGTTCCTAACATGTTCCGGCAGAGTGCCGTGCGCAAATTTCACTCTAGCCAATCACGCCACCGCTGGTTTGACCCAGCTTCGCTCATACTGTTGCTAGTTCATTGGCTTGCTTGACTATGACACATATGTCCTACGTTGCACTTTACTGCAACGTAACGATAACTGCATGAAATAGTCATCGCGTAAATAGGTCACGATACGTTTATAATATCAACGTATAGTGACTTACCAAAACACACTATGTTGACTTACAACACTTCTCTGTGACGCTATAATTCTGCTGCGCTAAGTTAAGCTTCTGTGAATAGAAGGCAATGGGACGTTCGTTTTTGTCATCATCAAACTGGAACAGGACAGCTCCAACACCTGTGTGCGATGCGTCGCACTGGACATAAAACCGTCGCTTGAAATCCGGATGGACGAGAACTGGAGCGGACGTCAGCGCTTGCTTCAGCGCTTTAAAAGCTCATGCTAAACTTGCTGCTCTTCTTTAGTGTGTCGCTCAGCGGCGCTGCCAAGGCTGCAAAGTTCTTCACAGAACGCCGGTACCACCCCGCAGTACCCAGAAAACTGCGAACTTGCCTTGTAGATCTCGGAACAGGTATGTTTTTAATTGCCATTACCTTGTCTGGATCGGCTTTTAAGGCTCCACCGCCAATAATGAATCCAAGGTATCGCAATTCTTTAAAACAAAATTTAGATTTTTGAAGACCAATTGTTAATTTTGCCTTTTTCAGACACTCAGCGACTTCCTTCAACTTCTGCATGTGCGTCTCGAAATCCTGAGCAATGATGAGCAGATCATCCAGGTACACAAAAACGTTACCCTTCAGTTTTTGCGGGACCACTTTGTCCATCAAACGACTCAGTCTTTGGGCCGCGTTGCAGAGACCGAACGGCATTACAGCGAAGTGGTACAAGGGTCGACCAGGTACCGTAAAGGCCGTATACTCCTTGCTGCTTTCTTCGAGTTCAATCTGCCAAAACGCGTATTTAGGATGCTGATGAAGACTGTGTGGTCGATCCTGCTCAAGATGCCCTCGATGTTTTGGAGTGGATACGCATCTTTGACCGTCCTTGCGTTCAGCTTCCACGCGTCCAAACAGAAGCGGTTTTTATCGGGCTTCCTCACCAGTGTCGTTAGGTTGCTCCAGGGGCTTTGGCTCTCCTCAATCACTCCGAGCTCCAACATCTTATCGAACTCTGCGTAGAGTAGCTCCTGGACAGCTGGCGATACCGGGTAGTAACGATCTTTGACCGCCTCCGCTCCTTCAACAAGCTGTATCACATGCTTCTCCAGGTTAGTCTTGCCTAAACCATGTTCCTCAAAAGTATAGAATTGTTTTTTTACTTCTTCCAGCTGCATACTCTGCTCCGCCGTCAAGTCATGCTCCGGACCTTTTCCCATCGCTGGTACTTCCGGACTTGTAATAATTTCGTCGATTTCAGCGACTCCGACAATCTCTGGTGCCAACTCGAACTTCCGCCAGAAGTCGATGCCTAAGTAGACCGTCTGTTCCAACGTTGGACATAAATAAAATGTAACTTCTCGTACTTTTTCTTTATATTTTACAGGTACGGTTACTCTACCGAATACGTTCTGCGTCCGTCCACCTGCTGTTTCAACGCGCGACCAATAATCGTCATGATCGACGCCCAACTCGTCCAGTAACTCGCGGCATCCTTCACCAAATAAACTGACTGAGGCTCCGGTGTCTAACAGGCCATTTAAATTTTTCCCGAGCACTTCTATCTCGGCGTAACTTCTTGGATCTGCGCTGCTGGTTTTCCTCACCGATGCTGCAACCATTTGACGAACTGATTTTCGACGCTGATACCTCTCGCGCGCTTTCTGGATTTTTCGGGATATTACACGCATGCCTCCGAGTTGATGTTCGCCAAAAATTCGTCGCCGGGCTTCGTAGTATTTTGCGTAGCGTTCTTCATATGGTTGTATATCAAATGACGGCGTAGCGCCGCTCATCGTATCGCTTGTTTTAAAGTTTTTCAAAATATTAATTATTTTTTTATTTTCAGGTTTTGTTTCCGTTTGTGGCTCCTGTTCTACGATCGCTGCTGATTTTATTGTTGCTGATTTTTTTGTTGCTGGTTTTGTTGTGGCTGATGCTGGTGTAATTGCTGCGTTTGTAGCTGATGCTGATGTTGACGCTGCTGTTGCGGTTGATTTTGTTGCTGATGATGTTGTAGCTGATGTTGTTGTTGGTGCGACGTTGCTGCTGCGCTGGGATTCGAATAGGAACGTGGCTCCGTCGCTCGTGGCACGCTCCTCCTCGCGTTTCCCCCGTTACAATTTGGACACTTCGGTGTGATGACTCGTTCAAGTCCGCATTTGTAACAAAATATGCTACGGACAGACGCCTCACAGTCCATATACGTATGTCCCTGTTCTTGGCAATTCCAACAAATTAAAACACGTCGCTGTTGGAAATTTGCACGCGGTCGTTCATCCTGAATCGCGTCAACTTCAAATTCATCGGGATATGGATCATCGTCGTAGAACACCTCGTTTACCTGATGAGCCCTCGGTGGATATCGTTGGGTAGGTTATTGTTGTTGCGCGAACGTTCGGTTATCACGCTTCGGGAAACATATTTCCGTCTCTAAGCACTCATCTCGGAGCTGATCCACGCTATAAATCGCCATCGGGTACACAAATCGCGCTAGGTTTTCACGAAGATTTCGTTTCATGATTTTTATCATATCGTGCTCCGGTACCGGTTCGCGCAATCGTGATCTCAACGCTCGCATGGCATGAAAATATGCATCGATAGATTCGGTTGGTTGTTGCCTCCGCTCGACGAGATCGCGCATCACCTTAAAGTCGCTCCGGTTTGATTTGAACTGCAATAGCAACGCCATTCGCAGTGTCGGCCAATATAAGTCTCCGCTTGTTTTGACGAACACCCAAAACCATTCCCGGGCACGCCCACTCATCAGCCGATGCATGTCTCGCAAAACAAATTCCCATGGGACCACGTGTTGCCTTTGCAAAAATTCAATTCGAAACAGGAAATCTTCAACTGACATCCTGTCGCGCTCGCCATCGAAGTCTATGCCCCACTCGTGTATTTTTACAGCGCCACGCCCACCGTGCGATGAGTGTTGGTTCAGCCCTCCGTCGTCATACACGTTATGGTTCGGATTGGTATCTAGCGCCCGCGAAAAGTTTCCTCGCCGATTTACTGTCTCATGCCTTGGTTGCTCGTCTCGTACACCATCAGTTTCACCTGGCCGATACGGTTTATATTTTGCACCGTTAGGTTGAATTCTTCATTCAAGCCACCAAATCGCAAGGAGATGCGGAAAGAAACCAGATCGAGGCCTCTATTTATATATTGGGCGCCATATTGTTGCTAACCCCCAGGTTATCGTCCCTGTCATGGCTTGCACCGGCTAGCGTGCGTCTCAGGGAGGTTCTCAACCGCCATGACAAGGCGAGGGGCGAACAATAGTCTAATGTTCAGCTTCCGCCGAAAACTAGACATATATAATTATACATATATACATAAAACATTTTACATATATACATATAATCACACAAAAAAAAATACTAAAACATAAAAAAAAATATTCTCAAAAAACACTAAAATTGTCGCTGTCAAATTTTACCATCTTGGTCCTCGTCATTTCACCCCTATTTTTGCAATTAGCACAACATATTTTATTTGCTAAACATAAAAAAAAACTAAATTCGCCTTTGAAAATAGTCGGACTATTCACGGACTATTTCCATCACGTGTTGATAATTTCATCCCAGGAAATTTTATTTTCATTTTTACCATTAAAAAATATTTGAGTTGACACTTTTTTACACCATTGGATTTACTTAATTGTAGATAAATCAAGCGTAAGGAAAAAGTACACCATTTTCCATTTTACAATAGTCAAAATAAGCCATCAGTTTTGTATCAAATGTCCAATAACTCAGGATTTTTGCTATCAATAAATTGTAAATATCTCTATGTTCATTGCTGATGTGGCAAACATCTCGTAGCTATCTGCATATATGTCATATATTAATAGTTTTGCTGCAAATTTATTGAAACTTATGCGATGTTTAAATATTTTCTACAAGGCATAAATTTAAACAGATAACTGCAGCAAGACTTTCATAAACAACTTGGAAAATATAAAAGCTAAGAAAGGTTATTTGCTAAGTATTTATAATATCAATATGTTGACAAGTATACTTAATGCACCAAATCGACCAGTGTTTGGAACTCACATTCGATTTTAATTTGGAAAACGGATAGAAAGTATCGAGATATGCATTGACCATTTTTTTTTTCTTTCATTACTTTCAGAGATGCAGTCTTTAACTAGAAATGCTACTAGGATAATGACCAGTGGCCACATGTTCAAGTTTAGAAGTTACGACTTTAATTTACAAAGAGCTTGTTCTATTAGCTTTAAAAGAGACCTTAATACCTGAGACAGACATCTAGTAAAGTTATTATAATAACAATACTATAATATTCTAAATAAAGATAGGTGACAGACATAACGTAGTATAGTTTGTGTAGTAAATAAAGCTATGCGAAACAAATATTACAGCATTTTTATTTTTGTTGGGTACCACGGTTACTAGAGAATAATATATTCTAGTCCGCCGTAAAGAACACTATTTTTTGAAAGTCGTGACAATTTGTATTTTTTGTTTTTCTATTACAGACTTCTAATAAAAGTGAAAACAACGTTTTTTACACGATAGGTTTCCTTTGCTTGCAGATCCTCAGTGGACACTTATATTTTTTCTTAATATTGTAGCTTTACTACATTGAAATTTGCAAGGTCGTGGTCATTTTATTTTTGTGCTGCCAATTAAATGCAGTTCAATAAAATTCAGTTTCTAATATTCATTTTTCAATAAAATTTTGAAAAACCATTTCAAATAATTTATTTATTTTTTTGAATTTATTATGACATTTCAGTACAAAGAGCTTCTTTTGACAAAAAGCTTTCGGAAAGCTTTTGAAATTCGGCTGTGTTTAATCGAAAATTACAAAAATACTACGAATAGTTTCGTGGTATTTGTACCAGATAAATACCACAATGAAATCAACGAATACTACAAAAATATTATAATATTGTGAGACACACATCTAGTATTTCAAATACTATGATATGAATACCAGATGTCTGTCTCAGGTATAACAGTCTTTAGCTATAAAACAATATCAAATATTTTTAAAAGCTCAACATATAAGTATAGTTTGTAGACCAAATGAAAGTGGTAAATTTCTTTTTACCATACTAAAGAGAAATATGTTCAAAAATTAGTTAAATTAATACTAAAATTTTGTTTATTATTTTATTTTAAAAATACATCATTTTCAAAGGTGGCTGTGCGCGAAATGAAGGACTTATAAAAAAAAAAACGACGTTTAATAGGTGAAATATTAGAGAATATGATGGGGGTGAAAACAAATGACTATACGCTATTTTAAAATTTTAATTTTTGCCATTTTTTTGAATTGTTCTGCCCCAGTGTGCAGCGGCTTGGCTCATTAATCATCTGAGCCTCCGACGCAACAATACTAGGCCATATCGTCGCTGTAGAACGAAAAGTCACCGAGTACATTTTCATGAAAAACTTAAATATCGAGTTTGTTGATTAATATTATAAAAAGTAATTGATGCATTTTTAAAATTGAAATATCAAATGATATATTTACATTTTCTTATCATGTGGTAATAAAAATTGATCATCGATTAAAAATTGACAGATATATATAGTTTTTTGTAAATGAATATTTGGCATTTTGAAAATGTATTTGGTGACTTTTCGTTCTACCGATGATCTTTAGCATCTCATAATTTATAAATGTCGATTATATTTATAACAATTCAAGAAATACAAAGCAGAATTTAAATATTTTACCATTTAAATGTATTTTTCAATTTTGTGTGTTTAAAAGTTTGTTTAATAAAAAATTATTTGTAAAAATTTGGGTTTGCATCAGTGATGCCAACTCATATTTTCATTTTCACAAAATTCCCCGCACAAATGTAAACTTTAAACTTTACAGATAGATAGACAATTAGTACTCAGTTAATATGAAATTTTAAATATATGTGAAATATAGACTATAATGTAACTGAAAAAATGGATCATATTAAACAAATTAATTATATTAAACTTAGTTTAAAATAGTACTGAAATGGGCAATTTATGCAGATAAAAATATTTTGAATAGGAGAAAATTATATCGAAAATTAAATTTAACCATTTACAGACCTGTATAAACCAAAGTGTAATTGTAAATATACATTATTTTTGATTTTTTTTAATTTTGATCATTTTTTTAATACACTTTTGTCATTGATATTTTTAGTTTTGAAATTTTAAATTTCCAATAGTCGCAATTTTTAAAATACTGAAAACAATTTTTTTTTATCAACTATTAAGGTGCATGTCAAATTTGCAGGTCTTACATTATGTCAGTGTGTGTGCCCTTTAAAGTACAGTACGAATACTTATAAAAATGGTACAGTACGAATATTGACAGATAGTCCAGAACCTCTTTGGTTACATATAACCCATAGGCCACATCACTAACAAAAACAAAAATAAATAATGGCTGTCAGTCGAGTGCAACGTAAAGATATTGATGTGATGGTAAGTAAAGTGAAATAAACAAAACGCAACAAAAAGTGTTTATAGTGAAACAAAAATAATAAATTACAACCAAAAGTGAACGAAAAACGAATCAATTAAATCATCAAAAGTTAAAGTGATTTCTCACAACCAAAATCAGTGCAAAAAAAAAAACATTGAAAGAAAAAAAAAATGCGCATAATTAATGGATATAATTTGATATTACTTAACAAACAAAAAAAAAAACAACTAAAAATGAAACAAATTGTGTGCATAAAAGAAAATAAATCGCTGTGTGAAAAAAAAAACAATAGTTTATGTGATAGTGATGTTTGTTTATTTGGGTGTCCGTCCGAAAAAATATGTAAATTTAGTGTAAATTATTATAATTTAATATTAACAATGTAGATTTATATTTATACATTTAGGCTAACAAAATATAGTTTTAATTATCATCTTATTCATTAACAAATTGCTTACATATATTATTCAATCATTTTTATTTACAGTGTACAAACATCAAACAATTAAAGACCAAGATTGGATTTTTAACAACAACCGACAGCGACGGTTGGTGCCACGCAAAAGGAGCTTAAGTGAACTTAAGGTAAGTATTTTGAAATATCCAATTTTTATTATTTCAAAATTATTGAAAATACATATATTTTCGTAAATATATTTTTGGACAGGTACTATCGGTTAGTTGAGGATTCTTTTCACCAAATGACGTTCGAATTCCCTACCTCAAAAGAGCTCTCTGGAGGGGATGGGGTCTTGGACAAAGATCTCTACCGAGGATATGATGGGATAGACGTGGTCAAGGTAATATATTCAATTTTTTTATTATTTTATTCTACTCCTTTCTTAATCTCTTTACAGGGTTTTTCTAAAATTTACTTTAATACTGTTTTTTTTTATATTTTTTTATCAACTTATAAGTTTATTTCTTTTAAGGTTTTTCTTTTCTATTTTTTTATCTTAAATTTTATTTCTTTTCAGATTTTAACAAACAACTTCCTTTTCTACTTTTAACTTATTTTAATTCTCTTCAAAATTTTAATACTAATATAAAATTTTTTTTTTTCAGGTTTCTTTTTTTCTTTTCAGATTTTTAACAAACATTTTAAATTCTTTTTCTTTTCAGGTTTCTTTTTTTCTTTTCAGATTTTTAACGAAAATTTTAAATTCTTTTTCTTTTCAGGTTTCTTTTTTTTTTCAGATTTTTAACAAAAATTTTAAATTCTTTTTCTTTTCAGGTTTCTTTTTTTCTTTTCAGATTTTTAACAAAAAATTTTAATTTACATTTAACATTTTAATTTTTCTTATTTTCTTATTTTTTTATTTTGTTTGCAGACATTTGAATAATTTTCTTTTTAGGTATTTAACAAATTTCTTTTCGTTTTACGTGTTTTTATAATGGGTAAGTATGGTATTTTTTTTTTTATGAAAATTTTAACATTTTATTAAATTTTTATTTTCAGTTCTTTTTTCTACGGTCGGTTTTTTTTTATAGGTAGGTTGTTTTATTCTTTTTAAAAATCTTCATTTATTTTATTTATTAATTCGTTTTTGTTTTATTTAACTTTTTCTTTGCAGGGTTTCTTAGGACGTTTTCATGGTAGACAGTTTTTTTGTTGGAATTTTGCTGGCATCCGTACGAATTTGGAGCGCAGTCGTTCCCGATGGAGTTTTTGTTGTGTTCTCGCTCCGCACGAAGGCGGGTAGATGTCGGGATATATATATTTTTTCAAAATTTGGCACTTAGCTGTGGTTTTTCTGCTGCTGCCGCCAGCGACTCCCGTGACTCTCGGTGGTATCGACTGCGCGTCTTCCGGTAATTGACCTAATTTTAATTTAATTTAATTATTCACTTTTCTCACTATTAAAAATTTTTTTATAATTTATTTTTTTTTCCTAATTTCACTCTTAACTATTTTCCACTTTATTTTACATTACCTTAATTTTTCTTTTTCCCAATATAACTGCCTCCTAGTCCTTCCTTTGAAACCAATCCTGAGTTCTTGTGAAAAAAAATTGTGAAAAAAATTTGCTGATATTTTTTTTCATTTACTGAATTTTATTTAAAAAAAAAATTATTTTAATTTTTTTCAGTTTTGACAACTGATCGCTGTAAAAATTTCCGCAAAGTGATTTTATGCAGTTCACTGCTGCATATGCGACGAAGAAACGGTCAAGGGAAACACTAACAAAATTGACATGGTGAGTATCTACAAAAGCTTTTTGTACATGTTGCATCTCGCTTTTCTTTCTTAATTTGGCTGAGCTAATTTCATGCCACTCTAGCAACATATATTTTGCATCGTTCTTTTTGCACATTTCTTTGCACCTAAAGATGGCTTTCGTTTTCATGATTTAAATTTTAAGCGCAATTAATTGTAATTTTTCTTTTTCAGATTTGGTGTTTTTGGGTCAGGGTTTGCAGGTAAGTATTTTTTTCACTACTATTTTTCTTTTTTTCTTTTCAGGTGCAGTTTTTTTTTGGATTTAGGGTAAGTATCAGAGTATCATTTTAATTTATTTTATTTATGTTTTCAAGTGTTCCTATTTTTTTTTTATTTTTATTTTTCATTTTCTTTTTTTTTATCTTTTCAGAGCATTGATTATAATTTTCTTTATTTTCAATAATTTATCTATTATTGTGAATTTATTTTTTTATAATGTTTGTTTAATATTTCGTCACACGCTACATAAGGTACGACCATTGGTCTTATGGTTCATGTATTAATAGTGTTTTCTTTTTAAATCAAAAGATTTCTAATTAATTCAATAGTATTCAGTACCATAAATTTAAATATTTCAATATTATTATTTTAAATGAAATAAATATTGTTATTTTAATGGTTTCCTCCTATAATTATAAACGTGGTGTAAAAAAACACAAAAACGAATACAAACATGTTCGTTTTGTACGTCATTCTGCGTGTTTACTCAAAATGGTCGCATGTATTTTTTGTAATAATCCACATTATTAAACGCGACATTGGTATGGACTCAATGTATTTAATGTAAATAATTATATTTATATATTTATTTATATTTATATTTTTATTTGTTACAGAAAATAAATAATACATCGAACTTCTATTATGGCAACAAACTCAAAAATAACTGCAGACAATCAATTCTTGGAAACCAATGCAAACATTAAATGTGTTATAGCAAGAAGTGTCTTTTTATGTGTGTGTTGTAAAAGTGAATATCAATTTCGACATTTAAATAAAATAATATATACAATAAATTAACTGAAATACATTTTTGTTTTAATAAATTATTAGGAAAATGTAGTTCGACTATACCATAAAATTAATAATACATATCATTAAATTTGTATAGGTTTTTCTTATTGTAATTAAAATATCACATTATAAAATTTATGGTACAACCACACATTGTATTAACAGTTTCAATATTACTGAATTAATGGGACGCATCCTATTGACCAATTTTAATGGTATAAATTATTGTTTTTCTATTGAAATACTATCAATTTACAATGATTTTTTTTCTGGGTGTATTCACTACGCACACAACTCCATCATTCAGCAAATGCGTGCACTAGAGTGGTTCAAAACAATGGCTTTTTCGAAATACCCACCCTAAAAAGTTGAAGCACATTAAAAAAGTAATTCACAAACAAATTTGGCCAAATCGAAAAACGTTTAGACGTCGCGCATCGCGATTTTCTGTTTTTAGCCCATTTAAAATCGTTAGTAGGTAGGTCTGATTAAAGTTGAATAACTTTTTCATTTTTTTAACATAATTAATTTTTGAACATAATTCACTACAGAACAAAATTTTGATCCGACCATAAATAATTTATTCGGCGATTTTTACATATACTTTTCTTAGATAGTTCACACCTGTTTGCGCCATCTTGCTACTTACTAAAAATGTGTCGATAACATCTCTTAAATATCTAATAAACATAATTAAGATAGGAACAAATTGAAAATGTGGCATTCTTTATTGTAATTTATTTTTTAAGTCGTGAAATGTAAGTTTTGTTAGTAATTTGCTTACTATAAAAATATATATTGATATTATATGATACATTAAGGCGAATGCATGTAAAAATAATTAAAATGTAATTTTTTTTTTTTATTAACGTTTTTACTGCTAAATATGTCGATAAGCCTGGGAAGATTATAAATAATATATAGTTTTATATATACAGGGGTGTTCGCTTCAGGATTCAAATATTTTGTGCACTGATTCCTTGGTTCATTTCATGAAAAAAAATGTTACAAAGATGGTGTGTATCTGGAACATCCATTGTTATATATGTTGTTTTTAAAATTGATTTTATTAAAGCATATATAAACTAGTATTTAATTGTATCTTCTACAATTTATATCTTAGTCGAATAATATTATATTCATTTTACAGAAAATTTATCAGAATTATTAAAAAAATAATAACATTGACATTTTGTATTAGACCCTTAAGATTTTTTTCATCAAATTTTTTTCACAATGCAGTTTTTGTTTAAATTTTTAGTTGATATATTTTTTTGTTTTTAATATTTGAATAAATTCTAATGTAACAAAGAAATTCAGTAAACATTATTTTTATCTAACACTTACCTAAAAATAAATTATATATTAACTAATAATTCAAAGATAAATCTAATAAAAAAAAATTCTTAAAAAATATATTTTTTTAATTTGATGGCTGAAATCTCTTATGTTCCAATGGAAATGTAAATATTTAAAAAAACTCTAATAACTCCGGTCAATTGTATGTAAACTGAATGTTATCTTATTCATCGGAGATTTAAATTGTGGAAGATACTATTAAATATCTACTATCTACTTTTATACAATCAATTTTGAAAACACCCTGTATATCATTGGATGTTCCAGATACACCCCATTCTTGTAACATTTTTTCATGATATGAACCAAGGAATTAGTGCATAAAATATTTGCATCCTGAAGAGGACCACCCTGTATATATAAAACTATATATATTACTTATAATCTTCCCAGACTTATCGACATACTTAGCAGTAAAAACGTTAATAAAAAAAAATTAATTTACATTTAAATTATTTTTACACGTTTTCGCCTTAATGTATTATATAATACCAATATATATATTTATAGTAAGCAAATAAACTGTAGGTCCCACCACTTTGAGTACAAATACAACACGCACAGCTTAAAATGGTGAGAGAGCTCGTCCTAAGTTCTTATAGGACTGTAGTGCCAAACTATTATTATTAAGGGGGTGAAGGGGATGCTATAGAAATATGAAAAATAAAATTTAAACTTTATTGACCAATAAAAACAACATATTAAAATATGAAGCAAATCGGAGGGGGTCTGGGTCAAAGCTCAGCGAATTGACGTGGAATGCCCCATATGTAAAAATCGGCGAATATATACTTTATGGTCGGATCAAAATTTTGATAATTACATTATAATCTGTAGTGAATTATGTTCAAGATTCCAAAATTTCACCAAAATCCAACAAAAAATGAAAAGTTATTCAAGTTTAATCAGACCTACCTAATTAAGATTTAAATCGTAAGTAGGTAGATCTGAAAATCGCGGTGAGCGATTTGGCCAAAATTTTTTGTGAATTACTTTTTTAATGTGCTTAAACTTTTTAAGGGGGGTCCTATAGGAATTTCGAAAAAGTCGTTATTTTAACCTCTCTATTGCCCACGTTATAGATGATGGACGCGACCAAGTTTCTACATTGCATCGTATTGCATTATTATATGTAAATTTGAAATAAAATGTTTTAGATTTTCTTTCTAATTTAATAAATGTCAAAGTTTTCTTCAGTTTTTCTTTGTGCAATTCACAATAGATACATTGTCTATAGAAAATTGTCGAACGAAAATTTTCTATCGAATTCAATCTCGAAAAAAAAGAAACAACACTGTTGAGAAGTTTGACATTTTTTTATTTGCACGTAATAATTCCGATTAAAATTGATTTATTAACGAAAATTTAAATGTTATATATCTATTGAGATTATAAAATTATAGAGGTTCTTCACCACAATCGAAATAAAATCTAAAAGTTCACATTCTTTTCGATTTTACATGTAAATCAAGCTGCAAAAATAATTTTTTTTTGTGAAGGAACGGAGTAAACCATTGAACATACATAAACAATTAAAAATTAAATAAAAATCACTTACTAATAAATAAAATAAAACATGAGTTCCGGAGCCCCGAAACGCTTTCGTGTGAGAATTCAAGACTCACCAATATCAAAAACACCTAAGATGTCCGAATATGGCACTTCACCAAAGCTATGGCAGCTCATGGACCAGCGCTTCGCTAAACAAAGCGAGTTGATTGTAGAAAAAATACTTGAGTCGGAGAAGAAAGAAGCGTGATCTTGGTGAAGTCACTAAAAGAGTGGCTCGCCCAGAAGCCACAGCGTATTCAATCTCGAAAAAAAAGAAACAACACTGTTGAGAAGTTTGACATTTTTTTATTTGCACGTAATAATTCCGATTAAAATTGATTTATTAACGAAAATTTAAATGTTATATATCTATTGAGATTATAAAATTATAGAGGTTCTTCACCACAATCGAAATAAAATCTAAAAGTTCACATTCTTTTCGATTTTACATGTAAATCAAGCTGCAAAAATAAATTTTTTTTGTGAAGGAACGGAGTAAACCATTGAACATACATAAACAATTAAAAATTAAATAAAAATCACTTACTAATAAATAAAATAAAACATGAGTTCCGGAGCCCCGAAACGCTTTCGTGTGAGAATTCAAGACTCACCAATATCAAAAACACCTAAGATGTCCGAATATGGCACTTCACCAAAGCTATGGCAGCTCATGGACCAGCGCTTCGCTAAACAAAGCGAGTTGATTGTAGAAAAAATACTTGAGTCGGAGAAGAAAGAAGCGTGATCTTGGTGAAGTCACTAAAAGAGTGGCTCGCCCAGAAGCCACAGCGTCTGAAGTCGACGTACTCAAAGCCGACGTCGTCAATTTAAAATCAAGACTGACAAAAATGACAACATAGCCGTAGCTTGCGACCTGCGGTTACACGGGATTCCGTTCGACGATAATGAAAACCTGCGCGAAATTTTCAGCACTTTATGCAACTCGATAAATGTTGCGCCACTAGAAATAAAATCCATTTTTCGTTTAGGCACCAACAACAACACTCGAAATAAATCAAAATATACAGATTCTGCAATAATAATTAAATTAATGACACCGCACGATAAAAATTTTATTTGCTACGATTACACCAAGCGGGATTCCAATCTGATGTCCCAATTTATGTTAACGAAAGATTGACAAAAGAAAACCACAACATTTTGAAGAGAGCAATCACATATAAAAAACGTAAACAACTGCAGTCAGCTTTTACACGCCGTGGTGTTGTCTTTGTCAAACGATTACCAGAGGATACTCCCGCAATTGAAATGCTCGATATACTGACCGGCACTGATAAAAGAGAAAACTCGTATAATGAAGAGAACGGCAGTGGACGAAATCATTTTTTATAATTTTATACCAATTCCACAATATACAAATTGATTCAACTATTTCTACTCAACTTACTATACACTATAAGATAAGTCGATTATCTATTTTAAGATTAATTATATTACCGATTTCTATTCCTATTATTATTTACAATGTTATATATTTATTTATGTTATCTTTATATACTATTGTATGCGTTGTTAAATCTTTAAATTCTTATTATGAGTTCGTTAAATTTCCACAATAACGAACATGTTAGTTCCATAGACTCCACTTTTAATATGATTCGCATACTGAGTAAGCAGCGAAATGGACTTAAGATTTGTCATATAAATGCTCAGAGTGTAAACAAAAAATAGATGAATTTCGACAAATTTTTCAAGGTTCAAATGTTGACGTTGTGTTTCAGAAACGTGGTTTGTGAAATGTTTGAGTGATAGTTTGTTTAAATTAAATGGGTACAACATTTTTCGCAGACAGAGAAAATCATGCTGGCGGAGTAGCAATGTATGCGAGAGAATGCATAAAGTGCAAATTATGTTGTAGATCTTCGTCCAGTAGTAATATAAAATATGTTTTTGTTGATGTGTATAATCACACGAATAAAGTTCTTGTCGGCTGTATATACAGGCCAAATCGAAACGTAAATATTGATTCACTTATGCAGTCTA
This sequence comes from Dryomyza anilis, assembly GCA_951804985.1. NCBI lineage: Eukaryota > Metazoa > Arthropoda > Insecta > Diptera > Dryomyzidae > Dryomyza > Dryomyza anilis. The sequence goes on from OX638130.1 coordinate 65,227,516, forward strand.
TTGAAAACTTATCCTTGATTTACTCAACCATAATATTAGCTGGCGACTTTAATAGTTACATATTACTTACTTACTTACTTAAATGGCCCTTACAACCGTGGGTCGGTTTTGGCCGCTGAGATGAAGCCGCGCCAGTCGGATCTGCTTTGTGCGCCCTGACGCCAGTTAGAAATACCAAGCGTTGCCAGGTTGTCCTCAACTTGGTCTTTCCAACGCAGATTTGGACGCCCTCTTCTACGCTGTCTACCTTCGAGTTTCGATTCAAGCACCTTCTTGGCTGGAGTGTTTTCATCCATTCGTACGACATGACCTAGCCAGCGAAGCCGCTGGATCTTGATGCGCTTGACTATTTCAATGTCGTCGAATAACTCATACAGCTTTATCCTGATTCGATACTCGTTAGCAAAGCAGATAGGGCCAATGATTTTACGGAGAATATTTCTCTCGAACGCTCCCAGTACTATCGGTGGAGGCCAGCGTCCATGTTTCCGCACCATAAAGTAGGACGAGCATGATGAGTGACTTGTAGAGCGTTATTTTTGTCCGGCGAGGGAGGGCTCTGCTTCTCAATTGCCTACTGAGCCCAAAGTAGCACCTGTTGGCAAGAGTTATTCTCCGTTTGATCTCCAGGCTGACGTCGTTGTTGCTGTTTACGCTGGATCCCAGATATACTAAGTCCTTCACAACTTCGAACTTGTTGGTGTCAAAATCAGCTTTTTGTCCAAGAGGAACGGACTCTTTTTTGCTTGTTGACACAAGGAAATTCGTTTTGTCCTCGTTCACCGCTAGACCCATTCGACGCGACTCCTTCTTCAATCTGGAGAATGCTGCGCTGACAGCTCGTGTGCTCTTGCCAATGATATGAATATCGTCGGCATATGCGAGCAGCATGACACTTATGTTGAGGATAGTGCCGCTTTGACGGAGTTCGGCAGCTCGAACTATTTTCTTCATCAATAAGTTAAAAAAAATCGCACGATAGGGAGTCACCCCGTCTGAAACCTCGTTCGGTATGAAATGGCTCGGAGAGGTCTTTTCCTATTCTCACTGAGCAACTTGTGTTGCTCAGGGTCACCCTGCAAAGCCTTATAAGTTTCGCAGGTATACCGAACTCAGACATTGCGGCGTATAATCGTTCCCTTATCGGAGTGTCGAAGGCGGCTTTATAGTCGACTAATAGATGGTAGGTATCGATCTGTTTTTCTAGGGTCTATTCCTGGATTAGGCGCAATGTAAAAATCTGGTCTATGGTGGGCTTTCCAGGTCTGAAGCCGCACTGGTAAGGTCCAATCAGTCAGTTGCGGGTGGGCTTCAGTCTTTCACATAATTCGCTCGATAGAACCTTGTATGCGATATTGAGTAGGCTGATCCCACGGTAGTTGGCGCAGATAGTGGGATCCCCTTTTTTAAGGATTGGGCAGAGTACACTGAGGTTCCAGTCACTTGGCATGCTTTCATCCGACCATATTCTGCTTACGAGCTCGTGCATGCTCTCTATTAGCTCTTCGCCTCCGGTCTTAAACAATTCAGCAGGCAGGCCATCAGCTCCTGCGGCTTTGTTGTTTTTCAGCCCAGCGATGGCTGTTCTGACCTCGTCATGGTCGGGTGGCGGAATCTCAAGGACGTCATCAAGTACTGGGGTTGCCGGTGGAATTGCGGTCATCATCACCGGTCAGCAGTTTAGAGAAGTGATCCCTCCATATCTTCAGTGTGCTCTGGATATCTGTCACTAGATTCCCGTTCTCATCTTTACATGAAGAGGTTCCGGATTTTGAACCTCCGGCTAGGCGTCTTATTTTCTCGAAGATATTTCGAGCCTAATTACTGTCCCCATGCATCTCAATCTCCTCACACTCACGTCTTTCTGCCTCGCTTTTTTTACGCCTGAAAAGACGTCTCTCTTCCCTTCTCATCTCTTTGTATCGCTCCTTCGCAGCTCGCGTAGCTACTGACTGCAGGGTGGATTTGTACGCAGCGTCTTTCTCTGCAGTGGCCGCGCGACACTCTTGATCATACCACTGAATCCTCAGGGGGCGTTGGAATCCAAGCACCTTTTCGGCAGCCGTACGCGTGGGTCGTCATCGTTGTAATCGGTCGTTATCCGAGGCTTCTTTTGTGTTTTCATTGGGCGCATAGGTTTTTTCCGTGGTGGGACCCAAACCAAACGCACGAACCCTCACTCTGAGGGAAATGCTCGCCACTCACTTTAGCCGACTTCTACACCGGGTGGTGTAGAGCGCCGTTTCCAGGGACTTCCACGAGGAGTGGAAGTGTCACCATTTGACAATTTGCCAATTCTGGTGACCAGTGAGTTGACTTGAGACGACACCGACATATTACTAGAAAATAATTTGTTGAATATGATGATGAGTATTGGCCTCTATCTCACAAATCGTGACACCCCCACTCATTATACTTAGGCAAATAGCTCGCTGTTAGATTTATTTTTGTAAACAACAGTACCTGCTTTCTCTAAACATGATCTTATTTTTTTAATTTATGACTTTAAACTTGACAATAATGCACTATCTTTCGTTTACAGAGACTTTAAAAATATTAACTATACATTGTTAGAAATTGAATCGAAAAAAATAGACTGGAATGTTGTTAGATATATGGTATCTCCAGATGACCAAATTTCATTTTTAGAACACAATATTAAATCTTTGTTAGAAAAATTTGTTCCATTAAAAGAAAAAAAAAAGTATCAGCAACGGCCATGGTTTCATAATGGTAGAAAAAAAACTTATTAGCAAACGAAACAATGCGTACTGTAAATGGAAACGATATAAAACATCTGAAATGTACGACATTTTTAAAAAACTTAGAACAGATGTAGTAAATAAAGTAAAAACTGCAAAAACAAAATATTATGAGTACAAATTCAGTTCTGCTGTCAGTTCTAAAGAGACTTGAAAAGATATACGTAATATCGGAATTAGTAATAAGTCAAGCAATATTGATTCTGTCGGATTAGATTTGAATGAAATTAACAACAAATTTGTTAACTTACCAACACCGCCAAGCAGTAGTATGAACATGTTAAACTCTGACTATTTATTCAATTTTAAATGTATCGATAAGTTAGATGTACTGCAAGCCTTTCTACTATCTATAAAATAAAGTGCCACTGGATTAGATGCAATAAATCCCATTTTTACCAAAGCTTTAATTCCGATATTATTACCGTATATTACATACACATTTAATACTATTCTAACAAAATCCGTATTTCCTCAAAACTGGAAGGTAGCTAAAATAATACCGATTCCAACAACAAATAATGATTTCCGACCAATAGCTATTCTACCATTTTTATCAAAGGTTATGGAACATTTAATGCATAAACAAATATGTAAATATATTTTTGACCATGCACTACTTAACGAAAAGCAATCTGGGTTTAGACCTAAAAGAAGTTGTGTAACAAATCTAATTGATGTTTCGGATGAAATTAGGACGTCTGTTACCTAAATTACTTAAAACAAATCTACTCCACAATGCGAAAAATGCAACACTGTACGATTGCAAATTCATTTGACATTTGCTTTGCATTAAATCACTCATCATTGAATTCTTGCTTAAATAAGATTGGCTGAGAGACCAAGGTAAATTGAAATAAGAGAAAAACTTGGCTATTTTTATAATAAATTGTAATTGTATTTAGAATTTTTAGATGATGAAGAAGCACAGCATACTGACACAGTACAGCACGTTGAGGGCTATGAACATAGCCTCAACTTACAGCCGCATGCAACAGATACCGAAGGTGAGCGTTTTGCGATGAGGATAGAATCTTCAAAATTTACAACACAACCGCGATCTGTAACAAGCGAAGGTGGTAAACGTGCTAATGTTGGGCGAGCTTCAATTAGTAAAAAAAGGAACTGCGGCTGCAACAATTAGAAGAAGAAATGCGTATCAAGGAGGAATTTTTGCGCCGCAAAGATGAAATTTTAGGTAGATCTGATACAGAAGTTGAGTGCGAAGCTGAAACACCACGTGCGCGAGAAAAGCAAAGGGTTCGAAGCGAGGAAGCTACAGCTCAAAATGTTGAGCAACCTGCAGAATATCGACAACATGCGGCAATTCTACACACTACAAATATTCGGTCAGCACACGCGCAGCAGGCACATACCTTTGCCATTCCCGAGAACCAAAGCACGCCAATGCCTATAAATATGCACACATATAATGAAGCTGGGAACTTAACAACAACACAATTGGCGGCACGACATGCGGTTTCTAAAGATTTGCCATCATTTGGAGGAGACCCCCGAGACTGGCCACTATTTATAAGCGCATTCGAGCAGAGTACTAAAGTTGCCGGCTTTAGTAACGACGAAAATTTAATACGGTTGCAAAAGTGTTTACATGACAAGGCAAGGGACGCTGTACGGAGTTGCTTATTGCTACCTGACATGGTGCCAGATGTTCTACGAACGCTTAAAATGTATTCTGGGCGTCCGGAGCATATCTTAAAAACTTTAATTGATAAAGCGCGTAAGTTGCCATCACCAAGAGGCAAGCTTGAACTGCTAATTGAATTCGCATTTGCTGTAAAAAATATTTGCGCTACAATGCGTGACAGCCAGCTTAACGAGTATTTAAATAAACTCTTTTGCATTAGTTTGTAGAGAAGCTTGGCCCTGATACAATGCTGAATTGGGCACTATATTCCAAAGATATTAGCAGTGGCTATTAGGAGTGGCTGTATAACATAGCAGAGGCAGCTTGTAGAGTGGCTACGCCAGTATTTTCATCAGTCTAAGACAACAAATCTTTTCGCAAAAATGCGCATTTAAATGCACACTCACTTGCATCGAATGACGTCATTAAAAAACCAGCAGAGCATTCTGCGTGCATTCATTGTGGCAACGCTCATAAAATATGCCAATGTCAGCAGTTTAAAGATTTGTTACTTAACGAGAAATGGGACGTCGTAAAGTCAAACAAATTGTGCCGTCAGTGCCTGGGCAGGCATCAACGTCGGTGTTGGAGTAACAAACACAAACACATTTAAGCATAATATGTTACTTCACAATTCTGCAGAGTCTTCAGCAGCGGTTGCCCCTACGTTCAACAGTCATCGCAGTTTGGTTGACAGTTCATTTTTTAGAATTTTACCAGTGACGTTATATGGAAAAACAAAAACCATTTCTACTTTCGCATTCATGGATGACGGTTCCACGCTTACGCTTATAGAGGAAAGTGTAGCAAACGAATTGGGCGAAAAAGGCAGCGCAGAACCGCTGTGCATTCGCTGGACCGGGGATGTTTCTCGATATGATGAAAATTCGAGGCGAATAGACATAAAAATTTCTTCGCAAATGCTTAATTCGTAAACGTACCCACTGCGCAATGTTCATAATGTGAAAAACCTAAATATGTCTGCTGAATCAATGGTAGTTTCTATAATCAAAGAGAAGTATCCATATCTTAAAGAGTTGCCCCTTCAGTCGTACAGAGATGCAGTATCTACAATTATAATTGGAATTAATAACCCTAATTTAACAGTTCCATTAAAGGTTCGCGAAGGAGGATGGAACCAGCCTATAGCAACTAAAACAAGGCTTGGGTGGACTTTATTCGGTGGTGGCGTTACAGTTAATAGTTCACAAGACCTTCATGTTAATAAATGCTGTAGCAACAGTGACCTGCGCGACATGATACAGAGCTACTTAACAGAGGATGAATTGGGAAATTTTGATTCAAAGATAGCACCTATGTGCAAAGAGCAACACTTGTGAATTGAAGAATAGTAGCTACACTGTGGGTTTACTCTGGAAGAACGACGCACCAAAATTACCAAATAGTCTCCCGACTGCAATGATTCGCATGCGATGTTTTCAGCGTAAAATTGAAAAAGATCCAAAATTAGCCGAAAATATTGTTACGAAAAGATGTAATTTGCCCCACTGTGCAAGCAGTCAACAATAATAAATGAGACGCAAGACAATTCAGCGCACTAAGCAATGTGTTAGAAAGAGACGGAAGATCATTCAGCGCACTGAGGCAGTGTGCGAGAAAGAGATGGAAGATCAGCGCATTAAAACACATGAGTGCGAATGAGATGCCAATAGCATACGTCATTCACGAAACGAGTAGAAGGTTCTCGAAACAAGTCGAAGCTTGTCGAAACGTGTCGATCTGATGCATTCAGTACATAAGGAAGCCGCATCTGAGGTACTTGACTGCAGTTGTGATTTGATAGTGAACTAGTGCGTCTCGTGAGTGAACATTGTTAAGCTAAATTTTATAAATTCAGCAGTTGATATAAGTGATTATTCTTTAAGTTGTTATTTAAATAAATAAAGTTGATTAATACTAGTTGAAATAATACTAGATAAAACCAAATATTAGTGTGTTTTTATTTTGTACACAATCCAGAGATACGAACTCGTAGAACAGTTTTCCGTTGACTGAATTTTCGTAACATTGGTGTCAGAAGTGGGATTGTGATACAAAATAGTTGAATTCGATCAACTTAAAGTCGACCAGCTAAAGAAGGAGCTGTCGATTCGTAATCTTGCAACTGCTGGTACAAAAATAGAGCTGCAGAAGCGCCTAATGGAAGAATTGGAGGCCCAAGGCATTCTTCTCGCGGAGCACGAATTTGAAATTGAAGCTGCAGCATCGTCATCGAAAAATCTAGACACAGAGCAGAAAGTACAGGCCCAAGTTTTTGATATGAGCCAGTTGATCGGAGCTATGCAGCAACAGTTTCAGATAATGGCTCAAGAAAATTCCAGACAGTTTCTAGAAAATTCAAAACAGCTTCAAGAAAATTCCAATCAACTTAAAACAGAACTTCAAGAAAATTCCAAACAGCTTCAAGAAAATGCTAACAAAATGGAACAGAAACTTCTAGAAAATTCCAATCAGCTCAAATTAGACATGAAGCATGAACTTGTAGAAAATTCTAACAAAATAGAACAGAAACTTCAGGGAAATTCTGAACAGCTTCAAGAACATTCTAAGCAACTTCTGGAAGTTTCTAATACTCTACATAGCAAAGTAAATGAACTTGAAGCGCATATAAATGATGTTGATGATAAAATTCAAAGATTAGAAAATGGTATAGACAAAGAAATCCAGGAAATAAAAAAAGATTTGCACGTGTTGCAGATAAATGAACCTACACAGCATGTTGTTAGTGGTACGAGGCTAAAATCGCCGATTTACGACGGAACCACAGCGTACAACATTTTCAAGCTGCAATTTGAGACCACGGCTGTAAGTAATCGATGGAATAATGAGGACAGCGTAGCCGCACTTATCGTGGCGCTAAAAGGAGGCGCAGCCGAAGTATTGCAGACTGTTCCAGAAAGTGATCGAAACAGTTATTTAGCGGTTATGGCTGCACTGCAGCGAAAATATGGCAGTGATCACATGAAACAGATATACCGAATGGAGTTGAAGGGCAGAATGCAACGAAATGGCGAAACTTTGCAGGCGTATGCAGCGGACGTCGAGAGGCTTGCGCATTTGTCGTATTCAGATTCAACGAGTGATTTCATAGAAAAGTGCAAGATCGAAGCCTTTGTTGATGGAATACGCGATCAGGAGACAAAACGTGCAACAGTAATTGCGCCTAAGGTATCATTAACGGAAACGGTTACCATCGCTCTAACACAGGAGACAGCAAATGCGATGTGCCGATCGGGTTAAAGCAGGCGTTAAAACCGAACACATATCAGCCAACAAAGACACCCAATTCAAAGGTAAATGTTACAACTGTGATACATATGGGCATATGGCACGTGACTGCCGTAAAAAACGCAAGCGCTCAATAAATCAATCTGCAGCTGAACCCAGACATGAAGAAAGACAGGATCATGTCCAAAATAGCGTAAATAGTAATAATCGAGTTTTAGCTTATACAGCTAGCTTGCACTTTCAAAGTATAAATGCTACAAAAAAATTTACCCACTAATAGTAGTTGGGCTCGTAACAAACGCATGCAGTTGTTAAAATATCTACAATATTATTTTTGTTATTAAAGCTTCAATCTACATTTGAGTTGACTTTTTGACAGATTAACATTAAAATGTGTGCAATTATAAACTATATTACACATACGGTTAAAAGGTGATGATACAACATAATTTGTTCTACTAAATGGAAGATAGAATAATGTATCACCATTTCTACTACTTCTACGATTTTGGTTAAAGGTTATATATCGTAGAAGCTCTGGTGAATCCAATTTACCAGTAATGAGTTGATGTTTATAGATTACATCAGCATTTTTTCTGCGATCTTCAAGTGATTTCAAGTTTAATAGCTTCAGCCGATCCTCGTATGGTGGAAGATTGTAATTATCAACCCAATTTAAACCATTGAGAGCGAATCGTACAAAGTTTTTTTGTATACGTTCGATACGATCAGTGTGCACTTTATAAAAAGGAGACCATACTTGACTTGCATATTCTAGATGACAACGTACTAGAGTATTATATAGAGTTAATGTAGTCAAAGGACTATTAAATTCTTTAGCCCAACGCTTGATAAAACCAAGCAATGAAGAGGCTTTTTTACATATATGTTCAATATGAAGTTTGAACGATAAAGTGGGATCAACAAACAGACCCAGATCCTTTACTATATGTACTCGACTAACATTTTCCTCTTTTAACATATAGTTATACTCTATATTGTTTCCCTTTCGAGAAAATATCATAGACTGACACTTATCTGGATTAAGTACCAAATGGTTCTTAAAACACCAAATTTAAAAAAAATTTAAATCTGTCTGCAGTAATTTAGCGTCCTTCTCATCCTTGATAGCCTTATAAATTTGCATGTCATCGGCATAAATTAATAGATTGAAGTACTTTATATTGTATATGACATCATTAATCGCCAAAATAAATAAAAGAGGTCCAAGATGGCTACCCTGAGGTACCCCGGATGTTGCAATAAAAGGTGAAGATGAAACTTTTCTGAAACGTATTAGATATGACCGATCAGATAAATAAGATTGTATCCATTTCACAAAGAATTCTGGAAAACCAAGTATCTTTAATTTGAACAAAATTAAATTGTGAGGAAGTTTGTCGAAAGCTTTACTGAAGTCAGTATATATGCAATCAACTTGATTTCCTGACTCGATTTCGTCAGTTGTGAATGAGGTGAAATCCAGTAGGTTTGATACCGTGGATCTTCCGGTAACAAATCCATGCTGACGTGTTGTAATTACATGTTTACAATGAATTTTTACTTGATCATACACAATGCGTTCAAACAATTTCGGGATAGATGAGAGTTTAGCAATTGGTCTATAATTGGTAACATCGTTTTTGCACCCTTTTTTAAAAATTGGACTTATAAATGAGTTTTTCCAAAATTGTGGAAAATTACCTTCATTAATTGATTTATTAAATATGATACTAAGGGGCATACATAACGACGCACCACAGTTCTTAAAAACTGTAGCAGGAATACCGTCTGGCCCAGAGCTATAATCATCATCAATTGACGAAATGTATTGCAAGATTAAATCCGGTGTAAAGGCCATAGAATCTAGTGAAGTTTTGGGTGCTGAGTGCATGTATTGAAAATAGTTATTATCAATAATGAACGGATCACTACTAAACGACTGCTTAAAAAGGCTAGCAAATAAGCCACATATAATATCAGGGTCACTCGTGAACTCCTCGTTATTTTTAAATGATGCTGGAAAACCATCACTTTTCTTTTTAGTATAAATAAAACCCCAAAACTTCTTAGGGTCTGATAGTATTTTAAGCTTCATTTTTTCAACATAATCAGAATAAAGTGAAGCTGATTTACTTTTAAATTCCAGAAACATGATAGTGTATGTTTCTAGGTCATTAGGATTTTGACTATTGACATATCTATTCCATGCTCTATTCCTAGAATTACGTAAATTCTTTAATTCTTTGGTGTACCATGGATACGATGATTGCTTAGACTATTTCAGACTGTAAGGTACCGATAGTGCAATACAAGGAAATAGTTCAAAGTAAAAGAAATTTATGGAACAATCGGGTTGATTATTGTCAATATAGTTTGATAAAAAATCACGTTTTGCAAATAACAATTCATTCATTTTAGCATAATCTGCTTTAGCAAAATTAAATTCATATACTTTATCTGAAGAGCGAGAATTAATTATATTATCTCTATCAGATTGGTAATAAATTGTTAAAGGTGGATGATAATTATCAATGCCTGTTAGAGCATGAATAGACCGTTTAACAACCGAATTATTACTGTCAGTAGTAAAAACCAGGTCAAGTTGTGTATCTAGACAGTTACAACTTACTTGTTGTAAGTCAGATGAGATAGTGTCAACAAAAATTTGTTCTTGTCGGGTTTTAGAGTTAGATGCACAATAATATGTATCATCGTCAGATCTATCCCATTTTATATCAGGTAGATTAAAATCTCCAATCATTAAAATATCGTCAGAACTATTAAGTAAATCTAGTACAAAATCAACTGACTTCGATAAAGTCTCAAAGGCTTCAACATTACTTTTAGGAGGAATATATGCATTTAAGATATATACACAGGAATTGTGTAATACAATCTTTACACAAATAAGCTCTAATGTAGAAGCAACAGGTATTTCTACTAAGGAACTTATAAAAGTATTCTTGACTGCAATTAAAACACCACCACCGACTGGAGAATTTTCACACTCAAACCGATCTTTTCTAAAGATATTGAAACTATTATCAAATATTTCAATACTTAAATAGCTATTATTTAACCAAGTCTCAGTTAATGCTATGAGATCATATTCAAAAGTTTGAGTAGCTAAAAAAATATCTCGAGTCTTTGAGCGCAAACCTCTTACGTTTTGATAGTAAAGGGTGATTCGCTCTAGTTTTTTGAATTTTGGTGTGCAGTTGGTTTGTTGACTTTGAATTCGGAAACAAAAATATTGTCTGCCCAAAGATTTGAGCGAATAACATCTGCAGCATATTTTGTAGCGATTGATACAGTGAATGATGCATAAGATGTCCTGTTACCAATTTTCTTACATGGTATGTAGGTGTCAGCAGGTACTAGATTATTTGTTTTTAAAAAGCTGATTATATTGTCAGTAGTCGTGTCAGGCATTAATCTAGAAATAAAAATTCTTTTTAATTTAGGTATTGCCTTCAATCCAGAATTTTCATTATTAATATTGATAATATTATTAGTGATATTTTCGGGCAGGCTTACTGCTACTAGTAAAGGCGCTGCATTAGGAGGTTGAGGGTGAGGAGTGATAGAAGTTTTATGTGAAATGCGCTTTGCCCGAGGAGGGTTTAGTGAGTTATTACTATTAACTCGTTTGCGCTTTTTGACCACTTTTTTGGGTGGAGGAACAATATCAGATGAGGCAGAATCTTCGATAATTGCTGTATGATTATCAATACAATCCGCCAAATGCTCAGTATCACTTGCATGTACCAATGAATTAAATTCATTTAATGAATTTAAAATTTCTATATAATTGATGTTTAAAGTATTTAGCCTATCTCCAAAGTTTTTAATTTTAACAAAAAAAACTGATGGAGAGAGAGGTCTGCAAGTAGGACAATACCATTGCAAACCTGAGTGCACTGAACTTAAAAATTCTGTACACGCCATAGAAATATTGGCACATGGAGCATGGCTGTCCGCAGGGACCGGAACAAGAAAACAAAGAATTTAATATGTTTTGACTCTTATCCCTCAAAGAACAGGCAGCAAAATTTTCTACTGATAAGAATTCCATTTATTATAACTTTTGAAAATAACAAAAGTACAAAATTAAAAAATTTATAAATTTTAAAAATTTAAAAATTTAGTGCCGAATAAAAAAATCACTCAAGGGTTAAATGCTTACAGCTGTTACAAATTAAAATACGCACTAACAACACAATAAAAAAACGACGTAAACAAATATCGCACAAAGAAGAATAGAAAATCACAGATAACAAAAACAATGCATGCCACAGTAATATTACACAGAAATAGACAAATATTTACTTAAATTGATTTAAATATAAATGTATTATAACAAATATTTAATATTTTATAAAAACAACGACACTTAACGACAAGGAACAGAACTTTGACGAAAACTCACTATAAGTATATTTAATATTCAATAAATACACTATTTAAATCACAGAAATCACTACATGCACTTGTAACAACGACCCGCACTGACAAAGAGACCAAGTCAACTGTAAATTTTAATCAAGCTTTAAACTAAAACGAGTCAGATCTGCGGGGCACGATCTGACTCCCATAACCGATTGCCCCAGAATCTCCATTTCACAAATTGCTCGAAAGTCGAATAGTTTAACTGTCAAGAGGCTAATTGATTGTGTAGCATATATGGTATCGTTGGATACAGGAGCTTCACACTCAATTATAAGAAGTAATCTTGTTAGGGACGAAATAGAGCCGCTTATCGGAATAAGATTGCAAACAGCGACAGGTGAAGAGGCTCCAATCAGAGGAAAAATTACCAAGGAAATCACTATTGGCACTACGACAGTTAAGCATGATTTTATAGTGGCGGAAATAGTAGACGAAATAATACTTGGCATGAACTTCATGATAAGAAACAGTTTCACACTAGATTTAACAAGAAAACTTTTGAGTTATGCTAACTCGGAGATCCAACTAAACATTGATTGTGACCAGAGCCCGAAAATTAAACAAGTTATTGCTAATAAAAATAGAAAAATACCACCTAATTCAGAAGCAATTGTTTGGGCGAAATTAAATGGAGATTGTGGGATAAGCAAGTTGTGGGTTATAAAAGCGAATGATGAGCAAATAAGCAGAAGTAATATTGTTGTCGGAAGAACATTAGTAGAAGCGACAAAAGACAAAGTTGTTCCAATAAGAGTTCTCAACATGGAAAACTTGTCCAAATTAATTAAAAAAGGAACAGTGATAGGCCAGTGTCAAGAGGCATCAGCGATTATAAATTGTGAGTCAAATCCATCAAGGGACTACGGCACATCGCAAATAAACAAACAATATACTCACAGGTTTATAAATGAGTGGACGAAGGATTTGGCTGCCAAAGAAAAAAGTCAAGTGGAAAAGTTAATTGATAAATATCGGTGTATATTTGCTGAAAAGGGCCAAAAGGATGGCAGAACTGCCATTGTAAAACATCGAATAGACACTGGTGATTCTAACCCAATTCGTCAAGCACCAAGAAGGGTACCACTTGCGAAAAGAGACGAAGTATCACATTTGGTTGAAGAAATGCACACAAATGGCGTGGTGGAACCATCTGAGAGTCCATGGAGTTCACCAGTAGTATTGGTGAAAAAGAAGGACGGTAGTACTCGGTTCTGCGTTGATTACCGAAAACTTAATGATGTCGCCAAGAAAGATAGTTATCCACTGCCCAGAATCGATGACACCTTGGATACACTATCTAATGCTAAGTGGTTTTCAACGTTGGACTTGCAAATCGGTTACTGGCAAGTAGAAATCGATAAGAAAGATCGATAGAAGACCGCATTCAGTACCAATGTCAGCAGTTTAAAGATTTGTTACTTAACGAGAAATGGGACGTCGTGAAGTCAAACAAATTGTGCCGTCAATGCCTGGGCAGGCATCAACGTCGGTGTTGGAGTAACAAGGTGTGCGGCGTAGGTGGATGCACATTTAAGCATAATATGTTACTTTACAATTCTGCAGAGTCTTCAGCAGCGGTTGCCCCTACGTTCAACAGTCATCGCAGTTTGGTAGACAGTTCATTTTTTCGAATTTTACCAGTGACGTTATATGGAAAAACAAAAACCATTTCTACTTTCGCATTCATGGATCTGCGGGGCACGATCTGACTCCCATAACCGATTGCCTCAGAATCTCCATTTCACAAATTGCTCGAAAGTCGAATAGTTTAACTGTCAAGGGGCTAATTGATTGTGTAGCATATATGGTAACGTTGGATACAGGAGCTTCACACTCAATTATAAGAAGTAACCTTGTTAGGGACGAAATAGAGCCGCTTATCGGAATAAGATTGCAAACAGCGACAGGTGAAGTGGATCCAATCAGAGGAAAAATTACCAAGGAAATCACTATTTGCACTACGACAGTTAAGCATGATTTTATAGTGGCGGAAATAGTAGACGAAATAATACTTGGCATGGACTTCATGATAAGAAACGGTTTCACACTAGATTTAACAAGAAAAATTTTGAGTTATGCTAACTCGGAGATCCAACTAAACATTGATTGTGACCAGAGCCCGAAAGTTTGGGCGAAATTAAATGGAGATTGTGGGATAAGCAAGTTGTGGGTTATAAAAGCGAATGATGAGCAAATGAGCAGAAGTAATATTGTTGTCGGAAGAACATTAGTAGAAGCGACAAAAGACAAAGTTGTTCCAATAAGAGTTCTCAACATGGAAAACTTGTCCAAATTAATTAAAAAAGGAACAGTGATAGGCCAGTGTCAAGAGGCATCAGCGATTATAAATTGTGAGTAAAATCGATAAGAAAGATCGAGAGAAGACCGCATTCAGTACTGGAGATGGACTATGGCAATTTTTGGTAATGCCGTTTGGACTATGCAATGCCTCAGCAACATTCGAGCGGTTAATGGAGCACGTATTAAAAGGTTTACACTGGAAAACATGCCTAGTATACCTAGATGACATAATTGTAATGGGCAAGGATTTCAACGAACATCTGAGAAATCTAGAGGAAGTATTCCTTCGATTGAAAAATGCGGGTCTACAACTTAGGCCAAAGAAATGCTCACTTTTCAAGAAAGAAGTCAAGTATCTGGGTCATCGAGTTACCACGGAAGGAGTGCATACCGATGAAGATAAAATAGTTGCAGTGCAGGAGTGGCCCAGACCGCAAAACCTACATGACCTACGAAGTTTCTTGGGGCTATGTACATACTACAGGCGATTTGTTCCAGGTTTTGCCAATGTTGCTAGCAGTCTTCACGAGTTGACAAGAAAGAACCGCGCATTTCAATGGGGCAATGATCAAGAAAGGGCGTTTTTGAAATTAAAAGGTCTGCTGTGCTCAGCACCAATTCTTGCGTATCCAATTCCAGGTGAGAAATTTATACTTGATACGGATGCGAGTGGATACGGAATCGGCGGAGTTCTCTCGCAAGTGATCAATGGACAAGAAAAAGTGATCGCATACTACAGTAAAACCTTGTCCAAACCCGAGCGAAATTACTGTGTCACCAGGAGGGAGCTTCTTGCTGTAATCGAAAGTGTAAAAAATTTCCACAAATACCAGTACGGGCAACAGTTTCACTTGAGAATCGATCACGCTGCACTGAGATGGTTACTTCAGTTCAAAGACCCAGAAAGACAAATTGCGCGTTGGATAGAACGATTACAGAGCTACGATTTCACCATAGAACATCGTAAAGGAGGTCATCATGGAAATGCAGATGTTCTGTCACGACGCCCATGTAAACTAGAATGCAGACATTGTTCAAGAGCGGAAGGAAAAGAAAACATAATTGATATTCGTTTGCTAAATGTTTTGCCCGATGAAAAATGAACAAATTCAAATTGCTCAAAAATGTGATCCCGACCTCACAAAAATCATGATGTTCAAGGAACAGCAAAGAAAACCATCATGGGAAGATATAGCTGCCGACAGTGCTATAAATAAAGCTTACTGGGCACAGTGGCAGAGCTTAAAGCTGCAAGATGGTTGCTTATATCGTGTATGGGAAAATGAAGATGGTACATCCGCTCGAACTTTGATTGTTGTTCCCAAGTCAAAAATAAAAGAGATATTAGCGGAATACCATGGTGGATCTAGTGGTGGTCATTTGGGCATTAATAAAACGATCGAGAAGTTAAAGAAACGTTTTTATTGGATTGGATGCCAAGCGTCAGACGCCGATTGGATTCGCAGTTGCCCGCAATGTGTACCAGCAAAAGGACCAACAGTCAGAAGTCGCGGCAGGATGCATCATTACAACGTGGGAGCACCATTTGAGCGTATTGCCATGGATGTCGCCGGGCCGTTTCCAATCAGTGATGTGGGTAATAAGTATGTCCTTGTCGTCATTGACTATTTCAGCAAGTGGCCTGAAGTGTATCCCATGCCGAATCAAGAAGCCACAACAGTTGCGGATGCATTAGTTAACAACTGGGTAAGCCGTTTTGGAGTACCGATGGAATTGCATTCAGATCAAGGAAGAAATTTTGAGTCTGCAGTTTTTAAGGAAGTAAGCAAAATCCTCAACATACACAAAATACGAACAACGCCTTTGCACCCGCAATCAGACGGCATGGTGGAGAGATTCAATCGGACTTTGGAAGAGTATCTGAGAAAAGTGGTTGATAAAAAACAAAAAGATTGGGATACACACATACCATTATTCCTCATGGCTTATCGGACGGCGGTTCATGATACCACAGCAGCTTCACCATCTAAAATTGTTTTTGGAACAGACTTAAGATTACCTGCAGATTTAAAGTTTGGTGCGAGTCCTTCAGCTGCAATTCCTATTCACGATTATGTTTCCAGGAAAAGTGATGAAATGAACGAAGTGCATCAGTTTGTAAGGCAGCGTACACAATTTGCGAGTGATAAGATGAAGGTCAGATACGACTTGCGCACAAATTCAGAGGGATTTACGGAAGGAGAACTTGTTTTGCTCTATAACCCACAAAGGAAGAAAGGCTTATCCCCTAAGTTACAAACACACTGGGAAGGACCATATAAGATAATTAAAAGAATTAATGATGTAGTGTATCGGATTCAGAATACTGCGGGCGTTAGACGAAAAATGAAAGTGGTACATTTAGAAAGGTTGGCGCCGTATAGAGAGAGAGAAAATTAACATCTGTTCGGGACGAACAGATTTAGGTGGAGGGCAGTGTTACGAAAAGATGTAATTTGCCCCACTGTGCAAGCATTCAAAAATAATAAATGAGACGCAAGACAATTCAGCGCACTAAGCAATGTGTTAGAAAGAGACGGAAGATCATTCAGCGCACTGAGGCAGTGTGCGAGAAAGAGATGGAAGATCAGCGCATTAAAACACATGAGTGCGAATGAGATGCCAATAGCATACGTCATTCACGAAACGAGTAGAAGGTTCTCGAAACAAGTCGAAGCTTGTCGAAACGTGTCAATCTGATGCATGCAGTATATAAGGAAGCCGCATCTGAGGTACTTGACTTCAGTTGTGATTTGATAGTGAACTAGTGCGTCTCGTGAGTGAACATTGTTAAGTTAAATTTTATAAATTCAGCAGTTGATATAAGTGATTATTCTTTAAGTTGTTATTTAAATAAATAAAGTTGATTAATACTAGTTGAAATAATACTAGATAAAACCAAGTATTAGTGTGTTTTTATTTTGTACACAATTCAGAGATACGAACTCGAAGAACAGTTTTCCGTATACTGAATTTTCGTAACATTGGTGTCAGAAGTGGGATTGTGATACAAAATAGTTAAATTCGATCAACTTAAAGTCGACCAGCTAAAGAAGGAGCTGTCGATTCGTAATCTTGCAACTGCTGGTACAAAAATAGAGCTGCAGAAGCGCCTAATGGAAGAATTGGAGGCCCAAGGCATTCTTCTCGCGGAGCACGAATTTGAAATTGAAGCTGCAGCATCGTCATCGAAAAATCTGGACACAGAGCAGAAAGTACAGACCCAAGTTTTTGATAAGAGCCAGTTGATCGGAGCTATGCAGCAACAGTTTCAGATAATGGCTCACGAAAATTCCAGACAGTTTCTAGAAAATTCTAAACAGCTTCAAGAAAATTCCAATCAACTTAAAACAGAACTTCAAGAAAATTCCAAACAGCTTCAAGAAAATGCTAACAAAATGGAACAGAAACTTCTAGAAAATTCCAATCAGCTCAAATTAGACATGAAGCATGAACTTGTAGAAAATTCTAACAAAATAGAACAGAAAATTCTGAACAGCTTCAAGAACATTCTAAGCAACTTCTGGAAGTTTCTAATATTCTACATAGCAAAGTAAATGAACTTGAAGCGCATATAAATGATGGTCCAAAGGCGCGTAGAATTGATGTGGAGAACGATGATTTATTTCAAGTAGTGTGCCAAGCAGTTAAAGCATTCGTTAAAACCGAACACATATCAACCAACAAAGACACCCAATTCAAAGGTAAATGTTACAACTGTGATACATATGGGCATATGGCACGTGACTGTCGTAAAAAACGCAAGCGCTCAATAAATCAATCTGCAGATGAACCCAGACATGAAGAAAGACAGGATCATGTCCAAAATAGCGTAAATTTTAATCAAGCTTTAAACTAAAACGAGTCAGATCTGCGGGGCACGATCTGACTCCCAATGCCCCAGAATCTCCATTTCACAAATTGCTCGAAAGTCGAATAGTTTAACTGTCAAGGGGCTAATTGATTGTGTAGCATATATGGTAACGTCGGATACAGGAGCTTCACACTCAATTATAAGAAGTAACCTTTTTAGGGACGAAATAGAGCCGCTTATCGGAATAAGATTGCAAACAGCGACAGGTGAAGAGGATCCAATCAGATGAAAAATTACCAAGGAAATCACTATTGGCACTACGACAGTTAAGCATGATTTTATAGTGGCGGAAATAGTAGACGAAATAATACTTGGCATGGACTTCATGATAAGAAACGGCTTCACACTAGATTTAACAAGAAAAATTTTGAGTTATGCTAACTCGGAGATCCAACTAAACATTGATTGTGACCAGAGCCCGAAAATTAAACAAGTTATTGCTAAGAAAAATACCACCTAATTCAGAAGCAATTGTTTGGGCGAAATTAAATGGAGATTGTGGGATAAGCAAGTTGTGGGTTATAAAAGCGAATGATGAGCAAATAAGCAGAAGTAATATTGTTGTCGGAAGAACATTAGTAGAAGCGACAAAAGACAAAGTTGTTCCAATAAGAGTTCTCAACATGGAAAACTTGTCCAAATTAATTAAAAAAGGAACAGTGATAGGCCAGTGTCAAGAGGCATCAGCGATTATAAATTGTGAGTCAAATCCATCAAGGGACTACGGCACATCGCAAATAAACAAACAATATACTCACAGGTTTATAAATGAGTGGACGAAGGATTTGGCTGCCAAAGAAAAAAGTCAAGTGGAAAAGTTAATTGATAAATATCGGTGTATATTTGCTGAAAAGGGCCAAAAGGATGGCAGAACTGCCATTGTAAAACATCGAATAGACACTGGTGATTCTAACCCAATTCGTCAAGCACCAAGAAGGGTACCACTTGCGAAAAGAGACGAAGTATCACATTTGGTTGAAGAAATGCACACAAATGGCGTGGTGGAACCATCTGAGAGTCCATGGAGTTCACCAGTAGTATTGGTGAAAAAGAAGGACGGTAGTACTCGGTTCTGCGTTGATTACCGAAAACTTAATGATGTCGCCAAGAAAGATAGTTATCCACTGCCCAGAATCGATGACACCTTGGATACACTATCTAATGCTAAGTGGTTTTCAACGTTGGACTTGCAAATCGGTTACTGGCAAGTAGAAATCGATAAGAAAGATCGAGAGAAGACCGCATTCAGTACTGGAGATGGACTATGGCAATTTTTGGTAATGCCGTTTGGACTATGCAATGCCTCAGCAACATTCGAGCGGTTAATGGAGCACGTATTAAAAGGTTTACACTGGAAAACATGCCTAGTATACCTAGATGACATAATTGTAATGGGCAAGGATTTCAACGAACATCTGAGAAATCTAGAGGAAGTATTCCTTCGATTGAAAAATGCGGATGCGAGTGGATACGGAATCGGCGGAGTTCTCTCTCAAGTGATCAATGGACAAGAAAAAGTGATCGCATACTACAGTAAAACCTTGTCCAAACCCGAGCGAAATTACTGTGTCACCAGTAATCGAAAGTGTGAAAAATTTCCACAAATACCTGTACGGGCAACAGTTTCACTTGAGAACCGATCACGCTGCACTGAGATGGTTACTTCAGTTCAAAGACCCAGAAGGTCAAATTGCGCGTTGGATAGAACGATTACAGAGCTACGATTTCACCATAGAACATCGTAAAGAAGGTCATCATGGAAATGCAGATGCTCTGTCACGACGCTCATGTAAACTAGAATGCAGACATTGTTCAAGAGCGGAAGGAAAAGAAAACATAATTGATATTCGTTTGCTAAATGTTTTGCCCGATGAAAAATGGACTCCGGAAAAAATTCAAATTGCTCAAAAATGTGATCCCGACCTCACAAAAATCATGATGTTCAAGGAACAGCAAAGAAAACCATCATGGGAAGATATAGCTGCCGACAGTGCTATAAATAAAGCTTACTGGGCACAGTGGCAGAGCTTAAAGCTGCAAGATGGTTGCTTATATCGTGTATGGGAAAATGAAGATGGTACATCCGCTCGAACTTTGATTGTTGTTCCCAAGTCAAAAATAAAAGAGATATTAGCGGAATACCATGGTGGATCTAGTGGTGGTCATTTGGGCATTAATAAAACGATCGAGAAGGTAAAGAAACGTTTTTATTGGATTGGATGCCAAGCGTCAGACGCCGATTGGATTCGCAGTTGCCCGCAATGTGTACCAGCAAAAGGACCAACAGTCAGAAGTCGCGGCAGGATGCATCATTACAACGTGGGAGCACCATTTGAGCGTATTGCCATGGATGTCGCCGGGCCGTTTCCAATCAGTGATGTGGGTAATAAGTATGTCCTTGTCGTCATTGACTATTTCAGCAAGTGGCCTGAAGTGTATCCCATGCCGAATCAAGAAGCCACAACAGTTGCGGATGCATTAGTTAACAACTGGGTAAGCCGTTTTGGAGTACCGATGGAATTGCATTCAGATCAAGGAAGAAATTTTGAGTCTGCAGTTTTTAAGGAAGTAAGCAAAATCCTCAACATACACAAAACACGAACAAAGCCTTTGCACCTGCAATCAGACGGCATGGTGGAGAGATTCAATCGGACTTTGGAAGAGTATCTGAGAAAAGTGGTTGATAAAAATCAAAAAGATTGGGATACCATCTAAAATTGTTTTTGGAACAGACTTAAGATTACCTGCAGATTTAAAGTTTGGTGCGAGTCCTTCAGCTGCAATTCCTATTCACGATTATGTTTCCAGGAAAAGTGATGAAATGAACGAAGTGCATCAGTTTGTAAGGCAGCGTACACAATTTGCGAGTGATAAGATGAAGGTCAGATACGACTTGCGCACAAATTCAGAGGGATTTACGGAAGGAGAACTTGTTTTGCTCTATAACCCACAAAGGAAGAAAGGCTTATCCCCTAAGTTACAAACACACTGGGAAGGACCATATAAGATAATTAAAAGAATTAATGATGTAGTGTATCGGATTCAGAATACTGCGGGCGTTAGACGAAAAATGAAAGTGGTACATTTAGAAAGGTTGGCGCCGTATAGAGAGAGAGAGAATTAACATCTGTTCGGGACGAACAGATTTAGGTGAGGGCAGTGTTACGAAAAGATGTAATTTGCCCCACTGTGCAAGCATTCAACAATAATAAATGAGACGCGAGACAATTCAGCGCACTAAGCAATGTGTTAGAAAGAGACGGAAGATCATTCAGCGCACTGAGGCAGTGTGCGAGAAAGAGATGGAAGATCAGCGCATTAAAACACATGAGTGCGAATGAGATGCCAATAGCATACGTCATTCACGAAACGAGTAGAAGGTTCTCGAAACAAGTCGAAGCTTGTCGAAACGTGTCGATCTGATGCATGCAGTATATAAGGAAGCCGCATCTGAGGTACTTGACTTCAGTTGTGATTTGATAGTGAACTAGTGCGTCTCGTGAGTGAACATTGTTAAGCTAAATTTTATAAATTCAGCAGTTGATATAAGTGATTATTCTTTAAACTGTTATTTAAATAAATAAAGTTGATTAATACTAGTTGAAATAATACTAGATAAAACCAAATAGTAGTGTGTTTTTATTTTGTACACAATCCAGAGATACGAACTCGTAGAACAGTTTTCCGTAGACTGAATTTTCGTAACAATATAAAACAACAAATTAATAATTTAGTACTGAAGGGTTATGCGGGTCAGCTACCTGCTGATGCAATCAGTCAAATTGGGGGAAAAGTTTGGTACCTTCCAATATTCATCGTTCACAACCCTCACAAACCAAACAAAATACGACTCGTGTGGGATGCCGCCGCAAAAACAGTAGGATATGCACTTAATGATTTTTTGTTAAAAGGCCCAGACCTACTCAAACCACTGGTTCGCTTATTGTTCAACTTTCGAATGGGATCCGTAGCTGTATGTGGAGACATCGCTGAAATGTTTCACCGCATAGCAGTGAGAGAGCAAGACGTGGTCGCTCAGCGTTTTCTCTGGTGGGACGATATAAATAAAGTAGTCGTCATATATCAGCTTAACGTTTTGACGTTTGGTGCATCCTGTTCGCCGTGCATTGCACATTTCGTTCGAGATAAAAATGCAGAACGTTATAAAGTTGAGGATCCCAGAGCAGTCGATGCCATTACACAACATCATTATGTAGATGATTTTATTGACTCGGCGAAGACGGTAGAAGAAGCAATAGCACTTGCTAAGTCTGTGCGCGACATTCACGCTCGTGGCGGTTTTCATATGCGGAACTGGTCTTCGAATGCAATTGAAGTTATAGAAGCCCTTGATGAAAAAAGTCAACTAGAAAATAAAACGTTCAGTTGCAATGAAAATACGTAGCAGTATGAAAAAATATTGGAGATGTACTGGGACCCTTCGCTGGATGTCTTCAAATATGTATTAAAGTTTGTTCGACTTCGCCGCATTGTATTTAATGAACAAATTATTCCAACGAAGCGCGAGGTGCTTCAGGTATTAATGTCTGTATTCGATCCGTTGGGATTTGTATCGTGTATCATGTCATACTTAAAAATTATACTTCAAGAGGTTTGGCGATGTGGCATCGACTGGGACCAGCAGCTTAGCAGGGATCTTCACGAAAAGTGGCAGGACTGGCTTTCCTACCTGCCAATGATTACATCTATTACTATACCTCGATGTTATTCTTCTTTAATATACAGCGTGGATTGCAGTGTGCAGCTACACATCTTCGTTGATGCAAGCGAAAACGCTTATGCAGCAGTCGCATACTTTCGTATACAATGTGGATGTGATGTGACGCTGAAATTAGTAGCAGCAAAATCAAAGGTGGCGCCTCTTCGACCGCTCTCAATTCCACGACTTGAACTACAGGCAGCATTAGTGGGAGTTCGTCTGATGAACACTATATGCAGCGGACACGAAATATTAATTAAAAAAAGGTATATCTGGACTGAATCCAAAACTGTGCTTAAGTGGCTGCAAAATGACGCACGGCAGTTTCAGCAGTTTGTTATGTTTCGAATAGCTGAAATTCACGATGCGTCGCATGTATCTGAATGGAGGTGGATTCCCAGCAAGTTAAATGTTGCTGACATCGCTACAAAAGTAAAATCAGGTTCAAATATGTACGAGCAGTGGTTTAATGGGCCACCATTTTTATTCAAACACGAATCTGAGTGACCAGAAACTCCCGATTTAGAGGATACCCCTAAAACTGAATTACGCGCACGGTTTCTGCACATACGTAAGTCATATATCATTAAATTTAATTTCGAATATTTTTCAAGCTGGTCGAAGCTATATCGCGCAGTTGCAAACTGGCTCTTGTATATCGATAAGCTTTATAATAAATTAAAAAAGCAAGTTGTTGACGTGCATCTTTCTGTTCAACATTTTGAACATGCAAAGGCTTTCATTTACAAGTTCGTTCAAATGTCAAGTTACGTCGATGAGTGGACAGCGCTTAAGTTTAGGAAGCCGATATCTGAATGTGGGACATTGGGAAAGCTGAATTTGTACATGGACGACGATGACATCATGCGCGTTAAAAACCGTGCTGAATATTTTTCACTTAAATACAAACCTTAGCGTGACTTCATTGTAATGCCCGCGGATCACATGGTAACGAAATTAATCGTTTCGCACTATCATCATACGTATCACCACATAATTCATGAGACTGCGATAAACGAGGTGAGACAGATATATTTTATTCAAAAATTGCGACCATTATTCATAAATATAAGAGCACAATGTCAAACCTGTAAAATAAAAAATGTGATTTTTTTAAGTGTCGAAAGAGAGCTTGCTCACAAAAGTATAACATGGAAGTTTAATCTACCTGCGGCACCTCATATGGGGGGAGCATGGGAAAGATTAGTGAGATCAATAAAAACAGTTTTATACAAAATTTCACCGTCGCAACGGTTCACTGATGAAAGTTTGCGATCTGCGCTGATGGAAGCCGAAATGACTGTCAGTTCTCGTCCACTTACATTTGTCTCGCTGGAAAATGAAGATCAGGAAGCAATTACGCCCAATCATATCTTACTTGGAAGCTCCAATGAATCCAAACCATTTTGTAATCTAGAAAATATTAACTTCAAAATGTGCTTACGTCAGAGCGAAGCATTTGCAAATATGTTTTGGCGTCGATGGGTAATCGAGATGCTGCCGACCTTTACTCGCAAAGGCAAGTGGTTTCAAAAAATCAAACCAATAGCAGTTGGCGACATAGTGCTTATTGTTGACGAAAACATGGATCGGAATACTTGGCTCAAGGCAAAAGTTATTGAAACTGTAGTAGCAAAAGACGATTTGCTTTGCATTAAATCACTCATCATTGAATTCTTGCTTAAATAAGATTGGCTGAGAGACCAAGGTAAATTGAAATAAAAGAAAAACTTGGCTATTTTTATAATAAATTGTAATTGTATTTAGAATTTTTAAGCTGAACATTTAGTTGTACGAAGGAATAATAAAAAGTACAGCGCAGCTCTAAAAACTGGTCTTTATTTTCAACAACATCATTAGATGACAAGAAAATATCGCTGTTAACCCTTCTTTACCATTCAAAAGCTTTTGACTCAGTTAATCATAAAACATTACTTCTAAAACTAAAAAACTTTTTCGTCATCTTCTTTAAAACTAATAAGATCATTTTTATTTGATAGATCACAAGCTGTGTGCGTAGGAAACTCAGTTTCAGATATCCTAACACTTAATAGAGGAGTTCCACAAGGATCAGTTTTAGGGCCAGTTTAGGGCCACTTCTTTTAATAATATACTAGCTGGACCCGTACACGACTCGTGCCAAGATTTTGTGAATTCAAACATATGGAGCGTTTAATTAATATAAAAAACATTTTTATTATTTATATCATGGACCCATGCTTCACTGTGGACGTTTTTTTATTGGTTTTATAAATGTAGTAAACAAAACAAAACTAATTCTCCGCTAAAACAGCTTTTCTCATAGACAATTCTTTCTCAGATTCCAAGATTTGTCCAATCCCGCCCATATATAGCCTATCATTCCTTCCAGACCATACCACATCTGTGGTAAAGAAAATCGGATCAGACGTTTAGACGGAGAAGCGGAACAAACGTACAAACGTATAAACGTACAAACTTACAAACGAACAAACAGATTTATTATATTAATAGGATATTAATGATTTACCTAATATCTTGAAGACATGCAAGGTCCATATCTACGCAGACGATGTTCAAATGTATACAAGCTGTAAAATTGAATCAATAAATACATGTGTACTTAAAATAATCGAAGATCTAGAATTGATAAGAAAATGGGAACACATTAATGATTTATGTCTTAATCCGACGAAATCAAATTGCTTAGTAATTTCAAAAAAATTGATTGATGTCTCTGAAATGCCAAATGTAATATTAAAAAAATCCAAGATTAAATTAGTAAATACTGCCAAAAACTTAGGAATAGTGTTTAATAGATCGTTAACTTGGAATGACCACATTTATGGTATAATTGGGAGAGTCTATTGTATGCTTCGATCACTGTGGGTAACACAATATTTTACTCCGCAAAGAATTATAATTCTATAGATAAAAACATATTTTGTTCCAACGTTATTGTATGGCTGTGAATTATATGCAAATTGCGATTTTATATGTAAAAGTAAATTAAACTTACTATATAATAACATGGCAAGATACATTTATGGATTAAAAAGATGCGACCATGTATCACTTTTTGCCATTAAAATATTTAAAATTTCTTTCGATAATCTTTTAAATTTAAAAACATTACTGCAGTTACACAAAATAATATATACAAAAGAACCTTTTTAACAAACTAATATAACAAACTAAGGTTTACTCATTCTAATCGCTCAGCAAACCATATTCAAATTAGACACTTTTGCTTAACATCAGATTCCATTAGGATTCCAAAACAAATTAAATAAATAAATAAATAAATAAATAAATAAATAAATAAATAAATAAATAAATAAATAAATAAATAAATAAATAAATAAATAATAAATAAATTTGGTTATCGTTCGACAGTGATCAAGCGAGAATTCACGAAAGTGAGAATTCTCACATGAACTCCAGAATTGGGTCCCTGGGGACCTATTTTCTATAGACAATGTATCTATTGTGAATTGCACAAAGAAAAACTGAAGAAAATGTTTAAAAAAAGAAAAACAAAAATTGCCACATGAAAGGAAATAAAACCATAAAAATTACTTATATAAAAAATGTAACCACAAGAACACGTCAAATCTCTTAAAAATCAAAAACTGTTTTTTTTATAAACACATATTGATTTAATAAAACACATTTTATTTAATAATTTAATAATTTAACAAAGGAAAATTTTAAATCAAAATCAAACACCGAAAAAAATACAGTAATGAAATCAAATCCAAATGTTTTTAAAATAAATACATATGTCTTTGATTTACATCCAAAAGCAAATGTATTTGTTTTTAGTACATTGATGTAGTTATTTTTCTATGGGAAATAACTACATAGTATTACTGCATTTCTTTGCAAAAATTTAATACCGTTATATTAAAAATCAAAAATATTTCTTTATTTATACGTCCTGAAATATGAAGAAAAATTACTACATATACCTTCATTTTACAAAAAAAAATGTAGATATATTACTGTGTTGTGATAATTGTTATTAAAAAATTTATATTTTTTATTATAAAAACAATTGATTAATTCAGAAAATTATATGAATGACTTTAAAAAAATTTTTGTTTACCAAAAATAATTTACAAGAATTATAAATTTGAAAACTATTCAGTTGTACATAAACAACTAAAAGTGTTACCAAAAACCACAAGAAAGATTTACATATAAATAAATAAACAAAGAAATAAATAAATAAATAAATAAATAAGAAAAATATTTTTCTGATTATGAGATGGAAGCTCCACTAATCATCATCAGTTCAGACGACTCAAACTAATGGCAACCACGTAAGTGTCGCTTTTGAGTTATACCACATATGAACAGAAAATTGCAAATCGTTGAGTTACTTATAGTTATTCGGCCATTGCAACCCATAATAGGTTTCAGTCATAGAGTTACCTACTTTAATATTAGCTTTTTTTATTTTCAAAACTAACTTGATTCAGCGAGAAACACAATGAGTTGTCAACTCTAGTTTTCTGCCGCTAAGTCATTCGTTCGGATGCTGTTTTACCTGCTTCCTCCGCAGTCGACCGTCGACTATGTGAATGTACAGAATACGAAATGGATTCCGTTTCTACCTACCCACTATTGCAGTCGTGTATTCGCCTGAACTTCATATAATTAAAAGGTGCAGAAAACAAAGAAACCGTAGAGTTTCTGTACTATGTAGAAATCGAATTTTTAATACAATGAGTTGGTAATTATCTTAATTAAATATAAATGTATTTAAAAACGACCAAAATGTACATAAACAAGACAACGGAAAATATAATGAGCTCCAAAATTCTGGACGCCACAAAATTTAAATAATAACATAAAAAAACTTATACTGCCTTCAAATAGAGGGCGGATAGCCGGCCTACGAAGGCATGGGTTGGATCGATTACACTACCCAATACTATTTTTGCCATGGACATCCCATGCATTAATTTTATTTCATTCGTTGGTGCTCCTTTTGACTGCTCACTCAGTTTTCCTATTACGTAAAGTTTTGGAGAAAATTGCAATCGTAAATTTAAGCCGTTCTCACCCACTACTTAGAATATAAAATATAGTACTTTGGAATAGTTTTAACATGTAAACGCAATTTTAATGGTCGAGATTAAATTTAATATACTAATGAATGCTATTAAATATCGATAGCAATTTTATTAAAAAACGTAACGTAAAACGTAAAAAAACGTACATTTAAAATCAGCAATATATGTGATGTCTATGGCAAACATTTTTTTCTCGTTTTGTTGAGTAGTGTGATAGGTCCGAATAGTGAGCTGTCGCCTTGGACCATGTTTCTGCATTTAAATATCCATTTTCTTAAACATACTAAGAAAATGGATATTTTTTTTAAATTTTTCTAATAATAAAAAATATTATTCATTGAGAACTTTACAACATAATTGCTGTGCAGAAATCGTACATAAAATATTAAATTAATTCACAATTTATTAATATAAATTGAATTAAAAATGTTATGTTTAAACATTTTTAATATAAAGCAAAACATCCGCAAAGATGCGGATGTGGCAATGCGAACGCGGATGTCAAAGAAGAGGCTCCGGAATTTTAACTATCAAAATTACTATTTTTTTTTATATCGGTTCTAATTTTTAAATTATACCCAATTAATGCAGTATCAATTAAAATTTAAAACAAAAGTGCGATTTAGTTACTACTACTATAAGGAAATAATCTCATAATATCCACTGTGAAGCTGTGATAATTCCAAATTCCATATTACTATCAGGGCAAACATGAGCCCCTTCGTAGCGGATATTTTCATTCGGATTTATCTATCATAAGGACTGCGTCGAATAAAATTGTCCGTTACATATCTTCCCATAATGTGCTATTGCAAGATTCAAATTAAAAAAATTTTATCATCATAGTAGCTCTGAATTAAATGGCAGAAAATAATTTGTGTCAGTTATAGTCAATACAAAATTTATTTAACGCGAAAATGGCAAACGAAGTGGAAGTGCGAGAAAATATAATTAACATTTTTCAAACACAACCTAGTTGGTCTTTTAAAAAAATTGCCACGGAGGTAGGGGCTAACCCTAAGACAATTTCTCGCATTATCAACCGCTTTAAGGAAGACCTGAGTATTGATCGGAAGAAAGGTTCTGGTAAAAAAAGGCCGACATGATCGTGAAAAGTCGAAGGTTGTGAATATTTTAAAGAAAGATCCAAGCATATCCGGAAGGAAATTGGCGAGAAAGGCGGATTGCTCAGAATCTTTCCTGCGCAGGACTAAGAAAGAAGCTGGGCTGAAGACGTACAAAGTCCAAAAAGTTCCGGATAGAAATGCCGTCAAGACTGAAACCGCAAAACAACGAGCTAAAAAGCTGAACCAAGATTTTTTTTAAAATTTGATTGCTGCATAATAGACGACGAAACTTATGTTGTAGCGGACTTTTCTCAGCTACCTGTGCACTAATTTTATACAGCCGATTCTCGAGGAAATGTCGCTGAAAAATTCAAATCAAAATGACAAAATTCCCAAAGAAATTCCTTGTTTGGCAGGCAATTTGCAGTTGTGGAAAAAGGAGCAGCTCATTCGTGACATCGGGTACAATTAATAGCGAAATATATGCGAAGGAATGCTTGAAAAAGAGATTGCTTCCATTTCTACGCCAACATGAAGTGTCCACATTTTTTTGGCCTGACCTCGCTTCATGTCACTACAGCAAAACGGCCTTAGAGTGTATCCAACAAAATGCAGTGATTTTGGTGCCTAGAGAAGCCAATCCACCAAACTGTCCAGAACTCAGGTCGATTGAGAGATACTGGGCTTTAGTAAAAAGGAAGATGAAGACAACAAAAAAAGTGGCCAAAGACCTTCAAGACTTTAAAAGAAAGTGGTCTTCAGCAGCTGTGAGGGTGTCGGACACTACCATTACAACATTAATGGAAGGGGTTCCGGAAAAATTTAAACTTATTATTAAAAAAATATTAATTTCTGTTTTTTTATATTTTTTTTTAAATCTAAAAATAATTTGCAAAATAAAATATTTTATTCTATAAAAATTCGATTACTAGATTTCTAGATTTTTTCATTTTTGTAGCGGACAATTTTATTCGACGCAGTCCTTAAGATTCGAATCGAATTCGGAAATATGGCATCGTAGGTTCCATCGTAACGGATTTTTTGACAGATTTTTACACTTTTTCTACGATTTTTTTTTACAAATTAACCAACGCTCAGGAGATGCCCCTATTCATGCAATGTACAGTGTTGATCGTAAGAAGGGATAATAGGTTAAAGGGAGGGAAGAAAGATATAGTAGTGTCGGTGAATGTTTGTTTTGAACTTGGCAATATCAAAGACACAGACACAGGGAGATTGTTACACAAACGTATCGTGCGACTGAATAACGAATTCTATCTTTAATTACTGGTTCCGTTGAGAGCCGAGTGGACGACGTAGGGGTGGGCTTGGCTTGATGCCCGAGTAGAACGAGAGAACACACGACGTGGTGGAATCAGACCATGTATTTCCCTCGAACACATACCGTTGTAATACCTATGCTCAAGAGAACCAAAGAGGATGAAATATTTTCATACCCTATTAAATATATCGCACGCTGTTATATTCGGTCCTGGAACTACAAGGAGGATTTTGAAGCCCCTGCCCAAATGTGCTAGTTGTATTCCATCTTAGGTCGAATATGGGTGCTGTAGACAGTGCGTAAGTCGGCAGGAGTGAAGTATGTCTTACACCGTTTTAGAAAACCGAGACACTTGGCCGCTTCTTTCGACACATTAAATATGTGATCATTCCAACGGAGATCACATTGAATTGATATGCCAAGAACGTCATGAGAAGCTGACTGCGCAATATCCACAGCACCCATATTGAGGGGAGGGAGGGGTGAATCCATTCGTTTGTGAGATAACAGACAACATTGGGTCTTGCTTGCATTAAAATCAACTCTTTTTGCAAGACCCCACACGGAGATTGATTTAAGATCGTTATTGAGTGTGTCATATATAGTGCGTCTTTTACTCTCAATCTCCATAGAGTTTGGACGCTTGTTGAATGAATATGAATTACAAATATTACTGTCATCTGCAAAGCAATGACTTGGGTTCTGGGTCAATGACAGAAAGTCATTAATAAAAACCAGAAATAGTGACGGGGATAGGCCGCAACCCTGCGGAACTCCAGAATTGATGGAATGTTGTTCAGAGATAACACCATACATGGCAACTCGTATTGAACGTACCTGGATAAAACTCGATTTTCATCGAGTGAATGAATTATCGACACCATATGCAATTAGTTTTGATACGAGGGCCTCATGCCACACTCGATCAAACGCCTTGTAAATATCCAGAGCAACTATCTTGAGCTCCCCGAAAAGGTGAATACAATTGTTCCACTTTTCGGAGAGGGTCGGCATTAAGTCACCCGTGGATCTGGGGAAGGACCCATGGAAACCATATTGACGGTTGCTAAACATTTCGTTGTGCTCTAGATAGTTCACAAGGTGGATGTTTGGAAACGGTCGGTAATTGGCAGCCCGACTGAAGGCGGACCATCCGCTGCTGCCGTGGTGGATGCCAATGCACCTGAGAAGCGCTGCTACTACGAAACCCCGGAACTCCCAGAACAGTCTCCAGGGATATTGCTTTCATAAGCAACAGCACTGGCGCTTCATGTTCCGTATCAGCTGCGGATGAACTGCCTTCAACATCCACTGATAGAGGTAAGCAAGCAGTGTCCTATCGTGATGCTGCTCGCAAAGCTCTTCCGGTTACGAGTATTGGCAAACTGGGGAAGGACCAAAAGATGAATGATGCAGATGTAAAACACTGCACCGATCATCTTTGGCGTCTAGCCGTTGCTAAAATTCCCCCTTTGGGCGAATCGCGCTTCGCTGTTTTCAGTGGAGACGAACCCAAATGCAGGCGAGCAATATGCTGGATACCTGGTCAGGAAAACAGCGGAAGTGCTTGCCTGCCTACGTGCTCAGAACAAGGGCATCGAAACGAACGGATGAAAAATCTGTAGACATAAACCAGAGCGAGGTAGGAGGACAAGGAGGACTCAACACTGGTTGTTGGCTTAGATCAGAAGTCGTTAGATGCTATCTAAGTACGACAGTCATATAAACCTATTCTTTGGACGGATCAAGTTCCGAATCAATTCCAAATGAATAGAAACATGATGAGAAACGAGTTATTTATCCTGTCATGATATTTACTCAGATCAATCTGCAACATTCTAAAGCAACTACCGCTTTACTAGGTAAGTGGCTCTCCATATTGCATACATTACCTCACATCACAACCATTCAAGAAACATGGGTGTATAACAAACGCATCTGTGGTCTTAGTGAACTACGTGGTGAAACCATACTATACGATGAGCAAGCCGTAAGGCCTAGAAGCTGTCTTATAGTATCGAAACACTTTGCTGTCACCAAGTTAACCCAATTCTGTGGGCAAGACCTGGTTGCAGCTAAAGTGAGCTATGAAAGCGATAGTGGATGAAAACATCTGATTGTCCCTTATGACTCACTACTGCCTCCTCCGCCAATGGCAATTGTTGAGCTCATAGAGTACTGTGATCTTAAGGAGACTGGCCTTATTCTTTGTTGTAACGCTAATGCACAACACACTGTGTGGGGCAGCAGCAAATGCAACGCACGAGGTACCAAACTCCTTGACTTCATCATGACCTCCAATCTGAACATTCACAACACTGGTAATAAACCTACGTTTGTGACTACTAGAAGACAGGAAGTGATTGACCTAACTTTGTCTAACTGTAGACTGATAGAGTCAATCTTAAACTGGAAGGTTCTTAAAGAAGATTCTTTATCGGACCACAGGTATATCAAGTTTCATACTGACCGAGAGGTGCTGCTCTCTATGACGGTAAGAAACCCTAGAAAAACGAACTGGACATGCTTCATGAACTTGAGAATTCCCTCAATAGTTCAGTCAGAATTCGTACCAAAGAAAGTATTGAGATATCCGTTCCAGTTATGAATGATGTCATAAATTCTGTTTTGTACGACTAACAGGTTGCCAGATTGGTTGTGTACAAGCATCTACCCAGTCATGCTACAGAAAGGTATAACCCAATTGCTACCATGCCTAAAGAAGATCTTTAGAGCAAGTCTCGCATGGGCATTCATTCCGACATCCTGGCGTTTAGTTAAAGTAGCCTTCATTCCTAAAGTTAGAAGAGCAGACTATTCCATAGCCGAGAGCTTCAGACCCTTTAGTATGATGTCCTTCATACTAAAGTGTCTAGAAAGACTAATTGCGTTGCAAATCAGTAAAACATCGTTGTAAAGGTACCCACTATCGACAACATGCCTACCAACGTGGAAAATCCTCATTACAACATCCTGTTGGTCGGATCGAGCATGATTTTCAGAGGAAGATGTACGTCATGGGCATATTTGTTGACATCGAAGATGCTTTTTATAATGCGACTTTTGATGGAAAGTGTGACACAGCTAGAAGGCATGGAATAGATGAAACATTGGTCAAATGGCTAAGGTCAATGCTAATGATTAGGAAGGTGATGGTCCTGAGACGGAGTGCTCTGGTGTATGCTGGTAGACTCTCTGCTCAACGATCTTGATGGACCAGGTGTCTATTCCCAGGCCTATGCAGACGATGTTGCCATTCTTGCAAAGGCTTTTTCCTCAATGAGATCTGTCTTAAAACACAAAACTCATTGAACCGAATGTACAGCTGGTGTACTGCAAATGGACTTTCCGTCAACCCTCACAAAACAGGAATTGTTCTCTTCACTAGGAAAAGAATAACGACAGGATTATCTCTACCAGTACTTAAGGGTTTTTCCTCTGTCTAACGAAGTAAAATATCAGGGCTTAACTCTAGATTGTAAACTACTTTGTACAAAACATGTTAAAAAAAAAATTTCGCGAGCATTGAATGCCTTCTGGCAATGCAGAGAAGATGGGGGTGGGGGAAGACATGGGGGAAGACATGGGGTCTATCGCCGAGCAAAACCTTAAGGATTTGCACGGCCGATGATATCATAAACACATAGAAAATTATGGTTAAAATTTGAAAATAAATATTATCAATTTATTTAAATATACGAACGACAATATTATTTTTAATTTTGAAAGTAAAATTATTAATTTTCATTTAGAATTTAAAAAAATAGTTAGACACCCTGTTTTTATTTTTTTATTTTAACATTTGTTGTTTCTATTTTGAAAATATTCTAATTTATCGCACGTTGTTGTGTCCAATAATTGTAATCGCGACGACAAAGTCGTGTAGTGGACGCGTTTAGTCGGGCGACAACTTTAATCTGCATCCAGGCATCCAGTACCCAGAGATTGCTCTCAATGGTGTTTTAAACAGACGGACATACGCTCGAGGAAACAAGTCGTTGGCACAGTTTCGGTCGGTACTGCCATGGTCGTCATCAAGCCCTACTTCAACGAAACGCACGGTACGGTTTCACAACTGATTTGCGTTCCAACACCGGCAGAAAGGTTCTCTCACTGTTCGTGTTTGACTATTGGGAAGTGATACCCGGTGACCCACGTAAGCCGGTTACGAAACTCTACAAAAGTGTAAACGTCATGGGCTTATGGTGGATGTGGAATTGTGTCAAACATATTATTCGTATGAAGTTATAAAATAAAAATGTATTTTAAATTAGAAAATAAAGACAATAGAATTATTGAAAGCTAACATTTTATTATCAATGCTTGTTGGTAATTTTATTGTTGTATCCGACAATAATTTGAAAATAATATTTGTGGATCCATTTTAACATGAAATATTTTTAAATTATTGTCGGATATTACCAAGACGAAATTTTGAGGTTTGCCAACCTGACATTCAAGACTGGCTAACGCCTGACTGTGAACCAAGTAGAGGGTCACACCGCATTTTCACAGACGGCTCTAGAACCGATCAGGGATCTGGTGCTGAAGTGTTTGTGGGTCCGGATGACCGCAGACTTCACTTCGCCTTAGGCGACAATGCCTCGGTATTTCAAGCCGAAGTGTATGCTATACTTATAGCTATAGACTACATTGCGGATAATAGATGGCAGAACTATATCTGTTTGCAACGGTCATCACATCCAAAATTGTACGTCAATGCAGTTCACGTCTCAATTGTGTTGATAAATACAATACACTGAAACTGAAACGGGTGCCGGGCCATAAAAGAGTTTCGGGCAATGAAACATCTGACGAACTAGAACGTTGTGGATCTGAGGATAGTCCATTTGGAGCACATGGCTGAACGAGACTAAATGCAGATTCTCTAAGCTCATGGCACCGACGATAATCAAAAGATCGACCTTGTTTCTACTTTCCTTAAGTAGAAAGGAGTGCAGAAAACTGACGGGACTTCTAACAGGACACAACGCATGTAAAAAAACACATGAACGCAATCGGCCTGGCCGAAAGCGCTACGAAGAATATGGCACCACAGAGCATTTTCTAGAATTAGAAGGCAGATCTTTGGCACAGACGTGATGAGAGAGGATCAGCTTCACTCTTTATCACACAAAAGCCTTCTTAGATTAAATAATGAATCTAAGAAATATCATTAAAAACCAGGGAGCTGGGTGGCACAATGGATATAACCCTGTCTGAGTGCTGTGGCTATATTTTTATCCCACAAAAAAGAACCTGGCAGGGATCGTAGCCTCGCCTTTTTTTTTGGAACTGGCTGGACATTGACCACTTTCCAACAAGTTGGAGTTGTTGAAAAGATTGCGCAACGGACCTGCAAGCGTTGACGCACACTTCTTCAACACATGGGCAGATTTGCCATCTGGCCCATAGGCTATGTTAATATTAAGGTTTGATAGAACCTTTTTAACTGCCAGTGTCCGAAAATGTATCTCCGGCATTGCTGAAGAAACAAGGTCGACAACGGGCAGTGGTTGTTTGCTATCTGGGAGCGTTGAATAATTTTCAAATAGTTCTGCCAAGAGATTAGCTTTATCAAGTGAAGATCTGGCCATGCATAACAAGACTTGGAGTAGACGACGTCGTCTGATTCTTCACTCTTTTTACAAATAACCAGACATTTTTACTTCCTATGGTAGAGTAGCACCTTTTTACGCCCGTTATAATTTAGTACCATTAAAGCCGCGGCATTTATGTTACAGTCAGCGAACACAATTTCCAATTAAAGTTGAGAAAAAAAATCATTTAACGCAACCCAATTTGCTTTTTCGTAAAGCTATACAGTCCTCTTCGGGGCTTTAGCCGAAGACGGTACGGTACAGTGGTCGGAGTAACCAATAGGTGCGAGAACTTGAACATCATATTTTTCATGGTGAGAAGTCAGAAAAAGGTCAGTGGTCGCTGCCATAGATCAAAAATAAAAAAAATCGAAGTATAAAGTTTTGATACAAATGTGTCACAACTATATTCAATAAAAACAGACTTTTCAAAAGTATAGTTGATTTTGTTTCATTCCAACCATACCCTTTAAGAATAGCTTCTAAAGTTAGTGTATGTAATTTGTCTGTGCTTTCAGTGTGACCAGAAAAATAGTGAATCGTAACTTAAAAAAATAAAAATAATATAAAATAAGTGTGAATTGGTATAATTCCAAATGAATATGGAATATCAAGGTAAATATTAGCTTTATTTCTAAATAATTTTAAGGGTCTTAACTTGTTGTGTGCTTTTTATAAAATGAATGTTGTCCCAGTACCATTGTTGGAGTTTACTCGTCCATATAATAAAAGTTCAACTCAAGTTTTAGTTGTTTACTTCCCTGAACTCTCCAATAGGATTTATATCTTAACTAGCTGGACCCGTGCACGACTCGTGCCAAGATTTTGTGAATTTATAGATATAAAGCGATTTTATTAATATAAAAAACATTATTATTATTTTTTATGTCAGGGGCCCGTGATTCGCTGTGGAAGTTTTTACTGGTTTTATAAATGTAGTAACGAAATAATAATTCTCCTCCAAAACAACTTTTCTCAAAGACAATTCAGACAGTAGAATATTTCGCCGCAGAATTCTTCCCAGTAGAAATCTTCGCCGTAAAATTCTTCCCCATAGAACGCTTTACCGTAGAATTCTTCCCGGTAGAACTCTTCCCGGTAGAATTCTTCCCCGTAGTGTTTTTCCCAGTAGAAGTTTGAGTGTAGTTAGATTTAATGTGGTGAGTTTTAGTGTGTTGAATTTTTAGTTTAGTGAATTTTTAGTGTAGTGAGTTTTAGTGTAGTGAGTTTTAGTGTAGTGAGTTTTAGTGTAGTGAGTTTTATTGTGGTCTATGTGCAGTTTTAGTGCAGTGAGTTTTAGTGTGGTGAGTTTTAGTGTGGTGAGTTTCGGTGTGGTGAGTTTTTAGTATGGTGTGTTTTATTGTGGTGAGTTTTAGTGTGGTGAATTTTAGTTTTTTGTTTCATCTTTTTAGATTGTGTATGTGCTGAGTTATGTCGTTTTGAAAGTTTAGGTTGTATGGGAGGTACCACGCCCCTTTGTCCAATCCCGCCCATATATAGCCTATGACACCCTCCGGACTCCATAGTATTCAGTTAAATCGGTTCAGCGGTTTAGACGTGATGCTGGAACAAACAGACAGACAGACAGACAGACAGACAGACAGACCGACAGACCGACAGACTGACAGACGGACCAAGAGTTTTATATATATACATATAAGTCAACATTTTAAGATTCTAAAGTGTTAATATCAGCTGCCCGAAAATGCCATGTTTTGTGTTATCTCCCATAGACTAAAGCAGTTTTTGGTGCGGCTTCCTTAGAAGACAATGTACTTTTAATGTATGTTTAGTTTCTCGTGACACGATTGATTATATGACAAGGATGTCCTAACATGATCTGAACATGAATGATCATGTCTTCCCGAGTAGGGTACATTGGTTTTGATTTGCTTGATTAAGCTGGAAATATATATGGTTTTAAAACATTTTTATATAATTTTTTTATTATTATTTTTTTTAAATAGTTTTTTTTTTATTTCGTAAAACAAAACGAAATTATTAACTTATTAAGTTTTAAAAAACAAATTTCCAAGCAACATTTTTTTTTGCTTCACAGGTTGGAACGAGGTGGCAGGGGGTGGGTTGGGAGTGTTACAAACACGCCCATTTTATCAATAAATGATTCTAACAATTTTATGAAGCCATGACCAAAATTTCACGTTGATATCTCTACTGGAAGTATTTTTGGCTGCTCACTCCATATAAGTCCGACCACTGTGCGATGGTCAGCTCTGCAGGTAATGCACGAAACCGGTTTTTATTGTAGTTGTTATTTATATTGTTTGTTTGGTTCTATCGGTGGTTTTATTTCATGATTTTTGATGTAATTATTATGCGTGTTTTGCTATATGTTTTTCTTTTGATTATTTCTTTTGTTTTAATTGTTTAAATTTATTGGTTTTTTTCTTGTTTTTAAAGACTACACTAGACGACACTTAGCATGACTATTAACAAATTAATAGACTACGACAATGAACAGAACGACGGAAAAGTCTTTAAAAGTGGAGGGTCGGCGCGACACGTTCGTTGCTCTATTGACACTACTGTTGTGTCGGAATGTGATTATTTGTGTGAAAACTCTTGTTTTGACATTTAAATTTGATAAATTTTAAATTCAAGTTGAGATGCTTTAACACGGACGACGAAAAAATGGAGGAATAAGCTCGTCTCAAGAAGGTCAAACGCAAGGAGGACAACAAATACGACGATCGTCATTGGTATCGACGAGATAACGCAACGCACATCTTTTGTGACGATCCCATATGCGACTGGTTTTCCAAAGGAAATCCTCCAGATCATTCAACTGCCGACCATTACAATTGGTCTACAGAATATTAAATGTCGTCGAAACGTACAAACTGATGTCTTTCTCCTACCGTTATATTCGGTCCATGTCTAAAATCGATCAAAAAAATTCATATTATCTATTACATACAAAATTTTTGGACTGCGGCGCTATAGTTCGCATAAATTCAAAAATTATCAAAATAAAAATTTATCTTTTTTTTATTCAGTATAGAGAAAAATGAAATTTTTTTACACAACATCGCGCGATTTTTTGGAAATAAAATTTCGGCCGGCGGCGCTTCAGTTTCGCATAAATTCAAAAAAATATCAAAATAAACTTATATCTTTGTTTTATTCATTAAAGAGAGGAATTAAATTTTATTTACAATAAATCGCGCGATTTTTTTGGAAATAAAATTTCGCCTGCGCCGCTTGAGTATCGCATAAATTCAAAAAATATCAAAATAAAAATATATCGTTGTTTTATTCACTAAAGAGAAGAATGAAATTTTATTTACAAAACATCGCGCGATTTTTTGGAAATAAAATTTCGGCCGGCGGCGCTTCAGTTTCGCATAAATTCAAAAAAATATCAAAATAAACTTATATCTTTGTTTTATTCATTAAAGAGAGGAATTAAATTTTATTTACAATAAATCGCACGATTTTTTTGGAAATAAAATTTCGCCTGCGCCGCTTGAGTTTCGCATAAATTCAAAAAATATCAAAATAAAATTATATCTTTGTTTTATTCATTAAAGAGAAGTATTAAATTTTATTTACAATAAATCGCGCGTTCTTCTCATTTGTACATTAATGAGAAGAACAACATTTTATTTACAAAAAGATTTAGTTACAAATTTACAAAAAAATGTATTTAAAAAATATCAATAACAAACAAATTTAACAAAATAAATAAATTCGATTTAAAAAAAAAAATTCAAAAATATAAAATCAGACATAACCGCCAATGGGGGTTATGGCCGAATTCATAGTTGGACTTAAACCCCAAATTCGAATTTCGAAAAATTGGGGGTTATGTCCGAAACACCGACGGACATAACCCCCAAATTCAAATTGGGGGTTATGTCCGTTGGGGGTTATGTCACGGCATCAACTTATGTTGGTGCATGCTTTTTAAAATAAAAATGCATTTAAATTTTAAAATTCGTGTGATTGTGTTATTTATATTTTTTATCATATTTATTTTGAATGTAAAGTGTCATTCAAAGCCAGAAACAAAACTAACAATATAATTATTAAAGACAATAATTTAATTTAATTGTTCGATAATTTTATTGTTGGATCCGACAATAATTTGAAAATAATATTTGTGGATCCATTTTAACATGAAATATTATTAAATTATTGTCGGATTCGACAATTTTGTAACGCGTTGGAAATGTGTGTAACGCGTTGGAAATGTTTCTTGCTGTTTGTGAAAAAATGGGCGGAGTTGGAAAAGGGGGAGTGGCACTTTTTACTAACGGAAGTTCAATGATATTACATATGCCTATAACTTATGTATTTTAACAGATAAATTGATGAAACTTTGGATTTATTTACTCTATGTTTGTTTCTTGCGATAGTATAAAAATGGGTGTAAACGGAAAAGGGTGTATCCTATTATATAAATATGTCATACAAATAATGTTCGAACTTATTAGCCTATAACTTTTGAAGTTTAAGAGATAAATGAACGATGAAAATGAAATATGAAAAAGGGGAGTGGTACTTTTCTTATATGAAAATTGAAAAAGATGTTTTTAACACTTATTTATCTGTAACTTGTTTCTTTTAAGAGATAAACACTTATAAACATTTAAGTGTGTATATAGATAAACAGTTTATGCATGCACCTTACACTACTCCAAAAATGGGCGGAATTGGAATTCAGGGAGTGGCAATATCATATATTAAATATCATTTTTTTTTTTTGATAAATGCAAATTTTGCAACATATTTAACTGTAACATTTGTATTTCATTAGATAAATAAGTGAATTTTTGTATTTAGTTATATATTGATAATATCTTATAATATAATAATATAATAGTTT
Source organism: Dryomyza anilis (assembly GCA_951804985.1). Taxonomy (NCBI): domain Eukaryota; kingdom Metazoa; phylum Arthropoda; class Insecta; order Diptera; family Dryomyzidae; genus Dryomyza; species Dryomyza anilis. The sequence continues at coordinate 65,268,380 of OX638130.1, forward strand.
CGCACTACAGTCCTATAAGAACTTAGTCCGAGCTCTCACCATTTTGAGCTGTGCGTGTTACATTTGTACTCAAAGTGGTGGGACCTACAGTTTATTGCCGACTCCGAACGGCGGGTGAGAGCTTTTTCATAGGCAATGTTTTACTCTCGTAGGTTTGCCATTTACTGCCGAGAGGTAGCGCGGTATAGAAAAATGTTTCTATGAAAAGATGTTCTTAGCCCCAGTCCAGGCTTGAACCGGGGACCTTTCGGCTCGCAGTCCAACGCACTAACCACTGAGCTCCAAAATGTTCCAAAAATGGAAAGAATCGGACAAGCGGAAGCTAGAATAACAGTTGTCGTAAAATCGCAATTTCTTGTATATCGTCCATTAAGGAAAAACGTAATAAAACATGAACGAAATAACCGATTTTGATGATTTTGATATCAAATTATTTGTATTAATGACAGCAGTAATGTTTCGTATGTTTATTAGACTGATTCAAATTCGTATGAAAAATCTAAAAATATAAGAGAGACATATAATTTTCAAGATAATTGTATGTGCAATAATACAAAAATGTTATCCCAAATTCGTTAGAATAAAATTAGAAAAATTTCGAATGTTAAAATAACTATAGTAAAAAAAATTGACATTTTTCATGAAATTTCATGAAATTTTAAGCTCTTTGCGCAATATCACAGGATCACTTTTTTTGGGTTTTAAAAACATATTCTCAGTTTTAGAGGTCCTAGTTTCAGAAATTCGACGCGGAGTGAAAGAAAAAATAGTTCTAGATTTTTCATACAAATTTGAATCAGTCTAATAAACATACGAAATATTACTGCTGTCATTAATACAAATAATTTGATATCAAAATCGGTTATTTCGTTCATCTTTTAAAAAAAAATTTGATTCATTTATGTTTGTTAACAATGCCAGGGTTATACATTAAATTTTAGATATGAAACTGCCACTCCCCCTTTTCCAATTCCTTCCATTTTTATAAAAGAATAATGTACCATTATAAGCTAATTAAGTTCAAAGTTTTGTTCATTTATCTCTTAAACTTCAAAAGTTATAGGCTAATAAGTGCGAACATTATTTGTATGACATACTTATATAATAGATTACACCCTTTTCCGTTTCCACCCATTTTTATACTATCGCAATATCAAACATAGAGTAAATAAATGCAAAGTTTCATCAATTTATCTCTTAAAATACATAATTTATAGGCATATATAATATCATTGAACTTCCGTTAGTAAAAAGTGCCACTCTCCCTTTTCCAACTCCGCCCATTTTTTCACAAACAGCAAGATACATCTATTAACTAACTGTATCCAATTTTGTTCATTTATCTCTTGTCCAACAAAAGTTACAGATTTATGAGACGCAAAAGTGCCTTCTGATCCACTGTGCATCGTCCGATCAGGGTTGTAGGCATTCTTCTTTTTTCTAAACTGATCAAAAAATGATTAAGGGAAGTTCACATTGTGGTTTACATATTTCAAAACCAGGTGGCCGCCACATAGTAATGGACCTAAAAATGTGATGATTTAAAGAAACATTGGACATTTCGAAAGCACACACATAAAACAAAGTCGAATAATTTAATAATATTTCATGTTAAAATGGATCCACAAATATTATTTTCAAATTATTGTCGGATCCAACAATAAAATTATCGAACAATTAAATTATTGTCTTTAATAATTCTATTGTTAGTTTTGTTTCTATATATATATATATATATATATATATATATATATATATATATATATATATATATATATATATATATATATATATATATATATATAGAAACAAAACTAACTATATATATATATATATATATATAGTTAGTTTTGTTTCTATATATATATATATATATATATAGAAACAAAACTAACAATAGAATTATTAAAGACAATAATTTAATTGTTAGATAAAATAATATTTGTGGATCCATTTTAACATGAAATATTATTAAATTATTGTCGGATTCGACTTTGTTTTATGTGTGTGCTTTGGAAATGTCCAATGTTTCTTTAAATCATCACATTTTTAGGTCCATTACTATGTGGCGGCCACCTGGTTTTGAAATATGTAAACCACAATGTGAACTTCCCTTAATCATTTTTTGATCAGTTTAGAAAAAAGAAGAATGCCTACAACCCTGATCGGACGATGCACAGTGGATCAGAAGGCACTTTTGCGTCTCATAAATCTGTAACTTTTGTTGGACAAGAGATAAATGAACAAAATTGGATACAGTTAGTTAATAGATGTATCTTGCTGTTTGTGAAAAAATGGGCGGAGTTGGAAAAGGGAGAGTGGCACTTTTTACTAACGGAAGTTCAATGATATTATATATGCCTATAAATTATGTATTTTAAGAGATAAATTGATGAAACTTTGCATTTATTTACTCTATGTTTGATATTGCGATAGTATAAAAATGGGTGGAAACGGAAAAGGGTGTAATCTATTATATAAGTATGTCATACAAATAATGTTCGCACTTATTAGCCTATAACTTTTGAAGTTTAAGAGATAAATGAACAAAACTTTGAACTTAATTAGCTTATAATGGTACATTATTCTTTTATAAAAATGGAAGGAATTGGAAAAGGGGGAGTGGCAGTTTCATATCTAAAATTTAATGTATAACCCTGGCATTGTTAACAAACATAAATGAATCAAATTTTTTTTTAAAAGATGAACGAAATAACCGATTTTGATATCAAATTATTTGTATTAATGACAGCAGTAATATTTCGTATGTTTATTAGACTGATTCAAATTTGTATGAAAAATCTAGAACTATTTTTTCTTTCACTCCGCGTCGAATTTCTGAAACTAGGACCTCTAAAACTGAGAATATGTTTTTAAAACCCAAAAAAAGTGATCCTGTGATATTGCGCAAAGAGCTTAAAATTTCATGAAATTTCATGAAAAATGTCAATTTTTTTTACTATAGTTATTTTAACATTCGAAATTTTTCTAATTTTATTCTAACGAATTTGGGATAACATTTTTGTATTATTGCACATACAATTATCTTGAAAATTATATGTCTCTCTTATATTTTTAGATTTTTCATACGAATTTGAATCAGTCTAATAAACATACGAAACATTACTGCTGTCATTAATACAAATAATTTGATATCAAAATCATCAAAATCGGTTATTTCGTTCATGTTTTATTACGTTTTTCCTTAATGGACGATATACAAGAAATTGCGATTTTACGACAACTGTTATTCTAGCTTCCGCTTGTCCGATTCTTTCCATTTTTGGAACATTTTGGAGCTCAGTGGTTAGTGCGTTGGACTGCGAGCCGAAAGGTCCCCGGTTCAAGCCTGGACTGGGGCTAAGAACATCTTTTCATAGAAACATTTTTCTATACCGCGCTACCTCTCGGCAGTAAATGGCAAACCTACGAGAGTAAAACATTGCCTATGAAAAAGCTCTCACCCGCCGTTCGGAGTCGGCAATAAACTGTAGGTCCCACCACTTTGAGTACAAATGTAACACGCACAGCTCAAAATGGTGAGAGCTCGGACTAAGTTCTTATAGGACTGTAGTGCGAAACTATTATATTATTATATTATAAGATATTATCAATATATAACTAAATACAAAAATTCACTTATTTATCTAATGAAATACAAATGTTACAGTTAAATATGTTGCAAAATTTGCATTTATCAAAAAAAAAAAATGATATTTAATATATGATATTGCCACTCCCTGAATTCCAATTCCGCCCATTTTTGGAGTAGTGTAAGGTGCATGCATAAACTGTTTATCTATATACACACTTAAATGTTTATAAGTGTTTATCTCTTAAAAGAAACAAGTTACAGATAAATAAGTGTTAAAAACATCTTTTTCAATTTTCATATAAGAAAAGTGCCACTCCCCTTTTTCATATTTCATTTTCATCGTTCATTTATCTCTTAAACTTCAAAAGTTATAGGCTAATAAGTTCGAACATTATTTGTATGACATATTTATATAATAGGATACACCCTTTTCCGTTTACACCCATTTTTATACTATCGCAAGAAACAAACATAGAGTAAATAAATCCAAAGTTTCATCAATTTATCTGTTAAAATACATAAGTTATAGGCATATGTAATATCATTGAACTTCCGTTAGTAAAAAGTGCCACTCCCCCTTTTCCAACTCCGCCCATTTTTTCACAAACAGCAAGAAACATTTCCAACGCGTTACACACATTTCCAACGCGTTACAAAATTGTCGAATCCGACAATAATTTAATAATATTTCATGTTAAAATGGATCCACAAATATTATTTTCAAATTATTGTCGGATCCAACAATAAAATTATCGAACAATTAAATTAAATTATTGTCTTTAATAATTATATTGTTAGTTTTGTTTCTGGCTTTGAATGACACTTTACATTCAAAATAAATATGATAAAAAATATAAATAACACAATCACACGAATTTTAAAATTTAAATGCATTTTTATTTTAAAAAGCATGCACCAACATAAGTTGATGCCGTGACATAACCCCCAACGGACATAACCCCCAATTTGAATTTGGGGGTTATGTCCGTCGGTGTTTCGGACATAACCCCCAATTTTTCGAAATTCGAATTTGGGGTTTAAGTCCAACTATGAATTCGGCCATAACCCCGGTTGGCGGTTATGTCTGATTTATGTCTGATTTTATATTTTTGAATTTTTTTTTTTAAATCGAATTCATTTATTTTGTTAAATTTGTTTGTTATTGATATTTTTTAAATACATTTTTTTGTAAATTTGTAACTAAATCTTTTTGTAAATAAAATGTTGTTCTTCTCATTAATGTACAAATGAGAAGAACGCGCGATTTATTGTAAATAAAATTTAATACTTCTCTTTAATGAATAAAACAAAGATATAATTTTATTTTGATATTTTTTGAATTTATGCGATACTCAAGCGGCGCAGGCGAAATTTTATTTCCAAAAAATCGCGCGATGTTTTGTAAATAAAATTTCATTCTTCTCTTTAGTGAATAAAACAACGATATATTTTTATTTTGATATTTTTTGAATTTATGCGAAACTCAAGCGGCGCAGGCGAAATTTTATTTCCAAAAAAATCGCGCGATTTATTGTAAATAAAATTTAATTCCTCTCTTTAATGAATAAAATAAAGATATAAGTTTATTTTGATATTTTTTTGAATTTATGCGAAACTGAAGCGCCGCCGGCCGAAATTTTATTTCCAAAAAATCGCGCGATGTTGTGTAAAAAAATTTCATTTTTCTCTATACTGAATAAAAAAAAGATAAATTTTTATTTTGATAATTTTTGAATTTATGCGAACTATAGCGCCGCAGTCCAAAAATTTTGTATGTAATAGATAATATGAATTTTTTTGATCGATTTTAGACATGGACCGAATATAACGGTAGGAGAAAGACATCAGTTTGTACGTTTCGACGACATTTAATATTCTGTAGACCAATTGTAATGGTCGGCAGTTGAATGATCTGGAGGATTTCCTTTGGAAAACCAGTCGCATATGGGATCGTCACAAAAGATGTGCGTTGCGTTATCTCGTCGATACCAATGACGATCGTCGTATTTGTTGTCCTCCTTGCGTTTGACCTTCTTGAGACGAGCTTATTCCTCCATTTTTTCGTCGTCCGTGTTAAAGCATCTCAACTTGAATTTAAAATTTATCAAATTTAAATGTCAAAACAAGAGTTTTCACACAAATAATCACATTCCGACACAACAGTAGTGTCAATAGAGCAACGAACGTGTCGCGCCGACCCTCCACTTTTAAAGACTTTTCCGTCGTTCTGTTCATTGTCGTAGTCTATTAATTTGTTAATAGTCATGCTAAGTGTCGTCTAGTGTAGTCTTTAAAAACAAGAAAAAAACCAATAAATTTAAACAATTAAAACAAAAGAAATAATCAAAAGAAAAACATATAGCAAAACACGCATAATAATTACATCAAAAATCATGAAATAAAACCACCGATAGAACCAAACAAACAATATAAATAACAACTACAATAAAAACCGGTTTCGTGCATTACCTGCAGAGCTGACCATCGCACAGTGGTCGGACTTATATGGAGTGAGCAGCCAAAAATACTTCCAGTAGAGATATCAACGTGAAATTTTGGTCATGGCTTCATAAAATTGTTAGAATCATTTATTGATAAAATGGGCGTGTTTGTAACACTCCCAACCCACCCCCTGCCACCTCGTTCCAACCTGTGAAGCAAAAAAAAATGTTGCTTGGAAATTTGTTTTTTAAAACTTAATAAGTTAATAATTTCGTTTTGTTTTACGAAATAAAAAAAAAACTATTTAAAAAAAATAATAATAAAAAAATTATATAAAAATGTTTTAAAACCATATATATTTCCAGCTTAATCAAGCAAATCAAAACCAATGTACCCTACTCGGGAAGACATGATCATTCATGTTCAGATCATGTTAGGACATCCTTGTCATATAATCAATCGTGTCACGAGAAACTAAACATACATTAAAAGTACATTGTCTTCTAAGGAAGCCGCACCAAAAACTGCTTTAGTCTATGGGAGATAACACAAAACATGGCATTTTCGGGCAGCTGATATTAACACTTTAGAATCTTAAAATGTTGACTTATATGTATATATATAAAACTCTTGGTCCGTCTGTCAGTCTGTCGGTCTGTCGGTCTGTCTGTCTGTCTGTCTGTCTGTCTGTCTGTCTGTCTGTCTGTCTGTTTGTTCCAGCATCACGTCTAAACCGCTGAACCGATTTAACTGAATACTATGGAGTCCGGAGGGTGTCATAGGCTATATATGGGCGGGATTGGACAAAGGGGCGTGGTACCTCCCATACAACCTAAACTTTCAAAACGACATAACTCAGCACATACACAATCTAAAAAGATGAAACAAAAAACTAAAATTCACCACACTAAAACTCACCACAATAAAACACACCATACTAAAAACTCACCACACCGAAACTCACCACACTAAAACTCACCACACTAAAACTCACTGCACTAAAACTGCACATAGACCACAATAAAACTCACTACACTAAAACTCACTACACTAAAACTCACTACACTAAAACTCACTACACTAAAAATTCACTAAACTAAAAATTCAACACACTAAAACTCACCACATTAAATCTAACTACACTCAAACTTCTACTGGGAAAAACACTACGGGGAAGAATTCTACCGGGAAGAGTTCTACCGGGAAGAATTCTACGGTAAAGCGTTCTATGGGGAAGAATTTTACGGCGAAGATTTCTACTGGGAAGAATTCTGCGGCGAAATATTCTACTGTCTGAATTGTCTTTGAGAAAAGTTGTTTTGGAGGAGAATTATTATTTCGTTACTACATTTATAAAACCAGTAAAAACTTCCACAGCGAATCACGGGCCCCTGACATAAAAAATAATAATAATGTTTTTTATATTAATAAAATCGCTTTATATCTATGAATTCACAAAATCTTGGCACGAGTCGTGCACGGGTCCAGCTAGTTAAGATATAAATCCTATTGGAGAGTTCAGGGAAGTAAACAACTAAAACTTGAGTTGAACTTTTATTATATGGACGAGTAAACTCCAACAATGGTACTGGGACAACATTCATTTTATAAAAAGCACACAACAAGTTAAGACCCTTAAAATTATTTAGAAATAAAGCTAATATTTACCTTGATATTCCATATTCATTTGGAATTATACCAATTCACACTTATTTTATATTATTTTTATTTTTTTAAGTTACGATTCACTATTTTTCTGGTCACACTGAAAGCACAGACAAATTACATACACTAACTTTAGAAGCTATTCTTAAAGGGTATGGTTGGAATGAAACAAAATCAACTATACTTTTGAAAAGTCTGTTTTTATTGAATATAGTTGTGACACATTTGTATCAAAACTTTATACTTCGATTTTTTTTATTTTTGATCTATGGCAGCGACCACTGACCTTTTTCTGACTTCTCACCATGAAAAATATGATGTTCAAGTTCTCGCACCTATTGGTTACTCCGACCACTGTACCGTACCGTCTTCGGCTAAAGCCCCGAAGAGGACTGTATAGCTTTACGAAAAAGCAAATTGGGTTGCGTTAAATGATTTTTTTTCTCAACTTTAATTGGAAATTGTGTTCGCTGACTGTAACATAAATGCCGCGGCTTTAATGGTACTAAATTATAACGGGCGTAAAAAGGTGCTACTCTACCATAGGAAGTAAAAATGTCTGGTTATTTGTAAAAAGAGTGAAGAATCAGACGACGTCGTCTACTCCAAGTCTTGTTATGCATGGCCAGATCTTCACTTGATAAAGCTAATCTCTTGGCAGAACTATTTGAAAATTATTTAACGCTCCCAGATAGCAAACAACCACTGCCCGTTGTCGACCTTGTTTCTTCAGCAATGCCGGAGATACATTTTCGGACACTGGCAGTTAAAAAGGTTCTATCAAACCTTAATATTAACATAGCCTATGGGCCAGATGGCAAATCTGCCCATGTGTTGAAGAAGTGTGCGTCAACGCTTGCAGGTCCGTTGCGCAATCTTTTCAACAACTCCAACTTGTTGGAAAGTGGTCAATGTCCAGCCAGTTCCAAAAAAAAAGGCGAGGCTACGATCCCTGCCAGGTTCTTTTTTGTGGGATAAAAATATAGCCACAGCACTCAGACAGGGTTATATCCATTGTGCCACCCAGCTCCCTGGTTTTTAATGATATTTCTTAGATTCATTATTTAATCTAAGAAGGCTTTTGTGTGATAAAGAGTGAAGCTGATCCTCTCTCATCACGTCTGTGCCAAAGATCTGCCTTCTAATTCTAGAAAATGCTCTGTGGTGCCATATTCTTCGTAGCAGGCAGAACATAAGGCGCTTTCGGCCAGGCCGATTGCGTTCATGTGTTTTTTTACATGCGTTGTGTCCTGTTAGAAGTCCCGTCAGTTTTCTGCACTCCTTTCTACTTAAGGAAAGTAGAAACAATGTCGATCTTTTGATTATCGTCGGTGTCATGAGCTTAGAGAATCTGCATTTAGTCTCGTTCAGCCATGTGCTCCAAATGGACTATCCTCAGATCCACAACGTTCTAGTTCGTCAGATGTTTCATTGCCCGAAACTCTTTTATGGCCCGGCACCCGTTTCAGTTTCAGTGTATTGTATTTATCAACACAATTGAGACGTGATCTGCATTGACGTACAATTTTGGATGTGATAGCTCTGTTCTGCCATCTATTATCCGCAGTGTAGTCTATAGCTATAAGTATGGCATACACTTCGGCTTGAAATACCGAGGCATTGTCGCCTAAGGCGAAGTGAAGTCTGCGGTCATCCGGACCCACAAACACTTCAGCACCAGATCCCTGATCGGTTCTAGAGCCGTCTGTGAAAATGCGGTGTGACCCTCTACTTGGTTCACAGTCAGGCGTTAGCCAGTCTTGAATGTCAGGTTGGCAAACCTCAAAATTTCGTCTTGGTAATATCCGACAATAATTTAAAAATATTTCATGTTAAAATGGATCCACAAATATTATTTTCAAATTATTGTCGGATACAACAATAAAATTACCAACAAGCATTGATAATAAAATGTTAGCTTTCAATAATTCTATTGTCTTTATTTTCTAATTTAAAATACATTTTTATTTTATATCTTCATACGATTAATATGTTTGACACAATTCCACATCCACCATAAGCCCATGACGTTTACACTTTTGTAGAGTTTCGTAACCGGCTTACGTGGGTCACCGGGTATCACTTCCCAATAGTCAAACACGAACAGTGAGAGAACCTTTCTGCCGGTGTTGGAACGCAAATCAGTTGTGAAACCGTACCGTGCGTTTCGTTGAAGTAGGGCTTGATGACGACCATGGCAGTACCGACCGAAACTGTGCCAACGACTTGTTTCCTCGAACGTATGTCCGTCTGTTTGAAACACCATTGAGAGCAATCTCTGGGTACTGGATGCCTGGATGCAGATTAAAGTTGTCGCCCGACTAAACGCGTCCACTACACGACTTTGTCGTCCCGATTACAATTATTGGACACAACAACGTGCGATAAATTAGAATATTTTCAAAATAGAAACAACAAATGTTAAAATAAAAAAATAAAAACAGGGTGTCTAACTATTTTTTAAAATTCTAAATGAAAATTAATAATTTTACTTTCAAAATTAAAAATAATATTGTCGTTCGTATATTTAAATAAATTGATAATATTTATTTTCAAATTTTAACCATAATTTTCTATGTGTTTATGATATCATCGGCCGTGCAAATCCTTAAGGTTTTGCTCGGCGATAGACCCCATGTCTTCCCAAAAAATTTCTCTGCATTGCCAGAAGGCATTCAATGCTCGCGAAAATTTTTTTTAACATGTTTTGTACAAAGTAGTTTACAATCTAGAGTTAAGCCCTAATATTTTACTTCGTTTTTTTTACTTCATTATTCTTTTCCTAGTGAAGAGAACAATTCCTGTTTTGTGAGGGTTGACGGAAAGTCCATTTGCAGTACACCAGCTGTACATTCGGTTCAATGAGTTTTGTGTTTTAAGACAGATCTCATTGAGGAAAAAGCCTGTGCAAGAATGGCAACATCGTCTGCATAGGCCTGGGAATAGACACCTGGTCCATCAAGATCGTTGAGCAGAGAGTCTACCAGCATACACCAGAGCACTCCGTCTCAGGACCATCACCTTCCTAATCATTAGCATTGACCTTAGCCATTTGACCAATGTTTCATCTATTCCATGCCTTCTAGCTGTGTCACACTTTCCATCAAAAGTCGCATTATAAAAAGCATCTTCGATGTCAACAAATATACCCATGACGTACATCTTCCTCTGAAAATCATGCTCGATCCGACCAACAGGATGTTGTAATGATGTTTCACAGGATTTTCCACGTTGGTAGGCATGTTGTCGATAGTGGGTACCTTGACAACGATGTTTTACTGATTTGCAACGCAATTAGTCTTTCTAGACACTTTAGTATGAAGGACATCATACTAAAGGGTCTGAAGCTCTCGGCTATGGAATAGTCTGCTCTTCTAACTTTAGGAATGAAGGCTACTTTAACTAAACGCCAGGATGTCGGAATGAATGCCCATGCGAGACTTGCTCTAAAGATCTTCTTTAGGCATGGTAGCAATTGGGTTATACCTTACTGTAGCATGACTGGGTAGATGCTTGTACACAACCAATCTGGCAACCTGTTAGTCGTACAAAACAGAATTTATGACATCATTCATAACTTGAACGGATATCTCAATACTTTCTTTGGTACGAATTCTGACTGAACTATTGAGGGAATTCTAAAGTTCATGTCTGAAGCATGTCCAGTTCGTTTTTCTAGGGTTTCTTACCGTCATAGAGAGCAGCACCTCTCGGTCAGTATGAAACTTGATATACCTGTGGTCCGATAAAGAATCTTCTTTAAGAACCTTCCAGTTTAAGATTGACTCTATCAGTCTACAGTTAGACAAAGTTAGGTCAATCACTTCCTGTCTTCTAGTAGTCACAAACGTAGGTTTATTACCAGTGTTGTGAATGTTCAGATTGGAGGTCATGATGAAGTCAAGCAGTTTGGTACCTCGTGCATTGCATTTGCTGCTGCCCCACACAGTGTGTTGTGCATTAGCGTTACAACAAAGAATAAGGCCAGTCTCCTTAAGATCACAGTCTCCTTATAATTTGATTCATTTATGTTTGTTAACAATGCCAGGGTTATACATTAAATTTTTCATATGAAACTGCCACTCACCCTTTTCCAATTCCTTCCATTTTTATAAAAGAATAATGTACCACTATAAGCTAATTAAGTTCAAAGTTTTGTTCATTTATCTCTTAAACTTCAAAAGTTATAGGCTAATAAGTGCGAACATTATTTGTATGACATACTTATATAATAGATTACACCCTTTTCCGTTTCCACCCATTTTTATACTATCGCAATATCAAACATAGAGTAAATAAATGCAAAGTTTCATCAATTTATCTCTTAAAATACATAATTTATAGGCATATATAATATCATTGAACTTCCGTTAGTAAAAAGTGCCACTCTCCCTTTTCCAACTCCGCCCATTTTTTCACAAACAGCAAGATACATCTATTAACTAACTGTATCCAATTTTGTTCATTTATCTCTTGTCCAACAAAAGTTACAGATTTATGAGACGCAAAAGTGCCTTCTGATCCACTGTGCATCGTCCGATCAGGGTTGTAGGCATTCTTCTTTTTTCTAAACTGATCAAAAAATGATTAAGGGAAGTTCACATTGTGGTTTACATATTTCAAAACCAGGTGGCCGCCACATAGTAATGGACCTAAAAATGTGATGATTTAAAGAAACATTGGACATTTCGAAAGCACACACATAAAACAAAGTCGAATAATTTAATAATATTTCATGTTAAAATGGATCCACAAATATTATTTTATATATATATATATATATATATAATATATATATATATATATATATATATATATATATATATATATATATATATATATATATATATATATATATATATATATATATGGGGCATTCCACGTCAATTCGCCGAGGTTTGACCCTGACCCCCTCCGATTTGCTTCATTTTTTAATATATTGTTATTATTGGTCAATGAAGTTTATATATAATTTTTTAGTTTTCTATCGCACCCCCTTTGCAAACTCTAACTCTAACACGATTTTTGTTGTTTTGCACCACAGCATCCAAAAACTGCCTTTTTAAAATTCTGAAAAAATTTACATAAATTCTTAACATCGAACAAAGATCATTCCTCTTTGGTGTGGAGTGGTAAGAATTTTTCTTCTATTTTTTTCTTAACTTTGAAAATCCTGTTTTTTACTATATAAATCGCCATAATTTCAGATTGGTTTGAGATACATCATTAAAAACTGGTATTTACTCATATGTATTAAGTACAAACCGCGTAGTAAACACGATATAAGTCTTAAGATATAAGAGGTATATTATTGAAATTTTGTCCAACATCATATAATATAAAAACAAAACTTTTTACTAAAAATTGTTGTGATCGGCTTACTTTGACGTCTACCTGCCAAAAAACATGACATATAAAGTGCTACAATATGTATTTAATTTGGTCTCTATGTAAAGATGGTCATCATCATATCTCGCATAGTACCGGAGTTATAGAAAACTGAAAAATTAAATATAAACTTCATTGACCAATAATAACAACATATTAAAATATTAATCAAATCGGAGGGAGTCAGGGTCAAACCTCGGCGAATTGACGTGGAATGCCCCATATATATATAAATATAGGCTAGGGTTTCCAGAGTTTGTTTTTATTAATATTTTAGCTTAACTTAGGGAAATTTCATTTCATTTTGTTATATTCAAGGGCTTATATTCAATACTGCCTATCTACAATTTTGACGAAAATGAGTTTTTGATGCAGAAATCTTCACTGATCACCCCTGCATCTATGACATTAATTTAGTACCAAAAAATATTTCTATTACTGTTATATTTTCATTTTAATAACTTGTCTATCTACATGAATGATTTTTTATGAATGCAATAGTGTCTATCTACACACAATTTTTGCTTAAAGGTTTATAATGACTATGAATAAGCGTTCCAAGTATGGAGTAGTATATATATTCTTCTTAAGCATAATTTTATGAGTCAATTTCGTCCTGTCCATCCGTGGGTCTAGTCCATCCTAACTCACAAAGAATCGACTTAATTTGTATGAAAAAGGATATAAAATCTATGTAAAAACTATGAAATCGGTTAACGAAGGATGACATCATATTTTCTCAATGGATATACAATATCATAGAAGCTATAGGAGCTATTAAAAGAATTTTTCGTATACGGAAAACTAACTTTTCAAAGATTTTTCCTATTCTAATACGAAGCCTTAAGGACGAAATTTGTATTTAGTCTGTACTGAGGAAATATAGCTTGTACCATTACGTTTATGGTATTTCCAGACAAGATGTTTAGTGTTATTTTTAAAGAAAGTTTTCCGATATGTTAAGGATTCGTATGATATTTACGAGGTCAATACACCCTTATCCTCCGAAATAGGATATTAGTTTAAATATTTAGGATAACATTCATGATTTTAAAATAGCGATACAGAGTTAACTAGTTTTTTTTTATTTTAATCTTTAAAAAATGTCGGGTTAGAATACGGAATATTAACCTCTTTAACCGTCATATTCCTCGTGAACCGAAAATGATAGAACAAAAATTAGTCGGTGAATTTTGTTTAGATTACATAGATATACAAATCGCTGATTCCAAGAGTATTTTCTGATCTATCTCCACTACAATATTGTGCAATATGCTCTATCTGCTCGTTTTTTCATAGACATTGATCACATTTGAATAGCAATAATCCCTATCTACCATAGCACGACGAATAGCGCGAAATAACTGATTTTTTTTAATTGTATCAATTAAAGACCATTTTTATTAATTATTGTAGAAGAAAAATTGATCGCCGCTTTCATGGTTTGCGATTTAATCAGTTTTTTCGCTCTCCTGAAAAACTGTGTTTTTGTAGATAGACTGTATTGAATATAAGCCCTCGATATTTAATTTTAGATGTGAATTTTTTTTTGGTGATTAACGTAATTTTTATTACTGTTTTTTTTGTGTAATAATTTATTCCTTATTATTAACATATTTAGTTTTTCAAGCTCTAGTGCTGGTTTGGTTTTAAACAAGGAATGAAATCTAAACGAATAACGGTTTCGATTTCGGTTTTTTCCGCGTTTCGGTTACAGGTTCGGTTTTAGGTTTTTATTACGGAACGGTTTCAGTATACCGGTTCCAAGTTACGGTTTCGGTTTTGATTTCGGTTTTTGTATAAAATTTCTTTTGTTCCAAAATGTTCAAATAATTTAACATTGTTTATATGCTAAGTTATGTTCAAATTGTTATATTGGGGTGAAGTGGGAAACGTAATTTAACAATGTTTGTTATTTTAGTGAAAATATTGTGTTATATGAATTATTTAATTGATTTCGCCAAGAAAAAAATTCATTCGTGGCCACAAGTCAATGAAAAGTAACATTTTGACTTTACCTGAGATATGATCTGAATTGCAGAGGAGAGCCGAGAAGCGAACCTTAAATAAAAGCAAGAAGAATACATCGGTAAATGTTCTTAAACTTCATGAAAAGAATAAGAATTATGTACAATTTCCATTCATAAAACCAAAGAAATTATATTTCAACAATTCACTGAAATGCAATATCTGCAAATAAATATCTGCCTTTATACTTGAAATGTTCGAACTTTCACTTTATTTTCCGTATTAGTTAATAATTTTTTCTTGTATCACAATTGTTTTTTTTCCGTATTAGTTACTATTTTTTTCTTGTATCACCATTGTTTTTTGTTACCTTATTATAAGTATCCTTAATATATATGTCCAAAATTTAGGTGTTTTGAAAAAATCATTCAAAAATCAATCAAACTCAGACTTATTAATGGTATTCTAAACGGTTTTAAACGGATATCGGTTTCGATTACGGTTTCAATCCTTGGTTTTAAAATAAAACTCTTTAACTCAATACCTTCGGTATTCGTGTTCAGGGAAATTACACTGAAATAATAACAATATAACCATATAAGTACATCATAGTAATTACATTTAAAGCGAACAATTTTTAATATAAAACAAAAATAGATTAGACCAACACTTCTTACATTGAGTAACAACATTCACTGGTGATGGGTGTCATTTAATTACTAAGTTTTTGTTTTGTTTATGTTTTATTATTATGTGTCTTTAAATATGCGCGCATTTTTCCATGTCTGTTTTCTAGTTGATTGTCGCATTGTCGTATTGTCGCGGGAGTATTTATTATATGTAACATTTCTATTGTGTATCGTTTTTTGTAGCTTGTTTGTTTTTGTAATATGTTCGTGTTGTCTATGTTCGAAGAGTGTCCAGTGGGTCGAATCCGACAATAATTTAATAATATTTCATGTTAAAATGGATCCTCAAATATTATTTTCAAATTATCGTCGGATCCAACAATAAAATTAAATTATTGTCTTTAATAATTCTATTGTTAGTTTTGTTTCTATATATATATATATATATATATATATATATATATATATATATATATATATATATATATATATATATATATATATATATATATATATATATATATATATATATATATATATATATATATATATATATATATATATATATATATATATATATATATAATATATATATATATATATATATATATATATATATATATATATATATGGGGCATTCCACGTCAATTCGCCGAGGTTTGACCCTGACCCCCTCCGATTTGCTTCATTTTTTAATATGTTGTTATTATTGGTCAATGAAGTTTATATATAATTTTTTAGTTTTCTATCGCACCCCCTTTGCAAACTCTAACACGATTTTTGTTGTTTTGCACCACAGCATCCAAAAACTGCCTTTTTAAAATTCTGAAAAAATTTACATAAATTCTTGACATCGAACAAAGATCATTCCTCTTTGGTGTGGAGTGGTAAGAATTTGTCTTCTATTTTTTTCTTAACTTTGAAAATCCTGTTTTTTACTATATAAATCGCCATAATTTCGGATTGGTTTGAGATACATCAATAAAAGCTGGTATTTACTCATATGTATTAAGTACAAACCGCGTAGTAAACACGATATAAGTCTTAAGATATAAGAGGTATATTATTGAAATTTTGTCCAACATCATATAATATAAAAACAAAACTTTTTACTAAAAATTGTTGTGATCGGCTTACTTTGACGTCTACCTGCCAAAAAACATGACATATAAAGTGCTACAATATGTATTTAATTTGGTCTCTATGTGAAGATGGTCATCATCATATCTCGCATAGTACCGGAGTTATAGAAAACTGAAAAATTAAATATAAACTTCATTGACCAATAATAACAACATATTAAAATATTAATCAAATCGGAGGGAGTCAGGGTCAAACCTCGGCGAATTGACGTGGAATGCCCCATATATATATAAATATAGGCTAGGGTTTCCAGAGTTTGTTTTTATTAATATTTTAGCTTAACTTAGGGAAATTTCATTTCATTTTGTTATATTCAAGGGCTTATATTCAATACTGCCTATCTACAATTTTGACGAAAATGAGTTTTTGATGCAGAAATCTTCACTGATCACCCCTGCATCTATGACATTAATTTAGTACCAAAAAATATTTCTATTACTGTTATATTTTCATTTTAATAACTTGTCTATCTACATGAATGATTTTTTATGAATGCAATAGTGTCTATCTACACACAATTTTTGCTTAAAGGTTTATAATGACTATAAATAAGCGTTCCAAGTATGGAGTAGTATATATATTCTTCTTAAGCATAATTTTATGAGTCAATTTCGTCCTGTCCATCCGTGGGTCTAGTCCATCCTAACTCACAAAGAATCGACTTAATTTGTATGAAAAAGGATATAAAATCTATGTAAAAACTATGAAATCGGTTAACGAAGGATGACATCATATTTTCTCAATGGATATACAATATCATAGAAGCTATTAAAAGAATTTTTCGTATACGGAAAACTAACTTTTCAAAGATTTGTCCTATTCTAATACGAAGCCTTAAGGACGAAATTTGTATTTAGTCTGTACTGAGGAAATATAGCTTGTACCATTACGTTTATGGTATTTCCAGACAAGATGTTTAGTGTTATTTTTAAAGAAAGTTTTCCGATATGTTAAGGATTCGTATGATATTTACGAGGTCAATACACCCATATCCTCCGAAATAGGATATTAGTTTAAATATTTAGGATAACATTCATGATTTTAAAATAGCGATACAGAGTTAACTAGTTTTTTTTTATTTTAATCTTTAAAAAATGTCGGGTTAGATTACGGAATATTAACCTCTTTAACCGTCATATACCTCGTGAACCGAAAATGATAGAACAAAAATTAGTCGGTGAATTTTGTTTAGATTACATAGATATACAAATCGCTGATTCCAAGAGTATTTTCTGATCTATCTCCACTACAATATTGTGCAATATGCTCTATCTGCTCGTTTTTTCATAGACATTGATCACATTTGAATAGCAATAATCCCTATCTACCATAGCACGACGAATAGCGCGAAATAACTGATTTTTTTTAATTGTATCAATTAAAGACCATTTTTATTAATTATTGTAGAAGAAAAATTGATCGCCGCTTTCATGGTTTGCGATTTAATCAGTTTTTTCGCTCTCCTGAAAAACTGTGTTTTTGTAGATAGACTGTATTGAATATAAGCCCTCGATATTTAATTTTAGATGTGAATTTTTTTTTGGTGATTAACGTAATTTTTATTACTGTTTTTTTTGTGTAATAATTTATTCCTTATTATTAACATATTTAGTTTTTCAAGCTCTAGTGCAGGTTTGGTTTTAAACAAGGATTGAAATCTAAACGAATAACGGTTTCGATTTCGGTTTTTTCCGCGTTTCGGTTACAGGTTCGGTTTTAGGTTTTTATTACGAAACGGTTTCAGTATACCGGTTCCAAGTTACGGTTTCGGTTTTGATTTCGGTTTTTGTATAAAATTTCTTTTGTTCCAAAATGTTCAAATAATTTAACATTGTTTATATGCTAAGTTATGTTCAAATTGTTATATTGGGGCGAAGTGGGAAACGTAATTTAACAATGTTTGTTATTTTAGTGAAAATATTGTGTTATATGAATTATTTAATTGATTTCGCCAAGAAAAAAATTCATTCGTGGCCACAAGTCAATGAAAAGTAACATTTTGACTTTACCTGAGATATGATCTGAATTGCAGAGGAGAGCCGAGAAGCGAACCTTAAATAAAAGCAAGAAGAATACATCGGTAAATGTTCTTAAACTTCATGAAAAGAATAAGAATTAATTGTACATTCCATTCATAAAACCAAAGAAATTATATTTCAACAATTCACTGAAATGCAATATCTGCAAATAAATATCTGCCTTTATACTTGAAATGTTCGAACTTTCACTTTATTTTCCGTATTAGTTAATAATTTTTTCCTGTATCACAATTGTTTTTTTTTCCGTATTAGTTACTATTTTTTTCTTGTATCACCATTGTTTTTTGTTACCTTATTATAAGTATCCATAATATATATGTCCAAAATTTAGGTGTTTTGAAAAAATCATTCAAAAATCAATCAAACTCAGACTTATTAATGGTATTCTAAACGGTTTTAAACGGACATCGGTTTCGATTACGGTTTCAATCCTTGGTTTTAAAATAAAACTCTTTAACTCAATACCTTCGGTATTCGTGTTCAGGGAAATTACACTGAAATAATAACAATATAACCATATAAGTACATCATAGTAATTACATTTAAAGCGAACAATTTTTAATATAAAACAAAAATAGATTAGACCAACACTTCTTACATTGAGTAACAACATTCACTGGTGATGGGTGTCATTTAATTACTAAGTTTTTGTTTTGTTTATGTTTTATTATTATGTGTCTTTAAATATGCGCGCATTTTTCCATGTCTGTTTTCTAGTTGATTGTCGCATTGTCGTATTGTCGCGGGAGTATTTATTATATGTAACATTTCTATTGTGTATCGTTTTTTGTAGCTTGTTTGTTTTTGTAATATGTTCGTGTTGTCTATGTTCGAAGAGTGTCCAGTGGGTCGAATCCGACAATAATTTAATAATATTTCATGTTAAAATGGATCCTCAAATATTATTTTCAAATTATCGTCGGATCCAACAATAAAATTAAATTATTGTCTTTAATAATTCTATTGTTAGTTTTGTTTCTATATATATATATATATATATATAATATATATATATATAATATATATATATATATATAATATATATATATATATATATATATATATATATATATATATATATATATATATATATATATATATATATATATATATATATATATATATATATATATATATGGGGCATTCCACGTCAATTTGCCGAGGTTTGACCCTGACCCCCTCCGATTTGCTTCATTTTTTAATATGTTGTTATTATTGGTCAATGAAGTTTATATATAATTTTTTAGTTTTCTATCGCACCCCCTTTGCAAACTCTAACTCTAACACGATTTTTGTTGTTTTGCACCACAGCATCCAAAAACTGCCTTTTTAAAATTCTGAAAAAATTTACATAAATTCTTGACATCGAACAAAGATCATTCCTCTTTGGTGTGGAGTGGTAAGAATTTTTCTTCTATTTTTTTCTTAACTTTGAAAATCCTTTTTTTTACTATATAAATCGCCATAATTTCGGATTGGTTTGAGATACATCAATAAAAACTGGTATTTACTCATATGTATTAAGTACAAACCGCGTAGTAAACACGATATAAGTCTTAAGATATAAGAGGTATATTATTGAAATTTTGTCCAACATCATATAATATAAAAACAAAACTTTTTACTAAAAATTGTTGTGATCGGCTTACTTTGACGTCTACCTGCCAAAAAACATGACATATAAAGTGCTACAATATGTATTTAATTTGGTCTCTATGTAAAGATGGTCATCATCATATCTCGCATAGTACCGGAGTTATAGAAAACTGAAAAATTAAATATAAACTTCATTGACCAATAATAACAACATATTAAAATATTAATCAAATCGGAGGGAGTCAGGGTCAAACCTCGGCGAATTGACGTGGAATGCCCCATATATATATAAATATAGGCTAGGGTTTCCAGAGTTTGTTTTTATTAATATTTTAGCTTAACTTAGGGAAATTTCATTTCATTTTGTTATATTCAAGGGCTTATATTCTATACTGCCTATCTACAATTTTGACGAAAATGAGTTTTTGATGCAGAAATCTTCACTGATCACCCCTGCATCTATGACATTAATTTAGTACCAAAAAATATTTCTATTACTGTTATATTTTCATTTTAATAACTTGTCTATCTACATGAATGATTTTTTATGAATGCAATAGTGTCTATCTACACACAATTTTTGCTTAAAGGTTTATAATGACTATAAATAAGCGTTCCAAGTATGGAGTAGTATATATATTCTTCTTAAGCATAATTTTATGAGTCAATTTTTGTATGAAAAAGGATATAAAATCTATGTAAAAACTATGAAATCGGTTAACGAAGGATGACATCATATTTTCTCAATGGATATACAATATCATAGAAGCTATAGGAGCTATTAAAAGAATTTTTCGTATACGGAAAACTAACTTTTCAAAGATTTTTCCTATTCTAATACGAAGCCTTAAAGGACGAAATTTGTATTTAGTCTGTACTGAGGAAATATAGCTTGTACCATTACGTTTATGGTATTTCCAGACAAGATGTTTAGTGTTATTTTTAAAGAAAGTTTTCCGATATGTTAAGGATTCGTATGATATTTACGAGGTCAATACACCCATATCCTCCGAAATAGGATATTAGTTTAAATATTTAGGATAAAATTCATGATTTTAAAATAGCGATACAGAGTTAACTAGTTTTTTTTTATTTTAATCTTTAAAAAATGTCGGGTTAGATTACGGAATATTAACCTCTTTAACCGTCAAATACCTCGTGAACCGAAAATGATAGAACAAAAATTAGTCGGTGAATTTTGTTTAGATTACATAGATATACAAATCGCTGATTCCAAGAGTATTTTCTGATCTACCTCCACTACAATATTGTGCAATATGCTCTATCTGCTCGTTTTTTCATAGACATTGATCACATTTGAATAGCAATAATCCCTATCTACCATAGCACGACGAATAGCGCGAAATAACTGATTTTTTTTAATTGTATCAATTAAAGACCATTTTTATTAATTATTGTAGAAGAAAAATTGATCGCCGCTTTCATGGTTTGCGATTTAATCAGTTTTTTCGCTCTCCTGAAAAACTGTGTTTTTGTAGATAGACTGTATTGAATATAAGCCCTCGATATTTAATTTTAGATGTGAATTTTTTTTTGGTGATTAACGTAATTTTTATTACTGTTTTTTTTGTGTAATAATTTATTCCTTATTATTAACATATTTAGTTTTTCAAGCTCTAGTGCTGGTTTGGTTTTAAACAAGGATTGAAATCTAAACGAATAACGGTTTCGATTTCGGTTTTTTCCGCGTTTCGGTTACAGGTTCGGTTTTAGGTTTTTATTACGAAACGGTTTCAGTATACCGGTTCCAAGTTACGGTTTCGGTTTTGATTTCGGTTTTTGTATAAAATTTCTTTTGTTCCAAAATGTTCAAATAATTTAACATTGTTTATATGCTAAGTTATGTTCAAATTGTTATATTGGGGTGAAGTGGGAAACGTAATTTAACAATGTTTGTTATTTTAGTGAAAATATTGTGTTATATGAATTATTTAATTGATTTCGCCAAGAAAAAAATTCATTCGTGGCCACAAGTCAATGAAAAGTAACATTTTGACTTTACCTGAGATATGATCTGAATTGCAGAGGAGAGCCGAGAAGCGAACCTTAAATAAAAGCAAGAAGAATACATCGGTAAATGTTCTTAAACTTCATGAAAAGAATAAGAATTATGTACAATTTCCATTCATAAAACCAAAGAAATTATATTTCAACAATTCACTGAAATGCAATATCTGCAAATAAATATCTGCCTTTATACTTGAAATGTTCGAACTTTCACTTTATTTTCCGTATTAGTTAATAATTTTTTCTTGTATCACAATTGTTTTTTTTTCCGTATTAGTTACTATTTTTTTCTTGTATCACCATTGTTTTTTGTTACCTTATTATAAGTATCCTTAATATATATGTCCAAAATTTAGGTGTTTTGAAAAAATCATTCAAAAATCAATCAAACTCAGACTTATTAATGGTATTCTAAACGGTTTTAAACGGATATCGGTTTCGATTACGGTTTCAATCCTTGGTTTTAAAATAAAACTCTTTAACTCAATACCTTCGGTATTCGTGTTCAGGGAAATTACACTGAAATAATAACAATATAACCATATAAGTACATCATAGTAATTACATTTAAAGCGAACAATTTTTAATATAAAACAAAAATAGATTAGACCAACACTTCTTACATTGAGTAACAACATTCACTGGTGATGGGTGTCATTTAATTACTAAGTTTTTGTTTTGTTTATGTTTTATTATTATGTGTCTTTAAATATGCGCGCATTTTTCCATGTCTGTTTTCTAGTTGATTGTCGCATTGTCGTATTGTCGCGGGAGTATTTATTATATGTAACATTTCTATTGTGTATCGTTTTTTGTAGCTTGTTTGTTTTTGTAATATGTTCGTGTTGTCTATGTTCGAAGAGTGTCCAGTGGGTCGAATCCGACAATAATTTAATAATATTTCATGTTAAAATGGATCCTCAAATATTATTTTCAAATTATCGTCGGATCCAACAATAAAATTAAATTATTGTCTTTAATAATTCTATTGTTAGTTTTGTTTCTATATATATATATATATATATATATATATATATATATATATATATATATATATATATAATTCCACGTCAATTCGCCGAGGTTTGACCCTGACCCCCTCCGATTTGCTTCATTTTTTAATATGTTGTTATTATTGGTCAATGAAGTTTATATATAATTTTTTAGTTTTCTATCGCACCCCCTTTGCAAACTCTAACTCTAACACGATTTTTGTTGTTTTGCACCACAGCATCCAAAAACTGCCTTTTTAAAATTCTGAAAAAATTTACATAAATTCTTGACATCGAACAAAGATCATTCCTCTTTGGTGTGGAGTGGTAAGAAATTTTCTTCTATTTTTTTCTTAACTTTGAAAATCCTTTTTTTTACTATATAAATCGCCATAATTTCGGATTGGTTGGAGATACATCAATAAAAACTGGTATTTACTCATATGTATTAAGTACAAACCGCGTAGTAAACACGATATAAGTCTTAAGATATAAGAGGTATATTATTGAAATTTTGTCCAACATCATATAATATAAAAACAAAACTTTTTACTAAAAATTGTTGTGATCGGCTTACTTTGACGTCTACCTGCCAAAAAACATGACATATAAAGTGCTACAATATGTATTTAATTTGGTCTCTATGTAAAGATGGTCATCATCATATCTCGCATAGTACCGGAGTTATAGAAAACTGAAAAATTAAATATAAACTTCATTGACCAATAATAACAACATATTAAAATATTAATCAAATCGGAGGGAGTCAGGGTCAAACCTCGGCGAATTGACGTGGAATGCCCCATATATATATAAATATAGGCTAGGGTTTCCAGAGTTTGTTTTTATTAATATTTTAGCTTAACTTAGGGAAATTTCATTTCATTTTGTTATATTCAAGGGCTTATATTCTATACTGCCTATCTACAATTTTGACGAAAATGAGTTTTTGATGCAGAAATCTTCACTGATCACCCCTGCATCTATGACATTAATTTAGTACCAAAAAATATTTCTATTACTGTTATATTTTCATTTTAATAACTTGTCTATCTACATGAATGATTTTTTATGAATGCAATAGTGTCTATCTACACACAATTTTTGCTTAAAGGTTTATAATGACTATAAATAAGCGTTCCAAGTATGGAGTAGTATATATATTCTTCTTAAGCATAATTTTATGAGTCAATTTCGTCCTGTCCATCCGTGGGTCTAGTCCATCCTAACTCACAAAGAATCGACTTAATTTGTATGAAAAAGGATATAAAATCTATGTAAAAACTATGAAATCGGTTAACGAAGGATGACATCATATTTTCTCAATGGATATACAATATCATAGAAGCTATAGGAGCTATTAAAAGAATTTTTCGTATACGGAAAACTAACTTTTCAAAGATTTTTCCTATTCTAATACGAAGCCTTAAAGGACGAAATTTGTATTTAGTCTGTACTGAGGAAATATAGCTTGTACCATTACGTTTATGGTATTTCCAGACAAGATGTTTAGTGTTATTTTTAAAGAAAGTTTTCCGATATGTTAAGGATTCGTATGATATTTACACCCATATCTTCCGAAATAGGATATTAGTTTAAATATTTAGGATAACATTCATGATTTTAAAATAGCGATACAGAGTTAACTAGTTTTTTTTTATTTTAATCTTTAAAAAATGTCGGGTTAGATTACGGAATATTAACCTCTTTAACCGTCAAATACCTCGTGAACCGAAAATGATAGAACAAAAATTAGTCGGTGAATTTTGTTTAGATTACATAGATATACAAATCGCTGATTCCAAGAGTATTTTCTGATCTACCTCCACTACAATATTGTGCAATATGCTTTATCTGCTCGTTTTTTCATAGACATTGATCACATTTGAATAGCAATAATCCCTATCTACCATAGCACGACGAATAGCGCGAAATAACTGATTTTTTTTAATTGTATCAATTAAAGACCATTTTTATTAATTATTGTAGAAGAAAAATTGATCGCCGCTTTCATGGTTTGCGATTTAATCAGTTTTTTCGCTCTCCTGAAAAACTGTGTTTTTGTAGATAGACTGTATTGAATATAAGCCCTCGATATTTAATTTTAGATGTGAATTTTTTTTTGGTGATTAACGTAATTTTTATTACTGTTTTTTTTGTGTAATAATTTATTCCTTATTATTAACATATTTAGTTTTTCAAGCTCTAGTGCTGGTTTGGTTTTAAACAAGGATTGAAATCTAAACGAATAACGGTTTCGATTTCGGTTTTTTCCGCGTTTCGGTTACAGGTTCGGTTTTAGGTTTTTATTACGAAACGGTTTCAGTATACCGGTTCCAAGTTACGGTTTCGGTTTTGATTTCGGTTTTTGTATAAAATTTCTTTTGTTCCAAAATGTTCAAATAATTTAACATTGTTTATATGCTAAGTTATGTTCAAATTGTTATATTGGGGTGAAGTGGGAAACGTAATTTAACAATGTTTGTTATTTTAGTGAAAATATTGTGTTATATGAATTATTTAATTGATTTCGCCAAGAAAAAAATTCATTCGTGGCCACAAGTCAATGAAAAGTAACATTTTGACTTTACCTGAGATATGATCTGAATTGCAGAGGAGAGCCGAGAAGCGAACCTTAAATAAAAGCAAGAAGAATACATCGGTAAATGTTCTTAAACTTCATGAAAAGAATAAGAATTATGTACAATTTCCATTCATAAAACCAAAGAAATTATATTTCAACAATTCACTGAAATGCAATATCTGCAAATAAATATCTGCCTTTATACTTGAAATGTTCGAACTTTCACTTTATTTTCCGTATTAGTTAATAATTTTTTCTTGTATCACAATTGTTTTTTTTTCCGTATTAGTTACTATTTTTTTCTTGTATCACCATTGTTTTTTGTTACCTTATTATAAGTTTCCTTAATATATATGTCCAAAATTTAGGTGTTTTGAAAAAATCATTCAAAAATCAATCAAACTCAGACTTATTAATGGTATTCTAAACGGTTTTAAACGGATATCGGTTTCGATTACGGTTTCAATCCTTGGTTTTAAAATAAAACTCTTTAACTCAATACCTTCGGTATTCGTGTTCAGGGAAATTACACTGAAATAATAACAATATAACCATATAAGTACATCATAGTAATTACATTTAAAGCGAACAATTTTTAATATAAAACAAAAATAGATTAGACCAACACTTCTTACATTGAGTAACAACATTCACTGGTGATGGGTGTCATTTAATTACTAAGTTTTTGTTTTGTTTATGTTTTATTATTATGTGTCTTTAAATATGCGCGCATTTTTCCATGTCTGTTTTCTAGTTGATTGTCGCATTGTCGTATTGTCGCGGGAGTATTTATTATATGTAACATTTCTATTGTGTATCGTTTTTTGTAGCTTGTTTGTTTTTGTAATATGTTCGTGTTGTCTATGTTCGAAGAGTGTCCAGTGGGTCGAATCCGACAATAATTTAATAATATTTCATGTTAAAATGGATCCTCAAATATTATTTTCAAATTATCGTCGGATCCAACAATAAAATTAAATTATTGTCTTTAATAATTCTATTGTTAGTTTTGTTTCTATATATATATATATATATATATATATATATATATATATATATATATATATATAATTCCACGTCAATTCGCCGAGGTTTGACCCTGACCCCCTCCGATTTGCTTCATTTTTTAATATGTTGTTATTATTGGTCAATGAAGTTTATATATAATTTTTTAGTTTTCTATCGCACCCCCTTTGCAAACTCTAACTCTAACACGATTTTTGTTGTTTTGCACCACAGCATCCAAAAACTGCCTTTTTAAAATTCTGAAAAAATTTACATAAATTCTTGACATCGAACAAAGATCATTCCTCTTTGGTGTGGAGTGGTAAGAATTTTTCTTCTATTTTTTTCTTAACTTTGAAAATCCTTTTTTTTACTATATAAATCGCCATAATTTCGGATTGGTTTGAGATACATCAATAAAAACTGGTATTTACTCATATGTATTAAGTACAAACCGCGTAGTAAACACGATATAAGTCTTAAGATATAAGAGGTATATTATTGAAATTTTGTCCAACATCATATAATATAAAAACAAAACTTTTTACTAAAAATTGTTGTGATCGGCTTACTTTGACGTCTACCTGCCAAAAAACATGACATATAAAGTGCTACAATATGTATTTAATTTGGTCTCTATGTAAAGATGGTCATCATCATATCTCGCATAGTACCGGAGTTATAGAAAACTGAAAAATTAAATATAAACTTCATTGACCAATAATAACAACATATTAAAATATTAATCAAATCGGAGGGAGTCAGGGTCAAACCTCGGCGAATTGACGTGGAATGCCCCATATATATATAAATATAGGCTAGGGTTTCCAGAGTTTGTTTTTATTAATATTTTAGCTTAACTTAGGGAAATTTCATTTCATTTTGTTATATTCAAGGGCTTATATTCTATACTGCCTATCTACAATTTTGACGAAAATGAGTTTTTGATGCAGAAATCTTCACTGATCACCCCTGCATCTATGACATTAATTTAGTACCAAAAAATATTTCTATTACTGTTATATTTTCATTTTAATAACTTGTCTATCTACATGAATGATTTTTTATGAATGCAATAGTGTCTATCTACACACAATTTTTGCTTAAAGGTTTATAATGACTATAAATAAGCGTTCCAAGTATGGAGTAGTATATATATTCTTCTTAAGCATAATTTTATGAGTCAATTTCGTCCTGTCCATCCGTGGGTCTAGTCCATCCTAACTCACAAAGAATCGACTTAATTTGTATGAAAAAGGATATAAAATCTATGTAAAAACTATGAAATCGGTTAACGAAGGATGACATCATATTTTCTCAATGGATATACAATATCATAGAAGCTATAGGAGCTATTAAAAGAATTTTTCGTATACGGAAAACTAACTTTTCAAAGATTTTTCCTATTCTAATACGAAGCCTTAAAGGACGAAATTTGTATTTAGTCTGTACTGAGGAAATATAGCTTGTACCATTACGTTTATGGTATTTCCAGACAAGATGTTTAGTGTTATTTTTAAAGAAAGTTTTCCGATATGTTAAGGATTCGTATGATATTTACACCCATATCTTCCGAAATAGGATATTAGTTTAAATATTTAGGATAACATTCATGATTTTAAAATAGCGATACAGAGTTAACTAGTTTTTTTTTATTTTAATCTTTAAAAAATGTCGGGTTAGATTACGGAATATTAACCTCTTTAACCGTCAAATACCTCGTGAACCGAAAATGATAGAACAAAAATTAGTCGGTGAATTTTGTTTAGATTACATAGATATACAAATCGCTGATTCCAAGAGTATTTTCTGATCTACCTCCACTACAATATTGTGCAATATGCTTTATCTGCTCGTTTTTTCATAGACATTGATCACATTTGAATAGCAATAATCCCTATCTACCATAGCACGACGAATAGCGCGAAATAACTGATTTTTTTTAATTGTATCAATTAAAGACCATTTTTATTAATTATTGTAGAAGAAAAATTGATCGCCGCTTTCATGGTTTGCGATTTAATCAGTTTTTTCGCTCTCCTGAAAAACTGTGTTTTTGTAGATAGACTGTATTGAATATAAGCCCTCGATATTTAATTTTAGATGTGAATTTTTTTTTGGTGATTAACGTAATTTTTATTACTGTTTTTTTTGTGTAATAATTTATTCCTTATTATTAACATATTTAGTTTTTCAAGCTCTAGTGCTGGTTTGGTTTTAAACAAGGATTGAAATCTAAACGAATAACGGTTTCGATTTCGGTTTTTTCCGCGTTTCGGTTACAGGTTCGGTTTTAGGTTTTTATTACGAAACGGTTTCAGTATACCGGTTCCAAGTTACGGTTTCGGTTTTGATTTCGGTTTTTGTATAAAATTTCTTTTGTTCCAAAATGTTCAAATAATTTAACATTGTTTATATGCTAAGTTATGTTCAAATTGTTATATTGGGGTAAAGTGGGAAACGTAATTTAACAATGTTTGTTATTTTAGTGAAAATATTGTGTTATATGAATTATTTAATTGATTTCGCCAAGAAAAAAATTCATTCGTGGCCACAAGTCAATGAAAAGTAACATTTTGACTTTACCTGAGATATGATCTGAATTGCAGAGGAGAGCCGAGAAGCGAACCTTAAATAAAAGCAAGAAGAATACATCGGTAAATGTTCTTAAACTTCATGAAAAGAATAAGAATTATGTACAATTTCCATTCATAAAACAAAAGAAATTATATTTCAACAATTCACTGAAATGCAATATCTGCAAATAAATATCTGCCTTTATACTTGAAATGTTCGAACTTTCACTTTATTTTCCGTATTAGTTAATAATTTTTTCTTGTATCACAATTGTTTTTTTTTTCCGTATTAGTTACTATTTTTTTCTTGTATCACCATTGTTTTTTGTTACCTTATTATAAGTATCCTTAATATATATGTCCAAAATTTAGGTGTTTTGAAAAAATCATTCAAAAATCAATCAAACTCAGACTTATTAATGGTATTCTAAACGGTTTTAAACGGATATCGGTTTCGATTACGGTTTCAATCCTTGGTTTTAAAATAAAACTCTTTAACTCAATACCTTCGGTATTCGTGTTCAGGGAAATTACACTGAAATAATAACAATATAACCATATAAGTACATCATAGTAATTACATTTAAAGCGAACAATTTTTAATATAAAACAAAAATAGATTAGACCAACACTTCTTACATTGAGTAACAACATTCACTGGTGATGGGTGTCATTTAATTACTAAGTTTTTGTTTTGTTTATGTTTTATTATTATGTGTCTTTAAATATGCGCGCATTTTTCCATGTCTGTTTTCTAGTTGATTGTCGCATTGTCGTATTGTCGCGGGAGTATTTATTATATGTAACATTTCTATTGTGTATCGTTTTTTGTAGCTTGTTTGTTTTTGTAATATGTTCGTGTTGTCTATGTTCGAAGAGTGTCCAGTGGGTCGAATCCGACAATAATTTAATAATATTTCATGTTAAAATGGATCCTCAAATATTATTTTCAAATTATCGTCGGATCCAACAATAAAATTAAATTATTGTCTTTAATAATTCTATTGTTAGTTTTGTTTCTATATATATATATATATATATATATATATATATATATATATATCTATATATATATATAATTCCACGTCAATTCGCCGAGGTTTGACCCTGACCCCCTCCGATTTGCTTCATTTTTTAATATGTTGTTATTATTGGTCAATGAAGTTTATATATAATTTTTTAGTTTTCTATCGCACCCCCTTTGCAAACTCTAACTCTAACACGATTTTTGTTGTTTTGCACCACAGCATCCAAAAACTGCCTTTTTAAAATTCTGAAAAAATTTACATAAATTCTTGACATCGAACAAAGATCATTCCTCTTTGGTGTGGAGTGGTAAGAATTTTTCTTCTATTTTTTTCTTAACTTTGAAAATCCTTTTTTTTACTATATAAATCGCCATAATTTCGGATTGGTTTGAGATACATCAATAAAAACTGGTATTTACTCATATGTATTAAGTACAAACCGCGTAGTAAACACGATATAAGTCTTAAGATATAAGAGGTATATTATTGAAATTTTGTCCAACATCATATAATATAAAAACAAAACTTTTTACTAAAAATTGTTGTGATCGGCTTACTTTGACGTCTACCTGCCAAAAAACATGACATATAAAGTGCTACAATATGTATTTAATTTGGTCTCTATGTAAAGATGGTCATCATCATATCTCGCATAGTACCGGAGTTATAGAAAACTGAAAAATTAAATATAAACTTCATTGACCAATAATAACAACATATTAAAATATTAATCAAATCGGAGGGAGTCAGGGTCAAACCTCGGCGAATTGACGTGGAATGCCCCATATATATATAAATATAGGCTAGGGTTTCCAGAGTTTGTTTTTATTAATATTTTAGCTTAACTTAGGGAAATTTCATTTCATTTTGTTATATTCAAGGGCTTATATTCTATACTGCCTATCTACAATTTTGACGAAAATGAGTTTTTGATGCAGAAATCTTCACTGATCACCCCTGCATCTATGACATTAATTTAGTACCAAAAAATATTTCTATTACTGTTATATTTTCATTTTAATAACTTGTCTATCTACATGAATGATTTTTTATGAATGCAATAGTGTCTATCTACACACAATTTTTGCTTAAAGGTTTATAATGACTATAAATAAGCGTTCCAAGTATGGAGTAGTATATATATTCTTCTTAAGCATAATTTTATGAGTCAATTTCGTCCTGTCCATCCGTGGGTCTAGTCCATCCTAACTCACAAAGAATCGACTTAATTTGTATGAAAAAGGATATAAAATCTATGTAAAAACTATGAAATCGGTTAACGAAGGATGACATCATATTTTCTCAATGGATATACAATATCATAGAAGCTATAGGAGCTATTAAAAGAATTTTTCGTATACGGAAAACTAACTTTTCAAAGATTTTTCCTATTCTAATACGAAGCCTTAAAGGACGAAATTTGTATTTAGTCTGTACTGAGGAAATATAGCTTGTACCATTACGTTTATGGTATTTCCAGACAAGATGTTTAGTGTTATTTTTAAAGAAAGTTTTCCGATATGTTAAGGATTCGTATGATATTTACACCCATATCTTCCGAAATAGGATATTAGTTTAAATATTTAGGATAACATTCATGATTTTAAAATAGCGATACAGAGTTAACTAGTTTTTTTTTATTTTAATCTTTAAAAAATGTCGGGTTAGATTACGGAATATTAACCTCTTTAACCGTCAAATACCTCGTGAACCGAAAATGATAGAACAAAAATTAGTCGGTGAATTTTGTTTAGATTACATAGATATACAAATCGCTGATTCCAAGAGTATTTTCTGATCTACCTCCACTACAATATTGTGCAATATGCTTTATCTGCTCGTTTTTTCATAGACATTGATCACATTTGAATAGCAATAATCCCTATCTACCATAGCACGACGAATAGCGCGAAATAACTGATTTTTTTTAATTGTATCAATTAAAGACCATTTTTATTAATTATTGTAGAAGAAAAATTGATCGCCGCTTTCATGGTTTGCGATTTAATCAGTTTTTTCGCTCTCCTGAAAAACTGTGTTTTTGTAGATAGACTGTATTGAATATAAGCCCTCGATATTTAATTTTAGATGTGAATTTTTTTTTGGTGATTAACGTAATTTTTATTACTGTTTTTTTTGTGTAATAATTTATTCCTTATTATTAACATATTTAGTTTTTCAAGCTCTAGTGCTGGTTTGGTTTTAAACAAGGATTGAAATCTAAACGAATAACGGTTTCGATTTCGGTTTTTTCCGCGTTTCGGTTACAGGTTCGGTTTTAGGTTTTTATTACGAAACGGTTTCAGTATACCGGTTCCAAGTTACGGTTTCGGTTTTGATTTCGGTTTTTGTATAAAATTTCTTTTGTTCCAAAATGTTCAAATAATTTAACATTGTTTATATGCTAAGTTATGTTCAAATTGTTATATTGGGGTGAAGTGGGAAACGTAATTTAACAATGTTTGTTATTTTAGTGAAAATATTGTGTTATATGAATTATTTAATTGATTTCGCCAAGAAAAAAATTCATTCGTGGCCACAAGTCAATGAAAAGTAACATTTTGACTTTACCTGAGATATGATCTGAATTGCAGAGGAGAGCCGAGAAGCGAACCTTAAATAAAAGCAAGAAGAATACATCGGTAAATGTTCTTAAACTTCATGAAAAGAATAAGAATTATGTACAATTTCCATTCATAAAACCAAAGAAATTATATTTCAACAATTCACTGAAATGCAATATCTGCAAATAAATATCTGCCTTTATACTTGAAATGTTCGAACTTTCACTTTATTTTCCGTATTAGTTAATAATTTTTTCTTGTATCACAATTGTTTTTTTTTTCCGTATTAGTTACTATTTTTTTCTTGTATCACCATTGTTTTTTGTTACCTTATTATAAGTATCCTTAATATATATGTCCAAAATTTAGGTGTTTTGAAAAAATCATTCAAAAATCAATCAAACTCAGACTTATTAATGGTATTCTAAACGGTTTTAAACGGATATCGGTTTCGATTACGGTTTCAATCCTTGGTTTTAAAATAAAACTCTTTAACTCAATACCTTCGGTATTCGTGTTCAGGGAAATTACACTGAAATAATAACAATATAACCATATAAGTACATCATAGTAATTACATTTAAAGCGAACAATTTTTAATATAAAACAAAAATAGATTAGACCAACACTTCTTACATTGAGTAACAACATTCACTGGTGATGGGTGTCATTTAATTACTAAGTTTTTGTTTTGTTTATGTTTTATTATTATGTGTCTTTAAATATGCGCGCATTTTTCCATGTCTGTTTTCTAGTTGATTGTCGCATTGTCGTATTGTCGCGGGAGTATTTATTATATGTAACATTTCTATTGTGTATCGTTTTTTGTAGCTTGTTTGTTTTTGTAATATGTTCGTGTTGTCTATGTTCGAAGAGTGTCCAGTGGGTCGAATCCGACAATAATTTAATAATATTTCATGTTAAAATGGATCCTCAAATATTATTTTCAAATTATCGTCGGATCCAACAATAAAATTAAATTATTGTCTTTAATAATTCTATTGTTAGTTTTGTTTCTATATATATATATATATATATATATATATATATATATATATATCTATATATATATATATAATATATATATATATATAATATATATATATATATATATATATATATATATATATATATATATATATATATATATATATATATATATGGGGCATTCCACGTCAATTCGCCGAGGTTTGACCCTGACCCCCTCCGATTTGCTTCATTTTTTAATATGTTGTTATTATTGGTCAATGAAGTTTATATATAATTTTTTAGTTTTCTATCGCACCCCCTTTGCAAACTCTAACTCTAACACGATTTTTGTTGTTTTGCACCACAGCATCCAAAAACTGCCTTTTTAAAATTCTGAAAAAATTTACATAAATTCTTGACATCGAACAAAGATCATTCCTCTTTGGTGTGGAGTGGTAAGAATTTGTCTTCTATTTTTTTCTTAACTTTGAAAATCCTCTTTTTTACTATATAAATCGCCATAATTTCGGATTGGTTTGAGATACATCAATAAAAACTGGTATTTACTCATATGTATTAAGTACAAACCGCGTAGTAAACACGATATAAGTCTTAAGATATAAGAGGTATATTATTGAAATTTTGTCCAACATCATATAATATAAAAACAAAACTTTTTACTAAAAATTGTTGTGATCGGCTTACTTTGACGTCTACCTGCCAAAAAACATGACATATAAAGTGCTACAATATGTATTTAATTTGGTCTCTATGTGAAGATGGTCATCATCATATCTCGCATAGTACCGGAGTTATAGAAAACTGAAAAATTAAATATAAACTTCATTGACCAATAATAACAACATATTAAAATATTAATCAAATCGGAGGGAGTCAGGGTCAAACCTCGGCGAATTGACGTGGAATGCCCCATATATATATAAATATAGGCTAGGGTTTCCAGAGTTTGTTTTTATTAATATTTTAGCTTAACTTAGGGAAATTTCATTTCATTTTGTTATATTCAAGGGCTTATATTCAATACTGCCTATCTACAATTTTGACGAAAATGAGTTTTTGATGCAGAAATCTTCACTGATCACCCCTGCATCTATGACATTAATTTAGTACCAAAAAATATTTCTATTACTGTTATATTTTCATTTTAATAACTTGTCTATCTACATGAATGATTTTTTATGAATGCAATAGTGTCTATCTACACACAATTTTTGCTTAAAGGTTTATAATGACTATAAATAAGCGTTCCAAGTATGGAGTAGTATATATATTCTTCTTAAGCATAATTTTATGAGTCAATTTCGTCCTGTCCATCCGTGGGTCTAGTCCATCCTAACTCACAAAGAATCGACTTAATTTGTATGAAAAAGGATATAAAATCTATGTAAAAACTATGAAATCGGTTAACGAAGGATGACATCATATTTTCTCAATGGATATACAATATCATAGAAGCTATAGGAGCTATTAAAAGAATTTTTCGTATACGGAAAACTAACTTTTCAAAGATTTGTCCTATTCTAATACGAAGCCTTAAGGACGAAATTTGTATTTAGTCTGTACTGAGGAAATATAGCTTGTACCATTACGTTTATGGTATTTCCAGACAAGATGTTTAGTGTTATTTTTAAAGAAAGTTTTCCGATATGTTAAGGATTCGTATGATATTTACGAGGTCAATACACCCATATCCTCCGAAATAGGATATTAGTTTAAATATTTAGGATAACATTCATGATTTTAAAATAGAGTTAACTATTTTTTTTTTATTTTAATCTTTAAAAAATGTCGGGTTAGATTACGGAATATTAACCTCTTTAACCGTCATATACCTCGTGAACCGAAAATGATAGAACAAAAATTAGTCGGTGAATTTTGTTTAGATTACATAGATATACAAACCGCTGATTCCAAGAGTATTTTCTGATCTATCTCCACTACAATATTGTGCAATATGCTCTATCTGCTCGTTTTTTCATAGACATTGATCACATTTGAATAGCAATAATCCCTATCTACCATAGCACGACGAATAGCGCGAAATAACTGATTTTTTTTAATTGTATCAATTAAAGACCATTTTTATTAATTATTGTAGAAGAAAAATTGATCGCCGCTTTCATGGTTTGCGATTTAATCAGTTTTTTCGCTCTCCTGAAAAACTGTGTTTTTGTAGATAGACTGTATTGAATATAAGCCCTCGATATTTAATTTTAGATGTGAATTTTTTTTGGTGATTAACGTAATTTTTATTACTGTTTTTTTTGTGTAATAATTTATTCCTTATTATTAACATATTTAGTTTTTCAAGCTCTAGTGCTGGTTTGGTTTTAAACATGGATTGAAATCTAAACGAACGGTTTCGATTTCGGTTTTTTCCGCGTTTCGGTTACAGGTTCGGTTTTAGGTTTTTATTACGAAACGGTTTCAGTATACCGGTTCCAAGTTACGGTTTCGGTTTTGATTTCGGTTTTTGTATAAAATTTCTTTTGTTCCAAAATGTTCAAATAATTTAACATTGTTTATATGCTAAGTTATGTTCAAATTGTTATATTGGGGTGAAGTGGGAAACGTAATTTAACAATGTTTGTTATTTTAGTGAAAATATTGTGTTATATGAATTATTTAATTGATTTCGCCAAGAAAAAAATTCATTCGTGGCCACAAGTCAATGAAAAGTAACATTTTGACTTTACCTGAGATATGATCTGAATTGCAGAGGAGAGCCGAGAAGCGAACCTTAAATAAAAGCAAGAAGAATACATCGGTAAATGTTCTTAAACTTCATGAAAAGAATAAGAATTATGTACAATTTCCATTCATAAAACCAAAGAAATTATATTTCAACAATTCACTGAAATGCAATATCTGCAAATAAATATCTGCCTTTATACTTGAAATGTTCGAACTTTCACTTTATTTTCCGTATTAGTTAATAATTTTTTCCTGTATCACAATTGTTTTTTTTTCCGTATTAGTTACTATTTTTTTCTTGTATCACCATTGTTTTTTGTTACCTTATTATAAGTATCCATAATATATATGTCCAAAATTTAGGTGTTTTGAAAAAATCATTCAAAAATCAATCAAACTCAGACTTATTAATGGTATTCTAAACGGTTTTAAACGGATATCGGTTTCGATTACGGTTTCAATCCTTGGTTTTAAAATAAAACTCTTTAACTCAATACCTTCGGTATTCGTGTTCAGGGAAATTACACTGAAATTATAACAATATAACCATATAAGTACATCATAGTAATTACATTTAAAGCGAACAATTTTTAATATAAAACAAAAATAGATTAGACCAACACTTCTTACATTGAGTAACAACATTCACTGGTGATGGGTGTCATTTAATTACTAAGTTTTTGTTTTGTTTATGTTTTATTATTATGTATCTTTAAATATGCGCGCATTTTTCCAAGTCTGTTTTCTAGTTGATTGTCGCATTGTCGTATTGTCGCGGGAGTATTTATTATATGTAACATTTCTATTGTGTATCGTTTTTTGTAGCTTGTTTGTTTTTGTAATATGTTCGTGTTGTCTATGTTCGAAGAGTGTCCAGTGGGTCGAATCCGACAATAATTTAATAATATTTCATGTTAAAATGGATCCTCAAATATTATTTTCAAATTATCGTCGGATCCAACAATAAAATTAAATTATTGTCTTTAATAATTCTATTGTTAGTTTTGTTTCTATATATATATATATATATATATATATATATATATATATATATATATATATATATATATATATATATATATATAATATATATATATATATATATATATATATATATATATATAATATATATATATATATATATATATATATATATATATATATATATATATGGGGCATTCCACGTCAATTCGCCGAGGTTTGACCCTGACCCCCTCCGATTTGCTTCATTTTTTAATATGTTGTTATTATTGGTCAATGAAGTTTATATATAATTTTTTAGTTTTCTATCGCACCCCCTTTGCAAACTCTAACTTTGCAAACTCCACTGGACACTTTTTAAAATTCTGAAAAAATTTACATAAATTCTTGACATCGAACAAAGATCATTCCTCTTTGGTGTGGAGTGGTAAGAATTTTTCTTCTATTTTTTTCTTAACTTTGAAAATCCTTTTTTTTACTATATAAATCGCCATAATTTCGGATTGGTTTGAGATACATCAATAAAAACTGGTATTTACTCATATGTATTAAGTACAAACCGCGTAGTAAACACGATATAAGTCTTAAGATATAAGAGGTATATTATTGAAATTTTGTCCAACATCATATAATATAAAAACAAAACTTTTTACTAAAAATTGTTGTGATCGGCTTACTTTGACGTCTACCTGCCAAAAAACATGACATATAAAGTGCTACAATATGTATTTAATTTGGTCTCTATGTAAAGATGGTCATCATCA
The DNA here is from genome assembly GCA_951804985.1 of Dryomyza anilis. Classification (NCBI taxonomy): domain Eukaryota; kingdom Metazoa; phylum Arthropoda; class Insecta; order Diptera; family Dryomyzidae; genus Dryomyza; species Dryomyza anilis. Next base: position 65,307,051 of record OX638130.1, read on the forward strand.
TATCTCGCATAGTACCGGAGTTATAGAAAACTGAAAAATTAAATATAAACTTCATTGACCAATAATAACAACATATTAAAATATTAATCAAATCGGAGGGAGTCAGGGTCAAACCTCGGCGAATTGACGTGGAATGCCCCATATATATATAAATATAGGCTAGGGTTTCCAGAGTTTGTTTTTATTAATATTTTAGCTTAACTTAGGGAAATTTCATTTCATTTTGTTATATTCAAGGGCTTATATTCAATACTGCCTATCTACAATTTTGACGAAAATGAGTTTTTGATGCAGAAATCTTCACTGATCACCCCTGCATCTATGACATTAATTTAGTACCATTATTATATTTTCATTTTAATAACTTGTCTATCTACATGAATGATTTTTTATGAATGCAATAGTGTCTATCTACACACAATTTTTGCTTAAAGGTTTATAATGACTATAAATAAGCGTTCCAAGTATGGAGTAGTATATATATTCTTCTTAAGCATAATTTTATGAGTCAATTTCGTCCTGTCCATCCGTGGGTCTAGTCCATCCTAACTCACAAAGAATCGACTTAATTTGTATGAAAAAGGATATAAAATCTATGTAAAAACTATGAAATCGGTTAACGAAGGATGACATCATATTTTCTCAATGGATATACAATATCATAGAAGCTATAGGAGCTATTAAAAGAATTTTTCGTATACGGAAAACTAACTTTTCAAAGATTTTTCCTATTCTAATACGAAGCCTTAAGGACGAAATTTGTATTTAGTCTGTACCGAGGAAATATAGCTTGTACCATTACGTTTATGGTATTTCCAGACAAGATGTTTAGTGTTATTTTTAAAGAAAGTTTTCCGATATGTTAAGGATTCGTATGATATTTACGAGGTCAATACACCCATATCCTCCGAAATAGGATATTAGTTTAAATATTTAGGATAACATTCATGATTTTAAAATAGCGATACAGAGTTAACTAGTTTTTTTTTATTTTAATCTTTAAAAAATGTCGGGTTAGATTACGGAATATTAACCTCTTTAACCGTCATATACCTCGTGAACCGAAAATGATAGAACAAAAATTAGTCGGTGAATTTTGTTTAGATTACATAGATATACAAATCGCTGATTCCAAGAGTATTTTCTGATCTATCTCCACTACAATATTGTGCAATATGCTCTATCTGCTCGTTTTTTCATAGACATTGATCACATTTGAATAGCAATAATCCCTATCTACCATAGCACGACGAATAGCGCGAAATAACTGATTTTTTTTAATTGTATCAATTAAAGACCATTTTTATTAATTATTGTAGAAGAAAAATTGATCGCCGCTTTCATGGTTTGCGATTTAATCAGTTTTTTCGCTCTCCTGAAAAACTGTGTTTTTGTAGATAGACTGTATTGAATATAAGCCCTCGATATTTAATTTTAGATGTGAATTTTTTTTTGGTGATTAACGTAATTTTTATTACTGTTTTTTTTGTGTAATAATTTATTCCTTATTATTAACATATTTAGTTTTTCAAGCTCTAGTGCTGGTTTGGTTTTAAACAAGGATTGAAATCTAAACGAATAACGGTTTCGATTTCGGTTTTTTCCGCGTTTCGGTTACAGGTTCGGTTTTAGGTTTTTATTACGAAACGATTTCAGTATACCGGTTCCAAGTTACGGTTTCGGTTTTGATTTCGGTTTTTGTATAAAATTTCTTTTGTTCCAAAATGTTCAAATAATTTAACATTGTTTATATGCTAAGTTATGTTCAAATTGTTATATTGGGGTAAAGTGGGAAACGTAATTTAACAATGTTGGTTATTTTAGTGAAAATATTGTGTTATATGAATTATTTAATTGATTTCGCCAAGAAAAAAATTCATTCGTGGCCACAAGTCAATGAAAAGTAACATTTTGACTTTACCTGAGATATGATCTGAATTGCAGAGGAGAGCCGAGAAGCGAACCTTAAATAAAAGCAAGAAGAATACATCGGTAAATGTTCTTAAACTTCATGAAAAGAATAAGAATTATGTACAATTTCCATTCATAAAACCAAAGAAATTATATTTCAACAATTCACTGAAATGCAATATCTGCAAATAAATATCTGCCTTTATACTTGAAATGTTCGAACTTTCACTTTATTTTCCGTATTAGTTAATAATTTTTTCTTGTATCACAATTGTTTTTTTTCCGTATTAGTTACTATTTTTTTCTTGTATCACCATTGTTTTTTGTTACCTTATTATAAGTATCCTTAATATATATGTCCAAAATTTAGGTGTTTTGAAAAAATCATTCAAAAATCAATCAAACTCAGACTTATTAATGGTATTCTAAACGGTTTTAAACGGATATCGGTTTCGATTACGGTTTCAATCCTTGGTTTTAAAATAAAACTCTTTAACTCAATACCTTCGGTATTCGTGTTCAGGGAAATTACACTGAAATAATAACAATATAACCATATAAGTACATCATAGTAATTACATTTAAAGCGAACAATTTTTAATATAAAACAAAAATAGATTAGACCAACACTTCTTACATTGAGTAACAACATTCACTGGTGATGGGTGTCATTTAATTACTAAGTTTTTGTTTTGTTTATGTTTTATTATTATGTGTCTTTAAATATGCGCGCATTTTTCCATGTCTGTTTTCTAGTTGATTGTCGCATTGTCGTATTGTCGCGGGAGTATTTATTATATGTAACATTTCTATTGTGTATCGTTTTTTGTAGCTTGTTTGTTTTTGTAATATGTTCGTGTTGTCTATGTTCGAAGAGTGTCCAGTGGGTCGAATCCGACAATAATTTAATAATATTTCATGTTAAAATGGATCCTCAAATATTATTTTGAAATTATCGTCGGATCCAACAATAAAATTAAATTATTGTCTTTAATAATTCTATTGTTAGTTTTGTTTCTATATATATATATATATATATATATATATATATATAATATATATATATATATATATATATATATATATATATATATATATATATATATATAATATATATATATATATATATATATATATATATATATATATATATATATATATATATATATATATATATATATAATATATATATATATATATATATATATATATATATATATATATATATAATATATATATATATATATATATATATATATATATATATATATATATATATAGGGGCATTCCACGTCAATTCGCCGAGGTTTGACCCTGACCCCCTCCGATTTGCTTCATTTTTTAATATGTTGTTATTATTGGTCAATGAAGTTTATATATAATTTTTTAGTTTTCTATCGCACCCCCTTTGCAAACTCTAACTCTAACACGATTTTTGTTGTTTTGCACCACAGCATCCAAAAACTGCCTTTTTAAAATTCTGAAAAAATTTACATAAATTCTTGACATCGAACAAAGATCATTCCTCTTTGGTGTGGAGTGGTAAGAATTTGTCTTCTATTTTTTTCTTAACTGTTTTTTACTATATAAATCGCCATAATTTCGGATTGGTTTGAGATACATCAATAAAAGCTGGTATTTACTCATATGTATTAAGTACAAACCGCGTAGTAAACACGATATAAGTCTTAAGATATAAGAGGTATATTATTGAAATTTTGTCCAACATCATATAATATAAAAACAAAACTTTTTACTAAAAATTGTTGTGATCGGCTTACTTTGACGTCTACCTGCCAAAAAACATGACATATAAAGTGCTACAATATGTATTTAATTTGGTCTCTATGTGAAGATGGTCATCATCATATCTCGCATAGTACCGGAGTTATAGAAAACTGAAAAATTAAATATAAACTTCATTGACCAATAATAACAACATATTAAAATATTAATCAAATCGGAGGGAGTCAGGGTCAAACCTCGGCGAATTGACGTGGAATGCCCCATATATATATAAATATAGGCTAGGGTTTCCAGAGTTTGTTTTTATTAATATTTTAGCTTAACTTAGGGAAATTTCATTTCATTTTGTTATATTCAAGGGCTTATATTCAATACTGCCTATCTACAATTTTGACGAAAATGAGTTTTTGATGCAGAAATCTTCACTGATCACCCCTGCATCTATGACATTAATTTAGTACCAAAAAATATTTCTATTACTGTTATATTTTCATTTTAATAACTTGTCTATCTACATGAATGATTTTTTATGAATGCAATAGTGTCTATCTACACACAATTTTTGCTTAAAGGTTTATAATGACTATAAATAAGCGTTCCAAGTATGGAGTAGTATATATATTCTTCTTAAGCATAATTTTATGAGTCAATTTCGTCCTGTCCATCCGTGGGTCTAGTCCATCCTAACTCACAAAGAATCGACTTAATTTGTATGAAAAAGGATATAAAATCTATGTAAAAACTATGAAATCGGTTAACGAAGGATGACATCATATTTTCTCAATGGATATACAATATCATAGAAGCTATAGGAGCTATTAAAAGAATTTTTCGTATACGGAAAACTAACTTTTCAAAGATTTGTCCTATTCTAATACGAAGCCTTAAGGACGAAATTTGTATTTAGTCTGTACTGAGGAAATATAGCTTGTACCATTACGTTTATGGTATTTCCAGACAAGATGTTTAGTGTTATTTTTAAAGAAAGTTTTCCGATATGTTAAGGATTCGTATGATATTTACGAGGTCAATACACCCATATCCTCCGAAATAGGATATTAGTTTAAATATTTAGGATAACATTCATGATTTTAAAATAGCGATACAGAGTTAACTAGTTTTTTTTTATTTTAATCTTTAAAAAATGTCGGGTTAGATTACGGAATATTAACCTCTTTAACCGTCATATACCTCGTGAACCGAAAATGATAGAACAAAAATTAGTCGGTGAATTTTGTTTAGATTACATAGATATACAAATCGCTGATTCCAAGAGTATTTTCTGATCTATCTCCACTACAATATTGTGCAATATGCTCTATCTGCTCGTTTTTTCATAGACATTGATCACATTTGAATAGCAATAATCCCTATCTACCATAGCACGACGAATAGCGCGAAATAACTGATTTTTTTTAATTGTATCAATTAAAGACCATTTTTATTAATTATTGTAGAAGAAAAATTGATCGCCGAATTCATGGTTTGCGATTTAATCAGTTTTTTCGCTCTCCTGAAAAACTGTGTTTTTGTAGATAGACTGTATTGAATATAAGCCCTCGATATTTAATTTTAGATGTGAATTTTTTTTTTTGGTGATTAACGTAATTTTTATTACTGTTTTTTTTGTGTAATAATTTATTCCTTATTATTAACATATTTAGTTTTTCAAGCTCTAGTGCTGGTTTGGTTTTAAACAAGGATTGAAATCTAAACGAATAACGGTTTCGATTTCGGTTTTTTCCGCGTTTCGGTTACAGGTTCGGTTTTAGGTTTTTATTACGAAACGGTTTCAGTATACCGGTTCCAAGTTACGGTTTCGGTTTTGATTTCGGTTTTTGTATAAAATTTCTTTTGTTCCAAAATGTTCAAATAATTTAACATTGTTTATATGCTAAGTTATGTTCAAATTGTTATATTGGGGTAAAGTGGGAAACGTAATTTAACAATGTTTGTTATTTTAGTGAAAATATTGTGTTATATGAATTATTTAATTGATTTCGCCAAGAAAAAAATTCATTCGTGGCCACAAGTCAATGAAAAGTAACATTTTGACTTTACCTGAGATATGATCTGAATTGCAGAGGAGAGCCGAGAAGCGAACCTTAAATAAAAGCAAGAAGAATACATCGGTAAATGTTCTTAAACTTCATGAAAAGAATAAGAATTATGTACAATTTCCATTCATAAAACCAAAGAAATTAAATTTCAACAATTAACTGAAATGCAATATCTGCAAATAAATATCTGCCTTTATACTTGAAATGTTCGAACTTTCACTTTATTTTCCGTATTAGTTAATAATTTTTTCTTGTATCACAATTGTTTTTTTTTCCGTATTAGTTACTATTTTTTTCTTGTATCACCATTGTTTTTTGTTACCTTATTATAAGTATCCTTAATATATATGTCCAAAATTTAGGTGTTTTGAAAAAATCATTCAAAAATCAATCAAACTCAGACTTATTAATGGTATTCTAAACGGTTTTAAACGGATATCGGTTTCGATTACGGTTTCAATCCTTGGTTTTAAAATAAAACTCTTTAACTCAATACCTTCGGTATTCGTGTTCAGGGAAATTACACTGAAATTATAACAATATAACCATATAAGTACATCATAGTAATTACATTTAAAGCGAACAATTTTTAATATAAAACAAAAATAGATTAGACCAACACTTCTTACATTGAGTAACAACATCCACTGGTGATGGGTGTCATTTAATTACTAAGTTTTTGTTTTGTTTATGTTTTATTATTATGTGTCTTTAAATATGCGCGCATTTTTCCATGTCTGTTTTCTAGTTGATTGTCGCATTGTCGTGTTGTCGCGGGAGTATTTATTATATGTAACATTTCTTGTAATATGTTCGTGTTGTCTATGTTCGAAGAGTGTCCAGTGGGTCGAATCCGACAATAATTTAATAATATTTCATGTTAAAATGGATCCTCAAATATTATTTTCAAATTATTGTCGGATCCAACAATAAAATTAAATTATTGTCTTTAATAATTCTATTGTTAGTTTTGTTTCTATATATATATATATATATAATATATATATATATATATATATAATATATATATATATATATATATATATATATATATATATATATATAATATATATATATATATATATATATATATATATATATATATATATATATATATATATATATATATATATATATATGGGGCATTCCACGTCAATTCGCCGAGGTTTGACCCTGACCCCCTCCGATTTGCTTCATTTTTTAATATGTTGTTATTATTGGTCAATGAAGTTTATATATAATTTTTTAGTTTTCTATCGCACCCCCTTTGCAAACTCTAACTCTAACACGATTTTTGTTGTTTTGCACCACAGCATCCAAAAACTGCCTTTTTAAAATTCTGAAAAAATTTACATAAATTCTTGACATCGAACAAAGATCATTCCTCTTTGGTGTGGAGTGGTAAGAATTTGTCTTCTATTTTTTTCTTAACTTTGAAAATCCTGTTTTTTACTATATAAATCGCCATAATTTCGGATTGGTTTGAGATACATCAATAAAAACTGGTATTTACTCATATGTATTAAGTACAAACCGCGTAGTAAACACGATATAAGTCTTAAGATATAAGAGGTATATTATTGAAATTTTGTCCAACATCATATAATATAAAAACAAAACTTTTTACTAAAAATTGTTGTGATCGGCTTACTTTGACGTCTACCTGCCAAAAAACATGACATATAAAGTGCTACAATATGTATTTAATTTGGTCTCTATGTGAAGATGGTCATCATCATATCTCGCATAGTACCGGAGTTATAGAAAACTGAAAAATTAAATATAAACTTCATTGACCAATAATAACAGCATATTAAAATATTAATCAAATCGGAGGGAGTCAGGGTCAAACCTCGGCGAATTGACGTGGAATGCCCCATATATATATAAATATAGGCTAGGGTTTCCAGAGTTTGTTTTTATTAATATTTTAGCTTAACTTAGGGAAATTTCATTTCATTTTGTTATATTCAAGGGCTTATATTCAATACTGCCTATCTACAATTTTGACGAAAATGAGTTTTTGATGCAGAAATCTTCACTGATCACCCCTGCATCTATGACATTAATTTAGTACCAAAAAATATTTCTATTACTGTTATATTTTCATTTTAATAACTTGTCTATCTACATGAATGATTTTTTATGAATGCAATAGTGTCTATCTACACACAATTTTTGCTTAAAGGTTTATAATGACTATAAATAAGCGTTCCAAGTATGGAGTAGTATATATATTCTTCTTAAGCATAATTTTATGAGTCAATTTCGTCCTGTCCATCCGTGGGTCTAGTCCATCCTAACTCACAAAGAATCGACTTAATTTGTATGAAAAAGGATATAAAATCTATGTAAAAACTATGAAATCGGTTAACGAAGGATGACATCATATTTTCTCAATGGATATACAATATCATAGAAGCTATAGGAGCTATTAAAAGAATTTTTCGTATACGGAAAACTAACTTTTCAAAGATTTTTCCTATTCTAATACCAAGCCTTAAAGGACGAAATTTGTATTTAGTCTGTACTGAGGAAATATAGCTTGTACCATTACGTTTATGGTATTTCCAGACAAGATGTTTAGTGTTATTTTTAAAGAAAGTTTTCCGATATGTTAAGGATTCGTATGATATTTACGAGGTCAATACACCCATATCCTCCGAAATAGGATATTAGTTTAAATATTTAGGATAACATTCATGATTTTAAAATAGAGTTAACTAGTTTTTTTTTATTTTAATCTTTAAAAAATGTCGGGTTAGATTACGGAATATTAACCTCTTTAACCGTCATATACCTCGTGAACCGAAAATGATAGAACAAAAATTAGTCGGTGAATTTTGTTTAGATTACATAGATATACAAATCGCTGATTCCAAGAGTATTTTCTGATCTATCTCCACTACAATATTGTGCAATATGCTATATCTGCTCGTTTTTTTATAGACATTGATCACATTTGAATAGCAATAATCCCTATCTACCATAGCACGACGAATAGCGCGAAATAACTGATTTTTTTTAATTGTATCAATTAAAGACCATTTTTATTAATTATTGTAGAAGAAAAATTGATCGCCGAATTCATGGTTTGCGATTTAATCAGTTTTTTCGCTCTCCTGAAAAACTGTGTTTTTGTAGATAGACTGTATTGAATATAAGCCCTCGATATTTAATTTTAGATGTGAATTTTTTTTTTTGGTGATTAACGTAATTTTTATTACTGTTTTTTTTGTGTAATAATTTATTCCTTATTATTAACATATTTAGTTTTTCAAGCTCTAGTGCTGGTTTGGTTTTAAACAAGGATTGAAATCTAAACGAATAACGGTTTCGATTTCGGTTTTTTCCGCGTTTCGGTTACAGGTTCGGTTTTAGGTTTTTATTACGAAACGGTTTCAGTATACCGGTTCCAAGTTACGGTTTCGGTTTTGATTTCGGTTTTTGTATAAAATTTCTTTTGTTCCAAAATGTTCAAATAATTTAACATTGTTTATATGCTAAGTTATGTTCAAATTGTTATATTGGGGTAAAGTGGGAAACGTAATTTAACAATGTTTGTTATTTTAGTGAAAATATTGTGTTATATGAATTATTTAATTGATTTCGCCAAGAAAAAAATTCATTCGTGGCCACAAGTCAATGAAAAGTAACATTTTGACTTTACCTGAGATATGATCTGAATTGCAGAGGAGAGCCGAGAAGCGAACCTTAAATAAAAGCAAGAAGAATACATCGGTAAATGTTCTTAAACTTCATGAAAAGAATAAGAATTATGTACAATTTCCATTCATAAAACCAAAGAAATTAAATTTCAACAATTAACTGAAATGCAATATCTGCAAATAAATATCTGCCTTTATACTTGAAATGTTCGAACTTTCACTTTATTTTCCGTATTAGTTAATAATTTTTTCTTGTATCACAATTGTTTTTTTTTCCGTATTAGTTACTATTTTTTTCTTGTATCACCATTGTTTTTTGTTACCTTATTATAAGTATCCTTAATATATATGTCCAAAATTTAGGTGTTTTGAAAAAATCATTCAAAAATCAATCAAACTCAGACTTATTAATGGTATTCTAAACGGTTTTAAACGGATATCGGTTTCGATTACGGTTTCAATCCTTGGTTTTAAAATAAAACTCTTTAACTCAATACCTTCGGTATTCGTGTTCAGGGAAATTACACTGAAATTATAACAATATAACCATATAAGTACATCATAGTAATTACATTTAAAGCGAACAATTTTTAATATAAAACAAAAATAGATTAGACCAACACTTCTTACATTGAGTAACAACATCCACTGGTGATGGGTGTCATTTAATTACTAAGTTTTTGTTTTGTTTATGTTTTATTATTATGTGTCTTTAAATATGCGCGCATTTTTCCATGTCTGTTTTCTAGTTGATTGTCGCATTGTCGTGTTGTCGCGGGAGTATTTATTATATGTAACATTTCTATTGTGTATCGTTTTTTGTAGCTTGTTTGTTTTTGTAATATGTTCGTGTTGTCTATGTTCGAAGAGTGTCCAGTGGGTCGAATCCGACAATAATTTAATAATATTTCATGTTAAAATGGATCCTCAAATATTATTTTCAAATTATTGTCGGATCCAACAATAAAATTAAATTATTGTCTTATATATATATATATATATATATATATATATATATATATATATATATATATATATATATATATATATATATATATATATATATATATATATATATATATATATATATGGGGCATTCCACGTCAATTCGCCGAGGTTTGACCCTGACCCCCTCCGATTTGCTTCATTTTTTAATATGTTGTTATTATTGGTCAATGAAGTTTATATATAATTTTTTAGTTTTCTATCGCACCCCCTTTGCAAACTCTAACTCTAACACGATTTTTGTTGTTTTGCACCACAGCATCCAAAAACTGCCTTTTTAAAATTCTGAAAAAATTTACATAAATTCTTGACATCGAACAAAGATCATTCCTCTTTGGTGTGGAATGGTAAGAATTTTTCTTCTATTTTTTTCTTAACTTTGAAAATCCTGTTTTTTACTATATAAATCGCCATAATTTCGGATTGGTTTGAGATACATCAATAAAAACTGGTATTTACTCATATGTATTAAGTACAAACCGCGTAGTAAACACGATATAAGTCTTAAGATATAAGAGGTATATTATTGAAATTTTGTCCAACATCATATAATATAAAAACAAAACTTTTTACTAAAAATTGTTGTGATCGGCTTACTTTGACGTCTACCTGCCAAAAAACATGACATATAAAGTGCTACAATATGTATTTAATTTGGTCTCTATGTAAAGATGGTCATCATCATATCTCGCATAGTACCGGAGTTATAGAAAACTGAAAAATTAAATATAAACTTCATTGACCAATAATAACAACATATTAAAATATTAATCAAATCGGAGGGAGTCAGGGTCAAACCTCGGCGAATTGACGTGGAATGCCCCATATATATATATAAATATAGGCTAGGGTTTCCAGAGTTTGTTTTTATTAATATTTTAGCTTAACTTAGGGAAATTTCATTTCATTTTGTTATATTCAAGGGCTTATATTCAATACTGCCTATCTACAATTTTGACGAAAATGAGTTTTTGATGCAGAAATCTTCACTGATCACCCCTGCATCTATGACATTAATTTAGTACCAAAAAATATTTCTATTACTGTTATATTTTCATTTTAATAACTTGTCTATCTACATGAATGATTTTTTATGAATGTAATAGTGTCTATCTACACACAATTTTTGCTTAAAGGTTTATAATGACTATAAATAAGCGTTCCAAGTATGGAGTAGTATATATATTCTTCTTAAGCATAATTTTATGAGTCAATTTCGTCCTGTCCATCCGTGGGTCTAGTCCATCCTAACTCACAAAGAATCGACTTAATTTGTATGAAAAAGGATATAAAATCTATGTAAAAACTATGAAATCGGTTAACGAAGGATGACATCATATTTTCTCAATGGATATACAATATCATAGAAGCTATAGGAGCTATTAAAAGAATTTTTCGTATACGGAAAACTAACTTTTCAAAGATTTTTCCTATTCTAATACCAAGCCTTAAAGGACGAAATTTGTATTTAGTCTGTACTGAGGAAATATAGCTTGTACCATTACGTTTATGGTATTTCCAGACAAGATGTTTAGTGTTATTTTTAAAGAAAGTTTTCCGATATGTTAAGGATATGTTAAGGATTCGTATGATATTTACGAGGTCAATACACCCATATCCTCCGAAATAGGATATTAGTTTAAATATTTAGGATAACATTCATGATTTTAAAATAGAGTTAACTAGTTTTTTTTTATTTTAATCTTTAAAAAATGTCGGGTTAGATTACGGAATATTAACCTCTTTAACCGTCATATACCTAGTGAACCGAAAATGATAGAACAAAAATTAGTCGGTGAATTTTGTTTAGATTACATAGATATACAAATCGCTGATTCCAAGAGTATTTTCTGATCTATCTCCACTACAATATTGTGCAATATGCTCTATCTGCTCGTTTTTTTATAGGCATTGATCACATTTGAATAGCAATAATCCCTATCTACCATAGCACGACGAATAGCGCGAAATAACTGATTTTTTTTAATTGTATCAATTAAAGACCATTTTTATTAATTATTGTAGAAGAAAAATTGATCGCCGCTTTCATGGTTTGCGATTTAATCAGTTTTTTCGCTCTCCTGAAAAACTGTGTTTTTGTAGATAGACTGTATTGAATATAAGCCCTCGATATTTAATTTTAGATGTGAATTTTTTTTTTTGGTATTAACGTAATTTTTATTACTGTTTTTTTTGTGTAATAATTTATTCCTTATTATTAACATATTTAGTTTTTCAAGCTCTAGTGCTGGTTTGGTTTTAAACAAGGATTGAAATCTAAACGAATAACGGTTTCGATTTCGGTTTTTTCCGCGTTTCGGTTACAGGTTCGGTTTTAGATTTTTATTACGAAACGGTTTCAGTATACCGGTTCCAACAATGTTTGTTATTTTAGTGAAAATATTGTGTTATATGAATTATTTAATTGATTTCGCCAAGAAAAAAATTCATTCGTGGCCACAAGTCAATGAAAAGTAACATTTTGACTTTACCTGAGATATGATCTGAATTGCAGAGGAGAGCCGAGAAGCGAACCTTAAATAAAAGCAAGAAGAATACATCGGTAAATGTTCTTAAACTTCATGAAAAGAATAAGAATTATGTACAATTTCCATTCATAAAACCAAAGAAATTAAATTTCAACAATTAACTGAAATGCAATATCTGCAAATAAATATCTGCCTTTATACTTGAAATGTTCGAACTTTCACTTTATTTTCCGTATTAGTTAATAATTTTTTCTTGTATCACAATTGTTTTTTTTTCCGTATTAGTTACTATTTTTTTCTTGTATCACCATTGTTTTTTGTTACCTTATTATAAGTATCCTTAATATATATGTCCAAAATTTAGGTGTTTTGAAAAAATCATTCAAAAATCAATCAAACTCAGACTTATTAATGGTATTCTAAACGGTTTTAAACGGATATCGGTTTCGATTACGGTTTCAATCCTTGGTTTTAAAATAAAACTCTTTAACTCAATACCTTCGGTATTCGTGTTCAGGGAAATTACACTGAAATTATAACAATATAACCATATAAGTACATCATAGTAATTACATTTAAAGCGAACAATTTTTAATATAAAACAAAAATAGATTAGACCAACACTTCTTACATTGAGTAACAACATCCACTGGTGATATTTGTCATTTAATTACTAAGTTTTTGTTTTGTTTATGTTTTATTATTATGTGTCTTTAAATATGCGCGCATTTTTCCATGTCTGTTTTCTAGTTGATTGTCGCATTGTCGTGTTGTCGCGGGAGTATTTATTATATGTAACATTTCTATTGTGTATCGTTTTTTGTAGCTTGGTTGTTTTTGTAATATGTTCGTGTTGTCTATGTTCGAAGAGTGTCCAGTGGGTCGAATCCGACAATAATTTAATAATATTTCATGTTAAAATGGATCCTCAAATATTATTTTCAAATTATTGTCGGATCCAACAATAAAATTAAATTGTTGTCTTTAATAATTCTATTGTTAGTTTTGGTTCTATATATATATATATATATATATATATATATATATATATATATATATATATATATATATATATATATATATATATAATATATATATATATATATATATATATATATATATATATATATATAATATATGGGGCATTCCACGTCAATTCGCCGAGGTTTGACCCTGACCCCCTCCGATTTGCTTCATTTTTTAATATGTTGTTATTATTGGTCAATGAAGTTTATATATAATTTTTTAGTTTTCTATCGCACCCCCTTTGCAAACTCTAACTCTAACACGATTTTTGTTGTTTTGCACCACAGCATCCAAAAACTGCCTTTTTAAAATTCTGAAAAAATTTACATAAATTCTTGACATCGAACAAAGATCATTCCTCTTTGGTGTGGAGTGGTAAGAATTTTTCTTCTATTTTTTTCTTAACTTTGAAAATCCTGTTTTTTACTATATAAATCGCCATAATTTCGGATTGGTTTGAGATACATCAATAAAAACTGGTATTTACTCATATGTATTAAGTACAAACCGCGTAGTAAACACGACATAAGTCTTAAGATATAAGAGGTATATTATTGAAATTTTGTCCAACATCATATAATATAAAAACAAAACTTTTTACTAAAAATTGTTGTGATCGGCTTACTTTGACGTCTACCTGCCAAAAAACATGACATATAAAGTGCTACAATATGTATTTAATTTGGTCTCTATGTAAAGATGGTCATCATCATATCTCGCATAGTACCGGAGTTATAGAAAACTGAAAAATTAAATATAAACTTCATTGACCAATAATAACAACATATTAAAATATTAATCAAATCGGAGGGAGTCAGGGTCAAACCTCGGCGAATTGACGTGGAATGCCCCATATATATATATAAATATAGGCTAGGGTTTCCAGAGTTTGTTTTTATTAATATTTTAGCTTAACTTAGGGAAATTTCATTTCATTTTGTTATATTCAAGGGCTTATATTCAATATGCCTATCTACAATTTTGACGAAAATGAGTTTTTGATGCAGAAATCTTCAATGATCACCCCTGCATCTATGACATTAATTTAGTACCAAAAAATATTTCTATTACTGTTATATTTTCATTTTAATAACTTGTCTATCTACATGAATGATTTTTTATGAATGCAATAGTGTCTATCTACACACAATTTTTGCTTAAAGGTTTATAATGACTATAAATAAGCGTTCCAAGTATGGAGTAGTATATATATTCTTCTTAAGCATAATTTTATGAGTCAATTTCGTCCTGTCCATCCGTGGGTCTAGTCCTTCCTAACTCACAAAGAATCGACTTAATTTGTATGAAAAAGGATATAAAATCTATGTAAAAACTATGAAATCGGTTAACGAAGGATGACATCATATTTTCTCAATGGATATACAATATCATAGAAGCTATAGGAGCTATTAAAAGAATTTTTCGTATACGGAAAACTAACTTTTCAAAGATTTTTCCTATTCTAATACCAAGCCTTAAAGGACGAAATTTGTATTTAGTCTGTACTGAGGAAATATAGCTTGTACCATTACGTTTATGGTATTTCCAGACAAGATGTTTAGTGTTATTTTTAAAGAAAGTTTTCCGATATGTTAAGGATATGTTAAGGATTCGTATGATATTTACGAGGTCAATACTCCCATATCCTCCGAAATAGGATATTAGTTTAAATATTTAGGATAACATTCATGATTTTAAAATAGAGTTAACTAGTTTTTTTTTATTTTAATCTTTAAAAAATGTCGGGTTAGATTACGGAATATTAACCTCTTTAACCGTCATATACCTCGTGAACCGAAAATGATAGAACAAAAATTAGTCGGTGAATTTTGTTTAGATTACATAGATATACAAATCGCTGATTCCAAGAGTATTTTCTGATCTATCTCCACTACAATATTGTGCAATATGCTCTATCTGCTCGTTTTTTTATAGACATTGATCACATTTGAATAGCAATAATCCCTATCTACCATAGCACGACGAATAGCGCGAAATAACTGATTTTTTTTAATTGTATCAATTAAAGACCATTTATATTAATTATTGTAGAAGAAAAATTGATCGCCGCTTTCATGGTTTGCGATTTAATCAGTTTTTTCGCTCTCCTGAAAAAATGTGTTTTTGTAGATATAAGCCTTCGATATTTAATTTTAGATGTGAATTTTTTTTTTTGGTGATTAACGTAATTTTTATTACTGTTTTTTTTGTGTAATAATTTATTCCTTATTATTAACATATTTAGTTTTTCAAGCTCTAGTGCTGGTTTGGTTTTAAACAAGGATTAAAATCTAAACGAATAACGGTTTCGATTTCGGTTTTTTCCGCGTTTCGGTTACAGGTTCGGTTTTAGGTTTTTATTACGAAACGGTTTCAGTATACCGGTTCCAAGTTACGGTTTCGGTTTTGATTTCGGTTTTTGTATAAAATTTCTTTTGTTCCAAAATGTTCAAATAATTTAACATTGTTTATATGCTAAGTTATGTTCAAATTGTTATATTGGGGTAAAGTGGGAAACGTAATTTAACAATGTTTGTTATTTTAGTGAAAATATTGTGTTATATGAATTATTTAATTGATTTCGCCAAGAAAAAAATTCATTCGTGGCCACAAGTCAATGAAAAGTAACATTTTGACTTTACCTGAGATATGATCTGAATTGCAGAGGAGAGCCGAGTAGCGAACCTTAAATAAAAGCAAGAAGAATACATCGGTAAATGTTCTTAAACTTCATGAAAAGAATAAGAATTATGTACAATTTCCATTCATAAAACCAAAGAAATTAAATTTCAACAATTCACTGAAATGCAATATCTGCAAATAAATATCTGCTTTTATACTTGAAATGTTCGAACTTTCACTTTATTTTCCGTATTAGTTAATAATTTTTTCTTGTATCACAATTGTTTTTTTTTCCGTATTAGTTACTATTTTTTTCTTGTATCACCATTGTTTTTTGGTACAAGTATCCTTAATATATATGTCCAAAATTTAGGTGTTTTGAAAAAATCATTCAAAAATCAATCAAACTCAGACTTATTAATGGTATTCTAAACGGTTTTAAACGGATATCGGTTTCGATTACGGTTTCAATCCTTGGTTTTAAAATAAAACTCTTTAACTCAATACCTTCGGTATTCGTGTTCAGGGAAATTACACTGAAATTATAACAATATAACCATATAAGTACATCATAGTAATTACATTTAAAGCGAACAATTTTTAATATAAAACAAAAATACATTAGACCAACACTTCTTACATTGAGTAACAACATTCACTGGTGATGGGTGTCATTTAATTACTAAGTTTTTGTTTTGTTTATGTTTTATTATTAAGTGTCTTTAAATAAGCGCGCATTTTTCCATGTCTGTTTTCTAGTTGATTGTCGCATTGTCGTATTGTCGCGGGAGTATTTATTATATGTAACATTTCTATTGTGTATCGTTTTTTGTAGCTTGTTTGTTTTTGTAATATGTTCGTGTTGTCTATGTTCGAAGAGTGTCCAGTGGGCCGCTAATACTGTTTTGTTGTCTAATATTCCAGTTCTGACATAGCCGCTGTGTAACTGTTTCTATCGTTTTCTAGAACGGTCTGCAATACTTCGGCTGCACCCCCTTTCAGGGCCATAATGAGCGCTACAACGCTGTCTTCATTGTTCCATCGATTACTTATAGCCGTGGTCTCAAAGTGAAGCTTAAAAATGTTAAACGCTGTTGTCCCATCGTACATCAGCGATTTTAGCCTCGTACCACTGAAAACATGCAGTAAGGGTCTACTTAGCTGTAGTCAACTGAAATCTTCTTGTATTTTCAGAAGTTTTTTGTCGAAACCTTGATATTTCTCATCAGCGTTATCTTCCAATCTTTTCATTTTATCAACAACGTCATTCATATGCGCTTCAAGCTTATTTACTTTTTCATGAAGTGTATTAGAAACTACCAGAAGCTGCTTAGAATGTTCCTGAAGCTGATTGGAATTTTCTTGCAGCTGTTTCGAATTTTCCAGAAATTTCAGATCCATTTTAATAAAACTTTCTTGAAGTTTCTGTTCTAATTTATTGGAATTTTGACGTTTTAATGTGCTGATCTTCCATTTCTTTCTCGCACATTGTTTAGTGTGCTGAATGATCTTCCGTCTCTTTCTAACACATTGCTTAGTGCGCTGAATTGTCTTGCGTCTCATTTATTATTGTTGATTGCTTGCACTATGTGGCAAATTACAGCTTTTTTGTAACACTGCCCTCCACCTAAATCTGTTCGTCCCGAACATATGTTAATCCTCTCTCTCTCTATACGACGCCAACCTTTCTAAATGTACTACTTTCATTTATCGTCTAACGCCCGCAGTATTCTGAATCCGATACACTACATCATTAATTCTTTTAATTAACTTATATGGTCCTTCCCAGTGTGTTTTTGTCTTAGGGGATAAGCCTTTCTTTCTGTGTGTTTTGTTCTATAACAAAACAAGTTCTCCTTCCGTAAATCCTTTTTAATTTGTGCGCAATCTCGTCGTATCAGGCCTTCATCTTAACACTCGTAAATTGTGTACGCTGCCTTACAAACTGATGCACTTTGTTTATTTCTTCTCTTTTTCTGGAAACATAATCGTGTACAGGAATTCCATCTGAAGGACTCGCAGCAAACTTTAAACCCACAGGTAACCTTAAGTCTGTTCCAAAAACAATTTTAGATGGTGAAGCTGATGTGGTATCATGAACCGCAGCTCGATAAGCCATTAGGAATAGTGGTATGTGTGTATCCCAATATTTTTGATTTTTATCAACCATTTTTCTGAGATAGTCTTACAAAGTACATTTGTAAGTCAACATAGAACGTTTTGCTAAATCACTATACGTTGATATGAAAACGTATTGTGATCTACTTCCGCGATGACTACTTCATGCAGTTATAGTGAAGTTGCAGTAAAGTGCAATATAGGGCATTGTCATCCAACAGTATTGACGAAGTTGGGTCAAACCAGCGGCAGCGTGATTGCCCAGCGGCGTCTTTACGGAAGTAAATGCGTTAAGTGGAATTTGCACTCTGCCGGAACATGTAGATTTGGAACATGCCTTCATATAATAGTTTAAGTTAGATTTTAAGTCAGTTGTAAATCGGGAGTTGTAAATCAGTAGTAAATCGGTTGTGAGTTGTTAGTTGTGAGTGAGACAATAATGTTAATATTAAAACCAGTTGGGAAGGTTAGATCACATGGGAAATTTTAAAGTAGGTGTAATTATGATAGTTAGGATTATCAAAATTATAGTCGGTCTAAGCCGACTATAAATACCCTACACATATGTGTGGTTACCATTCAAAGTGATATATAGGTCACCAGGGTATACGAATCCTGAAAATAACTACAAACATTCAATCGCTGAAGAATTTCCATTCATTTGATACCCATATTTACAAATGGGTAGGTGTACCGAATTTCGATTTTTTTTTTGTGAACCACAAGTCTTTTCGCCGGAATACATTATTATCATGTATTTGAACATGATGCCAATATATATTTGACCAAAAAAGTTTACCTAAGCACGTATACATTAAAATTGATCTTTATATGTACATTTTATATGAGGTATTTGAACATAAGTGGTCGGATCATAGGTCACAATAGACCGATCTCGCCAATTTTTTCGCACATACAGCGTAGGTATATTAGTAATCTAAATTATAAGTTTCATTTATCTAGCTCTTCAATTTTAAAAGTAGTAGGGATTTCAACAGACAGACAGACAGACGGACAGACAGACAGACGGACAGACAGACGGACAGACGGACATCGCTAAATCGACTCAGGAGGTCATGCTGATCAAGAATATATATACTTTTCCATACCGGAGATGCTTCCTTCTGGGTGTTACAAACGGCGTACCAAACTGAATATACCCTTTCACTCTTAGTGTAGGGTATAATAAACCTTTCGTTTAAATAAAAGTATGACTTGTTTAAATTATTTCGGTTAATAAAAATGGAACTTCAACGACGGACATTCTCTGAAAGGACATCATAGGTAATTATAAAAAGAACGTTGCGACATTTGGCTACACGCCAAAGCAACTGACTTTTCAATTACAACATTTTGCGCAGCCGGTTTTCGGACCATACATCAACTCCCAAGCCACGAGAAGGACTGAATGGAGATGAATATTAGAAGAAATAACTATTTTGGATCAGGGAAAATATGTTTTTGTATTTGTGAGTATTGTGAAAAATAGTGGAATAAAAATGTGAGCGGTGAAAAATAAAATTTTGTGAATTTCTGATATAAAACATAAGAATTATTTGAGAATTAAGTAGAAAATCGTGGAATTATGAAAATTTACATTTGAAAGACGAAAAAACAATTGGACATTTTGAAATAAATTGTGAAATAATAAAATGAATTACTTAAATTATAGAATTTATTAACAAAAGGATTTATAAAATTGATTAATTTATATGTTAACGAACATGTTTAAAGTAATTGTGAAACCATATAGATTAGTTTGAGACATTAAATGATAATGATTAATAAAATTGTGAATTTAAATAAATTGAATAACATAAGAATTTTGATACAGCAATATTTTCATAATGTTGCGAAATTAATTACAGAACAAAACTGAAACATTTTAACAAAATTAAATTGATTAAATAAATTAATTCAGTATTCATAAATAATATGTGGGTATGGTTTTGAAATATAGATAAAATAATTGAAATAGTAGTACATAAAAATGAGATAAATAAAGTACTAAAATTTTAATAGATAAATTAAATAATGCTTAAAAGTTTATTTAATATGAAACTAGTAAAAACAAAATAAATAATTTAATTAAGAAAGGTATAGTTAATTATATAGTTAAAGGGAAAAATAAGACACACTTATAATGGGTACTGAAAGTGTAATGAAACGCCTTCATTACGTTGTTCCTTACTTTTCTGGGGCGGAATCTCCATTATTAGAAACAGAATTATATAAATTTATTGAATGTTGTGAAACAGCAAAGCTTAAAATTAAAGAATCAGATAGTGAGGAATTTATTAAATGCGTTAGGTTACGTTTGGAGGGAGATGCATATAAATTAGTGAGAACGAAACAGTTTTAAAAAATAGAAGAATTATACGAGTTTTTAAAAAATACGTACTTCAATGAAATTTCTTTAGAATCAGTACTAGAGTTTGAGAGCGTTTGGAAGACGAAAAATACAGTAAAAAGATAAGTGAGGATGACGTATTCAGATTGGAATTACAGAGCTCAGTGTTGATCTCTTTTATAGTAGGGGTGAATGATCCAACGATAAAAGTGGTACCGTTGGGTAGTAAGTCAGAAACATTAGATACATTGCTGGAAGATGCTTTAAATGTACAGGCAGTTATGCAGCGAAGTCCAAGGTCGAATGAAGATGAATATAATTGTATGGAAAAAACTAAATTAAGAAACACAAAATAAATTGCAACAAATAAATAATGAAAATAACTATAAAAGGAGTGTTCCAACATGTTAATTTTGTAGTAAATTAGGGCATACTAGGGGCGATTGTATTATAAGGAAAAATGCGCCTTTCTACTACGAATGTGGAACTTATGATCACGAATCTAATTGGAGATGTGCTAATAATAATATGGGTAATTGTATAATACCTTTTGTTAATAATGATAATATGATGGATAACATAGAAAATAATACAAGTAATACTCATGGAGGGATACACTATACATGGATACATGGGAGGATACACAAGGGCATAAAATAGATAATTGCCACGCGAAAAAACAAATTGAATCAGCAGGAAATAATAGTTATAATTAGGGAAACTTACAGGGGCTCAGTTTAGGCCAGGGTACCCCATAATACGAGTAATAAAGGGCCGAAAGAGTTAGGAATTGTATATCAGACGTCGGAGGAGACTGTGGTCAAATTTACTACTACATTGCATTTCCATAGAACAGAGGTGACCAATGAATTATAATATGAATTAAAGGAAGAAGAAGGTGATCGCATAATATGCAGTGGGCATGGAGATAGCTTGAATTTACCTAATGTATGTGACGTTTTCATTGAAGTACCTTGCGAGGCAGTTAAAAATGGAAGACTTATTTTACTAGTATACTCAGGAGATGATGCCAGTATAGTAAAAGAAAATGCAATGACAAATTTAACAGACTTTAACGAAAATATACAAAAGGATTTAAAGGGAACTTTTGGTGGGTGTGTTAGAACATTAGGTTCCACCAAAGTCCAACGTAGGAACATAGGGCGCTTAAGTTTAATGCTACTCGTAGTGTCACTTAAACAAGGCGTACCAGCGGACGGAATAATCGGACGTGACAATTTATGAAATCGATCTATAATAAATGTGATAGACAAAACAAAAACATTCTTTGCACGGTTAAAAATTGTATTACAGACATTTTTAATACATTTGAAATTAAAATGTATACATTCCCAAATATTAACATTTTTTGTAATCAAATTGGTATTAAAATTGAATATACTTTGGAATAAATAAGTGAGTATGTACAAATTTTAATACAAAAAGTATAGAATATAATACAAAAAACACGTGCTCTCTATATTTCTCTCTCATTATTATCTGTTTTGAAAAAATAATACAGTTTGACTTACATTATAATACAGTAAAGGATAAATATTTTAAAAATGCTGTCACTTTTTCTGCTTTCTCTTTATCTTTTGTTCGTTCAAATTTGTTGTGCGTCAAAATGACGGAACATAACTAAAAAATATTTTTAAATTTAAAAAAGTCCAATGAATGAAAATTGTGCCAATTATTTTAATGAAGGGGACATTTGTTAAGTGTGAAGACAGTTTAACAACGATTTTATAAAAGTGAAGAAATGGAAAAACGCACTTCATTCTGCAGCCACAACAAGGCGCTCGTGGCAAGTTTCTTAGTCTTAAAATTTGGATGAAATTTGAAATACATTTGATAAAAGTTCCAATAGCTAAATTTGGAGTAAGCTCGGAGCAGAAGTCTACCACGAGCACTTGGTGAAAGTTGTTGTGCAGTCCCGAAGTTGTACGTCATTTTTTCCATTTTTATTAAAATTTGATATTCTAAGAATATTTTATAATACAGTAATGTACTAATATTTAATACAAATTATATTAAAATCTGTAATTTGTTATACAAGCGAAGTATTACATTATATTCCATAATGTATTAAATACTTTTATTTTTAATATAAATTGTATTAAAAGTTTCTCTCTTTCCAGTGAAAATATTCCAAATTGAATTAGAATTAAATACAACTTCAGATTACAAATATATTTTAATACTTGACATGCATTAAATTTTAATACATTTCTGGTGTGGTCATATATGTAAGTCAGATAGTATTGAAATTTAGTCCAAAATTCCTAACCGTGTGATAAACATAAAAATCATATCATTTATAAAACTACCAATATAATCACAGACAGGATTTTTTTTTTCAATTTACAAATTAAAATTCAAGCGAGAACCGCAAAGATAGTATCATTACGTTTACACGCAAAAATTCCAATCGTATTAATACATAAACACGAAATTTTTCCAGGGGTATATTTGGGAGAAGCACCAGATAGTGCACCAGAGGTGCACCTGATACCTTCCAAAGAATAATGAACCACATATTAACAGGTTTACAGGGTATCGATTGCTTTGTGTATCTTGATGATATAGTGGTGGTCGAAAAGAATTTAGCTGAACATGAGCTTAGGTTGAGTAGAGTATTGAAGAAATTAAGGGAACACAATTTAAAATTAGATACAGAAAAATTTCAGTTTTTTCGTCGCGAAGTTGTCTATTTAGGACATACATTTTTGGAGCTAGTTGCCCTGCCAGATCCCTCTAAAGTTGAATGCGTAATAAAAAAGAAGTGCAAGCGTTTTTGGGATTAATTAATTATTAGAGAAAATTTATAAGCAATATGGCAAAATTATCATTAGGAATTAATAAATTGCTTAGAAAAGATGTTAAATTCACATGGACAGACGATTGGCAAAGTTCATTTATTAAATTAAAAGAATCAATAATTTCACCACCCATTCTCGCATATCCAGATTTTACAAAACGCTTTTTACTAACAACAGATGCAAGTAACGAAGCAATAGGCGCGGTACTATCGCAACGCAAAATAGGGATCGACCGACCAATAGCATTTGCTAGTAGGGCATTAAATGGAACAGAAAAAAATTACTCCACCATTGAAAGGGAATATTTAGCAATAGTCTGGGCAACAAATAATTTTAGAGCATATTTATTAGGAAAACCATTTACAATTTTCACGGATCAACAGCCATTTCGTAATATAGCAAATCTCATAGATCAGACATCCAGGTTAGCACGTTTCAGGCATAAATTATCAGAATATGATTTTGGAATATTTTACAAACCAGGTAAACATAATTTGAATGCAGATGCTCTAAGTAGAATTCCACATACAGAACCAGATATTACTGCGGTCCAAAGACCACACAGAATAACTTAGATAATCAAATTTCAAAAAGAAAACAACGAGTGAGTACGCCTGTACTGGATGAAATAACAACACACAAATAACGAATTAAACTCAAGTCAATTATTAACTGACCCCGAGGAAATTAAAACTGTTATAAAACTGTTTCATGACTCAGCATTAGGAGGTCACCAGGGCGCTGTGAAAACATTTCTTAGAATCAGAAAACAATTTAAGTGGAAAGGTATGCAGAAACAAACAAAAGATTATGTCAAGAATTGTCGAAAATGCCAAGTAAATAAAAGTTCTAGGCTTACTAAAATGTCAATGGTTCTAACTGATACGCCAGTACGGCCATTCGATAAAGTATACATGGATCACGTAGGTATTTTACCGGAAACTATATCTGGAAATAAATATATATTAATGTTTCAAGATGATTTTTCAAAATATATGTGCTGCGTAGCTATCCCAAAAGCAAGCACTGTAGCAAAAGCATTTTACGACGAAATCATTACTTGACATAACATACCAAAAGTATTGATAACCGACAATGGTTCGAATTTTGTTTCAAAATTATTTTCGGACACGTGTAAATTGTTAGGAATTAAAAAGTTACATATTATGCCATATCATCCACAGGACAACGGCTCTTTGGAAAGAAGCCATCGACCATTAGCAGAGTATTTACGAATTTTGTGAAAGAGGATGGGTCGAACAGGGACCAGTGGTTAAATACAGCAATGCATGTACACAATAATACAATGCATATGTCCACCGGACAAACGCCTTTCCGTACTTTATACGGTTACGATTTTGAAATGCCAACCAATCTTAAACGCAAATGCTCACCAGTATATAATACCGATTATAGCAACAAGCTATTAAAATACCAAATTCAACGCACACACGAAATCGTACGGCAAAATCAAGCCAGAGCCAAAGAAAAATCTAAGCAAAGCTATGATAGCTCATTACACCCAATAACATTCAAAGTAGGCGATAATATATATACTTTTCCATACCGGGGCCTCCTTCTGGGTGTTACAAACGGCGTACCAAACTGACTATACCCTTTCACTCTTAGTGTAGGGTATAACAAATATATGTGTTCCGATTCCAGTTCCGGTTCCACACTTGCTAAGAATTGTGTCCGATTTTGCACCTAGCTCCACTACATTATATCAGTATGAAATTGTATATCTCTGCGTGCATTTTCCTCCATTTTAATCAAATATTACTTAAACAAATTTTAAAAAATATTCCGAAAAATTTCAGTAAGAAAAAGTTTAAAACATTTTTTCGAAATTTTGACAGCAAAAACATTGCGAACTAATAGTAAAATGTTTTTTAAGAGAGCTTAGAGAATTGTGATAAATTACTCTCTCGACACACTTTTTTGGTAACACAAATTTCTTTTGGATTTTTTGCAAAAACTAATATCTGGACACAGATTTTTTTTGCCAATTTTACGTAGGGCAAGGTTCATATTTTATTTTGTGGTAAAGTTTGCATCTGCTACATATCGAAATCGTGAGATAACTTGCGATATAAAGTAACCAAAATGGTATTTTTTGCAACTTTGACTCGATTTTTTGCAAATACTCGACGTATACAAATCAGAGTACGCAGCAAGAATCAGGACACCGAAATCTACCAGAAATGATAAGTTTCATTTCTGTGGAAAATTCTTGCAGAACAGTGTAACAGTTAATGATGAAATAAGGTAATACAAACGATTATATTAGATGAGCTATAAATTAGCAAAAATAAAATTTAAATTGTCACTACAATTCAGATAGGTCAGTTCCTCAATGGCATTGAACCACTGCACTAATGCAAATGTAATGAGATACGTTAATACATTGAAGAGAAAAAAAAAATAAAAAAGACGAAGGTGAATATGAAAAATAATAATACATGCATAGCATGTGCAAGACGGTGTGGAGAGGAGTCAAGGGAAACTGCATAGTAGCCTGTATAGTCCATTCTATACAGGGAAGGGGAGACGAGAGTTGAAGTTCAGCCAACATAATATACACGAGTAACAGAACCAGCGATCGCAGCAGTTTATGTCATGTTAATGTTATGTTATGTTATGTTAAGTGTAGCGTCGGCGGCTCGGTAGCTCGTTTGATTAGTGCGTTGGACTACGAGCGAAAAGTCGCTGATGCGTTCGACTACGAACCGAAAGGTCCGCGGTTCGATCGCCAGCGACTGCCAACATCTTTTTCATAGAAAACATTTTTCTATGCGACGCTACCTCTCGGCAGTAAATGGCAAACCTACGAGAGTAAAATATTGTCTATGAAAAGCTCTCACCCGCCGTTCGGATTCGGCAATAAACTGTAGATCCCACCAATTTGAGTACAAATATAACACGCACAGCTCAAATGGTGAGAGAGCTCAGCCGAAGTTCTATACAGGATTGTAGCTCCAAACTATTTTTATTATTATTAGCATTAATGTTTTTAAAATATTATAACTATGTAAAATAAAAGTTAATGTAAATTGAAGTTGAAATATAGTACAATTAAAGTAAAATGAAGAAAATTAAACTTACAATAAAGTAACAATACATTAAAATAAATAAAAGTAAACTAGACGAAAATTTATAGAAAATGTAAGTTAAAGTAAACTCGAAAAAAATTAAAGTAAAATAAGTAAAAATGGAAGTAGAATATAGTAAAGTTAGCAAAGTAAACAAATATTAAAAATTTTTCAATAATGTAAATAAGAATAAAAGAAAGAAAGTCAAAGAAATATTATTTAAAGTAAAGTAATAGTAAATAACTAAGTAAAAGAATATTCAACAAAAATAAATTTAAATATTTAAATCAAAATATCACAAAATATTTTCAAATTAATGTGAACAAATCGTTGCACACAATTAAGCGTAATGGATATATGTATAAATAGAAATAATAACAGAACAACACAAAACGCAGCAAGTACAAAGCGTAATGATGTAAAAGAAAAAACTATTATTCATTTTAATAATAATTTTTTTCTTAAAATAAGGCTGGAGGTATGTTGTAAGTCAACATAGTGCGTTTTGCTCAATCACTATACGTTGATATGATAAACGTTACGTGATCTACTTCCGCGATGACAACCTCATGCAGAAATCGTGTAGTTGCAGTAAAGTGCAATGTAGGGCATTGTCAGCCAACAGTATTGGCGAAGCTGGGTCAAACCAGCGGAAGCGTGATTGGCTAGCGGTGTCTTTACGGAAGTAAATGTGTTGAGAGGAATTTGCACTCTGCCTGAACATGTAGAGTTGGAACATACCTTTATATAATAGTTTATGTTAGATTTTATGTCAGTTGTAAATGAGTTGTAAATCGGTAGTTAATCTGTTTTGTGTTGTTAGTTGTTAGCGAGTCAATAATGTTAATATTAAAATATAACTTTCACTTAAATAAAAAAAAAAGGTATATCTTAGAAGAAAAGACTTGTGTAAATTATTTCGGTTTTTAAAAATTTAACTTCAACGTTGGACATTCGCTGGTAGGACATCATGGGTATTATAAAAGGAATATTTGGCTACACGCCAAAGCAACCGACATTTTAATTACAACATCTGGACCTATTGACGTTCTCATCGGTGGCGATCTTTATCCATTGATAATGCTATATGGCGTCAGACGAAATATACTCGATGCTCTAATAGCACAAGAGACTGTGATTGGGTGGATCCTTATATGTTCAATGTCCACTGCACAACCCTCTTTTAAATCTGCATACGATAATGTGGTTAAAGAATATTTTTTACTAGATAACATGGAAAAGGCTCCATCACCAAAATTCAATTATTATTCATCGCATTGCTATCTACCACATCACTCGGTGGTTAAACCTAGTGTTACTATTGCTTTACGAGTAGTATTTAATGCAACCAGTTCTACATCAAATGGCTGTAGTCTTAAGGATGTACTCAATGTAGGGCCATTTCTTCAGGCAGACCTAACACTGCTAATTTTGCGTTGGAGATTTTTCAAATATGTTTTTAACAGCGATATATAAAAAATGTATCGTCAAATTCTCATAGAACCAGCTCATCGACTCTTTTAACGAATTATTTTCGGAAAATCTCCTGCTGATGAGATTTCTGACTACGTATTAAATACTGTAACTTTTGGAGTTAATTGTGCTCCATATCTTGCAATTAGAACTTTAATTCAACTTGCGCAAGACAGTATAAACACACACCCATTAGCATCTTCTATACTTAAAAATTGCATATATGTGTATGATGGCTTGCTGGTTTCCACGACATAGAGACCGCTATAAATGCTTGGGATCAATTAATTCATGCCCTGAAGTCTGCTGGATTTTCTCTGCGAAAATGGACCGCAAAAACCAATATATTAAAAGGAATGTACTGTCCGCAACTGCCAAACTTTTTGATCCAGTAGGGTTGCTCGCTCCAATTATTGCAATGAAGAAAATTATTATGCAACAAGTTTGGTTAGACCAAACAGAATGGGATGAACCATTAACGCCTGAAACTCTTGTAAAGTGGAGGAATTTTGTTGTAAATTACCACCACATTCAAGCGATCAAAATTCCACGATGGATACATTATCAAATTAATAGTACCGTGGTTTTTCAGATTCCTCGAAAAAGGCATATGCCAGGGCCATCTACATTCGAATTAATAACAATTCAAATATTTTCACACATTTGTTTATGGCAAAACCAGGGCTCGGGTGGAACCGGAACTGGAATCGTTATTTTATATTTTATAGAACCGGAACCGGAACTGGAACAGAAAACCAGAACCGGAAAATAAATATTTAAAATAATAATTAAATCAATTTGGACAATGAATTTGGAAACAAAAACAAATATTAATTAAGTTACACAAGTGGACAATGGCATTTTAAAAATGTTGAGTTTTGCAAATTTTCTTTATACATATTGATTGTCATACAAAATATGTTTTGTTTTTTTGACAAATATTTCAGTCACTTATTTCTCAAAACATGTATATTATAATTAATGTTGACGGTACTTACGTTTAAGATCGTGTCCCCGCGAGGAAACTTAAATACGACTATGAAACCATGCGACTTTATAAATGGTCAATTTTCATATAATGCATTTACCTATGCTTTTTTATACCAATATTTTTTGTTAGTTTAAAACATACATGTAGGAATGAGACCCACGACGTTTGAACATTTAAAAAAGTTTGGTTGTATGGGACGTGCCACTCCCCTTTGTCCAATCTATCCGTAGTGGCTATATAAACGAATCCTCATTATTAAAATAAAATTCCCACTGGTGGTGCACTTAATGCATTCTCATACAAAACACAAATTTCGATTTTTCCGATTTTTCCATGGGAGTTTTTTGAATTCCCAGTATTGAGACGAATAAAACAAAAAGAATCATCCAAATCAGTCGATCCGTTTTCATGTTTTTGCGAGACTAATGTATGGCAATTCATTTTTATATACATAAATAGATATGTATATAAATTTCATTATGTTTTTACGTAAAAATAAAAAAAATATTTATATTTTTATTGCGTTTTTTGGATTGTTTGTGGAACTGGAACTGGAATCGTTATTTTATTTTGTATAGAACCGGAACCGGAACTGAAACCGTAATAAAAAATAATTTAAGAACCGGAACCATTTTTTTATAGAACAGGAACTGGAACCGCAGAGAATAGAATTTCGGTTCCTAGTCCTGGGCAAAACCAAAGGTTGCTCCAGTTAAAAGCATGTCGTTACATTGGAGATATGTGGAGCTCTTCTACTTGCTGAAATGTTTGATGGATTTTTTTTTTTTTTTACTGATTAACCAACACTCAGGGGATGCCCCCTATTTATGCAAAGCACAGTGTTGATCGTAGGAAAGGATTAGGGTTAGAGGAAGGGAGGAAATATGAGATAGTGTCGGTGAATATTTGTTTTGAATTTGCCAATATCAAAAATGTCGGGAAAAACAGATCCAGGGAGATTGTTCCACAAACGAATCGTGCGACTGAAGAACGAATTCTCTCTATAATGCGTGGTTCTGTTGAGAGCCGAGTGAACTACGAAGGGGTGGGCTTGGTTCGATGCCCGATGTATCTTCCTCGAATTCTTACCATTGTAATACCTATAAAACAGGCTTACACACACAACGGTCCTTCGGTGTTCAAGAGAGCCAATAGAGGATGAAATATTTTCATCCCCTATTAAATATATTGCACGTTGTTGGATTCGGTCCAGGAACTCCAAAGAAGATTTAGAAGCCCCTGCCCATATGTACGAGTTGTATTCCATCTTAGGCCGAATATAGGTAGTGTAGACAGTGCGTAAGTCAGCAGGAGTGAAGTATTTTTTACACCGTTTTAAAAAACCGAGGCACTTGTCCGCTTCTTTCGACACATTAAATATGTGATCATTCCAACGGAGATCACATTGAATTGATATGCCGAGAACGTCAAAAGCAGCTGACTGCGCAATATCCACAGCACCCATATTGTGGGGAGAGAGGGGTGAATCCATTCGTTTGTGAGATAACAGACAACATTGGATCTTGCTTGCATTAAAATCAACTCATTTTGCAAGACCCCACTCGGAGATTAATTTAAGGTCATTGTTGAGTGTGTCATTCATAGTGCGTCTTTTACTCTCAATCTCCGAAGAGTTTGGGCGCTTGTTGAACGAGTATGAATGGCAAATGTTACTGTCATCTGCAAAGGAATGAATTGGGTTCGGGGTCAATGCCAGAAGGTCATTGATAAATACCAGAAATAGGGACGGGGATAGGACGGAACCCTGCGAAACTCCAGAATTGACGGAATGTTGTTCTGAGAACACACCATCCTTCGCAACTAGTATTGAACGACCCTGGAGAAAACTCGATATCCATCGAGTAAAAGATTCACCGACACCATATGCAATTAATTTTGAAATGAGGGCTTTATGCCACACTCGTTCAAAAGCCTTGGAAATATCCAGAGCAACAACCTTACTTTCCCCGAAAAGGTGAACACAGTTATTCCACTTTTCGGAGAGGACCGCCATCAAGTCACCTGTGGATTTGGTCCTACGGAAACCATATTGTCGGTCACTAAGTAATTCGTTTCGCTCTTGTTAGTTCACAAAGTGGAAGTTAATTACGCTTTCCATTACCTTGGAGAGCGCAGAGCATATTTCAATGGGTCGGTAATTAGCAGGGTTCGTAGCCTCGCCCTTTTTCGGAACTGGCTGGACATTGGCAACCTTCCAACAAGATGGAAAAACTCCTGTCGTGTAGGAGATGTTGAAAAGGTTACGCAACGGACAAGCCAGCGTTGACGCTGGCACTTCTTCAACATATGGGCAGATATGCCATCTGGTCCAGAGGCTTTGTTAATGTTGAGGTTTGCTAAAACCTTTTTAACTGCCCGAGTTCGAAAATGAATGTCCGGCATTGCAGAAGAAACAAAATCGACGACAGGCAGTGGTTGATTACTATCTGGGAGCGTTGAATTATTTGCAAATAATTCTGCCAAGAGATTAGCTTTGTTAACCGGGTCAGTGAAGGTCAGGCCATTCATAATAAGAGTTGGAGTAGACGATTTTAAAAAAATGTATACTTTATTTACAAAAATGTTCATTGCATAACATTTTTTTGTAGATTTTTTTTTTGTTGTGTTGAAAAACTTTTGTTTGGAACAATATTAATTGGAATTTTGTAACAATCTTATATTTTTTAAACAATACAATACACATTTTTTTTTAATTTTAGTTAACATTTTTTTTAAACAATTATTTAAAACTTTTTATTTTAGCAATTTTTTTACATAGTTTTAAAATATTTTTTTAATATTTTTTAACAAAAAACTAATTTAAATAATATATAATATCTCTCTTATAACGTAAAACGAAAAAAAAAAATTCTCGTTTATTTACGTTATAAAGGTTTTTTTTAAATATAATTTTGTATTAATAAAAATTTTAAATGAAATAACGCCCTAAATCAATAAGGCCCCAGAATTGGTGTATATTTCTGTTATGAAATAAGACTACGCCCCAAATAAAAATATTAGCATATAGCAAAAAAAAAGAAAATGAAAAAAAATAATAATTCATACAAAATGTTCAACATTGTACAACATTTTTATACATAACTTCTAAAAATAATATAATTTATTTTTGCGTTTAAAATGCAAGTGCATATCAAATTATTGGTCGATCATTTGAAAAAAGTTGGATGTAGTTCATGGACATCATTGCGTATAAATATGAAAATGGTTGTACGATATTATTCGTTTACAGCTTTTATTCGCATTTAAATACATTTTAATTGATTTTTAAAATATCTCATAGTAGCTTTTCAAATGGGAATAAAACCTTTAAATGAATTGATATTGGAAAAACGTTTTCATATCCATACTCATTTCAAATTCAACGACAATTTAAAATCAAGTTTAAAATTAAAGAGTACTTTTTTGACAATTTTCATAAATAATAAAAAGTCAATGTCGACTTTCGCCATTGCTTTTTGAGATATACTTTTGGAAATAAACTTTGTTTAAAACTGAACACTCTAAATCAAAATTTTGCCAATTTTCTTATCTTTTAAATGAGACTTCAGTGTTTTATATTGCTTCACTATTGCTGAAGTGGTGTTCAATTCATTAGCATGACTTTTGCGATGTTTATACATATTTTTCAATTTAAATTCAATCTCTTAAACCACGCCATTTGGAAAGCTATAATTTTGCCAACATCTTAATTTTATGTTGTTTTAACATTTTTCCAAATTGCATCAAATTCTGAGATATGCTAAAATTTAAATTTGTTTGTTTTCATATTTATTAAAAAATTGTTTTTTTACCAATAAAAAAATAGAAATATCCATTAAAAAATAAATTGTTATATTTAATTTGAATTTTGAAGTTAAATGAGTCAATTTTCGCAAAAAAAGGCAAACATTTTCGCCTGTGGCACTTTTCAGTCAAAATTACTTTACCAATATTTTTATGAAATGTGAGTACAAATTTCAAATGAAATCGATTGGTTTTATAAAATAATATAAAATTCGAATATTTTTCCTATCCTTTTTCAATTTATTGCTAGTTCTTGTATATGTTTAATTGTAAACAAAAACATTATACGTATTTTCATTAATAGACTACTGTTTTTATTACGATTAAACCAATTTGCTCGGACCCCTAACAAGGCAATGTTATGTGAAACAAGGTTATGAAAATGGCCCATCCGGGACTTAATGACCCTTCAAAAGTTCCTGAAGGAAAACTCCTCTATAAGAAGATCGTACACCCGATATCTTACCTAGTTTAGGCCTCGTCAGATACCGATTTTTTGCAATAATGACATGATGTGTTCATGAGTATGCCCAACAGAAATATACCTCCCCTACCCCCTTTTATTATGAAGTTATAGCCTGGTTATATAAATGTATAGTTTCAGACTTTTTCATAGAACGAACAAAAAGATCAATATTTCTTACAATTCTCCACTTATATACTGCAAAAAATTGCAGAAATACGAGCTCGCCTCATAAATTTATGTCAAAAGGTACATTTTGCGAATGAATATACGCATATTCAACAAAATCTGCCAAATTCTGCTAAAAGTAGTTTCTTATGTCTTAATCGATATTTAGATACAAAAGGTAACATGTGAGTTAATGAACGTTTGACTAATTCATCTCAATTGACATATAATGAAAGCCATCCAATATTACTACAACATAATTGTAAATTTTCCGAACTTTTTGTTCAATTTCTGGATAAAATATCGTTACATGGTGGAAACCAACTTGTTTTACATCTTGTTAGACAACAATATTGGATACCGAAAGTTAAAATTTTTATTAAAACAACTATACACAAATAAAATTTGTGTTTTAGAAAAATAAGAAAAATCAAACACAAATAATGGCCAGTAGAAAGAACAACATTTTCTAGACCATTTGCAACATCAGAAATCGATTTTGCAGGGCCAAGGGAACATTTGTGTATTTGTATATTTTGTCACAAAGCCCACTTCGAAGCGACAAGCGATTTGTCGTCAACAAGATTTCTTGCGGTATTCACTAGCTTTGTTTCCCAAAGAGGTTGTCCAAGCCAACTATTTTCTGACAACGGCACCAATTTTGTTTTATATTTATGCTACGCAAATGTTGCATACCTTTTGGGTCATTTCTAGAACGCTCGATTATTAAAATTAATGCAATTAATTTTAAAACAATTTTGTTTAATTATTAAACAAAGTTTTAATCTTGAATTTTTATGTTTAGTGTATAAATGTCGAAATATTAGGTATTACATCTAATAATTATACAATTAAATTTATTCAGTTCACAATAATACAAAATGTATAGAAAAACCCATAAACTATCTTTACTAAAAACATCTAAAAAATATATTTCAACGACCAAACGATATTTAAACGACATTGAAATGATATCTCTGATACTATTACCACAAAATCATAATATATTTATTCTCTTTATTTCTGTTTTAGTCAATAGTTTAATTTTAATTTTTTTAATTTCTATAATTATATATTTATCAAATACACGATTTTTCGTTCGGATTATAAAACATCATTACTTTTTTTTCCTCAAAAATCAAAATTTTTTAAAAATCTTAATCCTTTTTTTATATTACAAAATAATAATTTATGGATCTTTTAAAATTAGTATAAATAAAAGGAACATTTTTTGCATAACAAGTTGGGTAAAGTTTATACATATATAAGGTTTATATATATATTTAATTTGCTTAAAAGGGCATACAATTTCGATAGCACTTTTCTTAAAACTTTACGTATTAAAAAAACTAGTCATTTTGTAAAATATTTATAATAAAAATGAATTTTAATGCCTACGTAGATTAATTAGTTACTCAATATAAATCACTACAAAATACAAATATTTATGAATTTAATACATTGTATACATAGTATACATTGTCTACATGTATTTTAGAGATTGTCTACATGTAATTGTCTACATGTAGACAATCGTGTAATCTACATTTGTAGACAATCTCGCCGATTCCTGCTGAATTCCAAAGTAATTATTTATTTCACATTTCTGCCCTATTTTTGTTAAGAAATTATGCAACACTGAATTAAAGAGAGTGCAGTGAGAGTACGGTGTAACAAAGTATAACAAAATCTGACAAAAATATAATTTGTGGTTTTGGAAAAATGTACATAGAATTATCCAAAAATACTGTATTTTGTGAAAATTTATTATTTTTGATAATACCAATACATACAAGATGTTCTTATTCCGTAGAGAAAACAAGATAAGTGGAGAAAAAATGCTTCTGCAAAAGTATCAATATTTATTATGCTATACATTAATCGTTCTAATATAGAGTATACAATAAGAATAACAATATAAATATTTAAATCATACTTAAAATACTATAAATTGTTGACCAATTTTTAAATTGACTTTACTTTTATACAAATAATTTAGCAACTCATGATTAAAATGTATTTAATAAAAAACAACATAAACATTATATTTTTAACGTTACTAGAAGTTTTTTAAACTGTACGTTTACATTCACAAGTAAACTACTCAAATTTTTACTACTGAGTACTTATTTACAATACCTCTCATTCTACTAATCCTTTTTTTTAAATCAAGGAAAACTACAAACATAAGCCTGCGCACTACCCAGGAGAATATTTTGTAATATTTTATTTCAGATTCAGACAAAAAAAATTTAGTCAAAAATTCTATTTCACAATTTCTACTGGGTTGTTTACTACAAATGACTGAGATTTATTTAATCATATAATTCATTATTATAATTCAACGTATAATGTTGTATGATAAATATATATATGTATATGATAAATATGTAGATAATATGTATTTTTAAAATGAGTGCATTTGATTAATATATGAGTCATTCCATATCAAATAAAATGAAAAAATTTAAATTTTTTCAGCGCCATCTCAGAATTTAATGTAATTTGGTGAAACTACATAAAATTAAGATATTGCAAAATTTCAGCTTCCAAAATGGTGTGATTTCAGAGATTTGGTGGTTTGGTTCTTTAAAACTAGTGAACATAGAAAAACAACGATTATTTGATTAGAAACGTAACAAATGTATATGGCCGAAAATGCAATAAAATCGATATTGATACCAAATTTATTAGATGACTTTTCGTTCTAAAATGACGATTTATGATCCGATTTTTACGTTTTCAGTCTTTTTGAAATTAAAAAAATCTGTTGTAAATTTAACAATTGGTCAAGTAAATATAACCTATTACTTCTTGAATAAATGGTAAAAACAAATAGGTGAAACGTTAAACTAGGTACAAATGTTGTACTTAAAAAATAAATAAATAAAATATTTTAGAGTTATGGTTTCCGAACACTGTTTACTTGAAAAGTGAAAATAATCATTATAAATACATTGTGTATATTTGAAGTAGTTTTCAAACGAGATGTCGGTATTGATCATCTTTAATATTATACACAAACTGAATTTTGATTCCAAAGGGTACTAAGATATGTATGCCTTCCGAAAATTGGAGACTAAATAATATTAAAATTTATATGTAAAAAATCATTGCACTATAAAAAAAGGGTACCATTAGATAACATTCGATGAACATTTTTAATTTCTGGCCTTTTTTTTATTATAGGACTGTTAAATTTTAAAAAATGATTAGCGAAGCGAATGGTTTTGGCGAAGCGAACGTCCAAAAAGCTATTACGGGTTACATTCGCCAGACTTCATTCGCCAAAAAACGGGAAAAGTTAAGCGAACGTAAAAAAAAATGCAACACTCAACCGATTTTCATTCGCTTCAAGTGTCAAAATCAAGCGAATCAACAGTTCATGTGACGAATCGGCGAACGTATCTTTATCTATTGTTTTTCAGTTTTTCTTTTGATTTTTAATTTTTTTTCTTTTGTGCTTTTGTTTATTAGGCTTTTTCTGATTTTCATTTTAGTTTTTCTAAAAGGATGTCTATAATTTTGAGTTTTTTGTGACCTAACTAATAAACGTAAAAAAAACAATTTTTTCACACTTTTTATTTTGATTTTAAACTTAACACTAATAAAAGAAATGTCTGGAACTGCTCCGACTGCGCGAAGTTATTTGTGCCACAGATGAATGCTTCGGAGGACAGACCACCATCACTGTCACTTATTTTAGTCTTCCTCCTCGTCGTCGCTCCAGCTTTCTGCACACCGCATTGGCTTCTGTTTAACACGCTCTTTTTTGATTGCTTTGGGCCCATCGTTTTTTTGGAACATTTTTATTATTTTTCTAAACAAGACAATTCACAGCAGCTGTTTTGAAACTCTAGGGTTTCTTTAAATTAAAATAAAAGAAGTATTGCTCCAAATAAAAAAACTACTTTTTTTAATAAAAAGTATTTATTTGTATGTAATAATAATTTCAGTACTAACATTTAAAAACATATTTAACTGTAAATTTTAACTAACTTGAATTGTTCCGAAGTTTATTTGGATAATTTTTGATCTTTTATAGACAAAAAATAACAAAAAACCGAAAAAGTGTTATTGTTCTGAATCGAGTTAACGTTTTTTAAACCATAAATTATATTAAATGGTTTTTTAATAAAAGAAAATAGATATTAAGATAAAATAGTATCTGTTCTAAAAAAAGGCAGTACTAAAAGCACGCAACATGATACTATTTTTTGCAACACGGAAATCAGTCATTTGATCTGT
The DNA here is from genome assembly GCA_951804985.1 of Dryomyza anilis. NCBI lineage: Eukaryota > Metazoa > Arthropoda > Insecta > Diptera > Dryomyzidae > Dryomyza > Dryomyza anilis. The sequence goes on from OX638130.1 coordinate 65,345,107, forward strand.
CAATATTGAAAGTGTTGCTTACTTTTAAAACCATAAAAATTAGTACATTCGCCAGTTCATTCGCCAAATTGCGTTCGCTTGGCCAAAGCGTTCGCTTCGCCAAAACCATTCGCTTCGCTAATCATAATAGGGCGCATAAATAAAAGTTTGATTAATATTTGACAAAAATAATTATTTTGATAAATATTTTCAAAAGTCAAATATAATTTTTATTTTAGATAAATATTTATAAAAATCAAAATTAATTATTAATTATGATATATATGGAAAAAAGTCGATACTCCTATGAAAACATCTCAAAATCTCCAAACAAACAAATTGGCTGAACTTTACATACCCTAGTAGAAATTTGGTAAGGGCCATGCTAAGGCCCAAACGAGGTAAAAATCATGGGCACGATATCCTTGTAACGCAGTGTCCTGATCATGTACTCACCTCAGGCCATGGTCATGCACTGATCGGGTAATTCCCCATTTCATTATTTACCTGCCTTGTCAGAACCCGAGCATAAAAAAGTTTTCATTAAAAACCCCACACATACCCTATGAAATAAAATTCAGTATTAAATGTAATACAGTGTATTTAATAAAATAATTTTAAAAATATTACATATTTAAATATAAAAAAATGGTATATAAGATTTATAGGAATATATCAATGAAATCAAATCAATAATTCATTTTTTGACTTACATATGAAAATTACAACATATATTAATTTATGGAAAATAAATTTTTATCAGCCTAAGCTTGGTGTTCACTGTCATTTTGTTTCATATTCACATTATTATTTTATTTACATTATTATCACTCCACAGAAACTATCCAAATATAAAAATGTTCATTAAGCAAAGTTAAACGAAATCAAAATTCAAACATTTTGGCATTTTTTTAAACTCTGCCATTGACTAAAACCAACAAATTTGTGAAATTTTCGAACATGAAACTGACGCAAAATGACATAGGGAAAAGCAAGAATAATATTTGAGTCACAATCTCGCCATCTGATAGAGAACTTTACTCGATGGCGGCGGCTTTGCTTGCATACTACCTTGACCATTAACGCGTTGGTGCAACGTAGTTGCAGGTGCCTGTGACAGCAGAATCTGCAACTATCTGTAAAACTATCCCACACTATTGCTAGAACGTGATAACCGTTAACAGCCATCTGTATTGTTGTCGGCCACTTTTACAGATAATTCTCTAACCAAATAATGGCTTTATTGTCCTACATGTTTGTCGATTCATCGAGCAACAGCAGAAGGGAGAAGAGCGCGCGCGCCGACACCAAACCTCCCAAAATCGATTCGGTGGGACGCAGCGGCTTGTTCGAATCGAAACCGTGACCCTTCAATATCATAGAGGCGTGCGTCAGCACCTTGTCGGCCTCAAGGTTTAGCAGCTGTACGTAGACATCAGTCAGCTCAGCACTGAGTGCGTGCGCTCAGAGTTACACTCGAGCATACTGTCCACGGGTGTGGTGTCATCGCCACGCCGACCGACCAGTCTATAACGACGCCCGAAGGACAGCAACACGTTGGCGTTTTGCTGCAACACTCTACAAAATAAAAACCAATATTTTAAAATCTTTTAATATATGAAAACGTGTGTGACCTACTTGTCGCCAAAGGCCAAATCCAAGTTTTAAATTTTAATGTCCATGTTCTTTTTGCTCATCACATGTGAGGCGGTGGCGCTCTGCAGCTAAACCGGTACTAGGGGACCCTTACCAATGTCCCCTGCTTCTGCTGCAGTTTAGCCTAGGGTTTATCCAGTTTTTTTGCCATCGACTATCTGCGCTGGAAGTGTTTTAGTAAAGTAATTTTTCACTTACATTGCCGCTCTAATGTTGTGAAAGGGTTCTGCCTATGATTTTGGAAGATATTGCGCCAAACTATAATTATTTATCACTTAAAAATGTTTTGCAAAATAACAAGTCTCCGAAATGTGAACATTTTTTGTGGCGAAATGTCAAAAGCAGCTGTACTTTGAATTTTTGACCTTGTTTTTGCATTTAAAAAATAAAACAATTGTCAAGTGCTTCTAATATGACATCAACTTTTTCATCCATAATTAATATCTTTTTTCTGCATATCGAACCAAGTGAAAAACAAATGTTTAAGAGTGCTGGTGGTGTTTAAAATGATCGAATATTGTATATATTTTGAAATATAACCTGGTTTGGAAATAATATTACATTGTTTATATGGTGCTAAATTATGTTCAAATTGTGATATAGGGGTAAAGTAGGAATTATTTTCTGGGGTAAAGTGGGAAACGTAATTTAAGGAACAAACGTAATATTAGTGCAAATATTGTGTTATTTGAATTATTTAATTGATTTTGCCAATAAAAAAAATTCAATCGTGACCACAAATCAATGAAAAGCAACATTTTTACTTCACCTGACATATGATCTGAATTACAGAAGAGAGACAAGAAGCGAACCTTAAACTAGAGCAACAAGAATACATCGGTAAATATTCTTAAACTTTATAAGAATAAGAAGAATTTTGTACAATATCCATCCAAAGAAAGTAAATTTCAACAATTCAGTGAACTGCAATATCTGCGAACTGTATACTTAAAATGTACACCCAGAAAAAAATCATGGTAAATTAATAGTATTTCAATAGAAATATAATAATTTATACCATTAATATTGGTCAATAGGATGCGTAATATTGAAACTGTTAATACAATGTGTGATTGTACCATAAATTTTATAATGTGATATTTTAATTACAATAAGAAAGACCTACACTCAGAAGAAAATGTACCATTAAGTACTTTATGGTACGACCATTGATCTTATGGTTTATGCATTAATAGTTTTTTTCTTTTTCATTCAAAAGTTTTCTAATTAATTCAATAGTATTTGAAAAATTCAGTACAATAAATTTAAATATTATTATTTTAAATAGAATAAACACTGTTGTTTTAATGGTTTCCTCCTATAATAATAAACGTGGTGTAAAAACACATAAAAACGAATACAAACATGTTCGTTTTGTACAACGACAACTCTTCGTTGCTATCCTGTACCATCGCATGGCAACAAACAGACGCATGACAACAGCCAGACGCAAGAAAACAGACAGTCGTATGGCACCACACTACATGTATGTATCTAGTACAGCTATCTAGTTGGCAACAACAACGAGTGTTCTTTGTGGTACAAAAAAAGTCCCGCCAAAAATTCTATCGAAAGCTTGGATGCTGCTTTATTCACATTTTTGTTGTTGTTGCACTTTCAAACGAATCAGCAGATTTGTGAAAAAAAAAAACAAAAACACAAAAAGCAATATCAGCTAAATGAGGTACACTGTGAAAATGTTCATATAGTATTTTGTTTTTGTTTTATAAGTTAAATGAAATAATGAACATAAAACTTAACTTAAGAAAAACTTCATGATTTTACAATTATTATGTATAAAAGTAAAACAAAAATAATAATGTGAATAACACAGTGCATATGCACAATCAATGTACGAACTAGCGTAGCGAAAAAAAGAGAAAAAAACCTTGTTTTGTCTATTTTATCTTTTTGTCAAAAAGTGCTTCAAAAGCACTTTTGAAGCTATTTACCGCTTTAAAGGTGATTCACAGACCTTATTTTTAAGATGCTTATATTCATTAGCCTTGAAAAACAAAAAAAAAAATACACATCTCCATTAATGTTCGCGTTCAAAAATATTTCACGCATTCCATTGTTACTTGTTGTTCAATATTTAGTAATATAATGAATTCTTTTTAATTTCATTATTACCTTAAAAACATAATAAATATATTAAAATGATAAGAAAACGCAAGCGTATTGCTTTTCTTGCCTTGTTAGTCTTGCAATTGCTCTTGTTGTTGCAAGAATATTCGATCTTGTTATCGCTCTTGTTCTTGCATTTTTTGCAAGAACAAGAAATCACTACAATAAATAAAAAACCTATATCATTAAAATTTGAATAATTTTTGGAGTTGCTGGTGTTTTGTTGTTAATTCGATTTGTCGCTACACAAATTAATGGAAAAAAAAAAACAAATTTTATAACAAAGACCGTTGTTTTGGAAACATGTGAATATTTTTGTACAACAAGAAATTTTTAATTCGGTAACTCCAAATTATATTAAATGACATTAAAATATGCGTCTATATAAAATAAAATATTTTTTCTCTGTTTCTTTTTATACTTTTTAAAACTGTTTTAAACCGGTATAAAACCGAAACCGTTTATATCGGTTTTGGATATTGGTTTATTTCTGATTTTCGTATAAGGGTCTCGGTTTTAAAAATGAAACGGTTTCAATCCTTTTTAAAATCATTTAACAAATATACAGAATTTTATTATCAGAAAGCTACACTAAGAAAACAGAGATGATTACCAGAAATATCACAGCCCTAAATATCAAGTTATTTACAAATTATTTTGATAATTTTTTAGACAACCATTTCTCAAATATCCATCAAATACGATAAATATTGCTAGCAACCATCTTTCAAATTTACGATTATTTATAGCAAACATCAATTAAACATCTCACAAATAAGAAGATAGTTGATGAATATTTGGAAAATGTACTCCATTATAGTTTTTTCTATTGAATTGAAATAAAAGAAATCAAATGTATTTTTACAAAAGCGTAAGAAAAGTACGCCATTTTTCTTTTTTTATAGTAGTTAAATGCCAAAATACCTCAAAAGTTTGCTGCACATGTCAAAGAACTCAGGATGTTTGCTACCATTCAACTGTAAATATCTCAATTTGCATTGCTGTTGTGGCAAATATCTCCTATTTAAAAAAATATTAATAGTTTTGCTGCAACTTTATTGAAACTTATGGGATATTTGAATATTTGCTACAATTCGTATATTTAAAGAGATAGTTGCAGCAAGACTTTCATAAACACCTTGTTTTCTTAGTGTAGAGAAAAATTGGAAATAGTACAATTTTGAAAATATATGCCTTTGTACTTCATAAACAAAATATACATTTCTACAAAAAAAAAAAGAAAGAAAGTATGAAAATGTATGAAAGGCTTGATTAAAATTGTAAGTATTTTTACTTTTAATTTATTGAAAATCAATTAAAATATGTATTTTTTTAGCTTAATAACGACATGGAGGTTGTCTTCAACCATTTGGTTGAATCTACCGTGTAATCTGATATGGTCTTTGCATTAATGAGAAGCCAAAGTCACCAAAGATTTGCAGAGCATAATGCGTCTCCACTGGTTGCACATTGCGGAGGTCGATTAAACTTCATATTGCAGTGAAATATTTTTCTTCCTCGGTATAACTTTCCAACGAAATATTATAATTAACTGTTAGGTCACTTCCAGAAAATTTAAAAAAGCGCTTCAGCGTTACCTATTCATTTCTAAATTTCGTCGTCATTTTTAAAAAATAAATAAATATAATGCCATCAGTTACCATTGGAAATTTGGAATCAACGATATGAAAAGCGTGAATAATATGATCGTTTTGGAAGCGTAAATTTAGATTTATTGTGTCAAAAGAAAATACTTCCTCACTTGTAACTCCTGTTAGTTTACACTTTTCGGCCAGAGAATATATCTCGTCTCCTCGTAGATTATCTGCTTTACATATCGAAATATCTGCACCTGTGTCTATTAAAAATGTAAGATTGTTCGTTGAATTTTTACTTTTTAATGTAATATAGTTTGTTAAATTAATCGTAATTTTTTAAATTTTTATTAATGGTTTCTCGGAGGTGATGTTTCTTCTTCCCACGAACCTTGTTAGTTTCCCTGATCTTGTAAAAAATATATACGTGCGTAGCTTCTGTTGATGTTGCAACCATTTACTCTATTAGAATAATTTTCGCTGTTGCTATTACCCTGTAATTGTTTCTATTTTGGTAATTATTATTAAAATGTGTGTTCTGACGATTGTTGTTATTAAAATTGTTTCTGTCTACATTTTGTGTGTTGTTATTTCTGTAATTTCTTAGATTTCCGTTATTTCTATTGTTTTTTTTGTCTGTCTCTATTAAAATTTAGTAAGCGTCCTGTATTTTGGGTATTTTTCTCAAGTTCTAAAGTCAAATTGACTGCTTCCGTCCATGTTATTGGCTGGGACGCGATCATTGTTGATTAATATCTATCATCCAAACCATTCTTAAATATTGTTAGAGCATACTTTTCTTACATTTTCCATATAGCTGAACGTTCTGCTGCCGTGATTTGTTGTCCCAGTTCATCTAGTTGTAATTCATTAAGGTCGTTTACCAAATTCATAAGCTTATCGTTGTAAGTTGTTATTGAGGTATTTCTCTGTGGGAAAGTCACAAGTGTGGTATTGTAATATTTTTTTATAATTGTCTTTAAGTTTGTTTTTTAAATTTTCAAAATCAGTCGGAATTGTACAACTTCCTATTGCTGTCCTAACTGTTGCACTCAATTTTACGTAATAAACATAAACTATCAACACCTTTTTTCCTTCATCATTCAAAGAATTATTTATTATTTCTGTAACCTTCAAAAATGACTCTAAATCTTTATGAAATCCTGTGAATTCTTGTATTGCCTTAATAGCAATTTAAATTTTAAAATCTCCCAACATATTTCTCCGTTTTGAATCACTGTTTTCTTTTATATTATGAACAAAATAATTTTTAGTTATTCTTTTATTCTTAAATATTTATTTTTGAAAACAGTAATTACTTCACTTAATTCCTTTTGATTTAAATTCTGTGTCTTTGTTAGATCCTCTGCTCTTTCCTTAATGTTCCCTACGTCGCACGTTGGGAAAAAATGATCAAATACGCGCGCATGAGGCAAAAACAAAAATTTACGGGAATATTTCATTTGAATTGCTTATATATAAAAGATGTAAATATCTCTTACCACTTCCGAGTTATAGCCATCTGTATTGAGACTTATTTCTTCAAAAAATGAAAAAAATGGTACAACGATATAATGGGTGTACTCAAATACGTGTAAAATTTTCATTTATAAGTGAAAGACAACCACATTTTTATTACATAACAAAGACAGGTAGGTCTCTTATCTAACTTATAATTCATGTTAATAGCATTTCCTGTTCAAAGGATATTTGAATGAAATATACGTATTTTTCAGTATTATTCAAAAAAATATAAAATTTAGCATTTTTAACTTTTTTGGATCACGATGTATCACGGTCGTACTATATTGAGAGTAGGATTTATGGTGGTTACAGCCATATCAATTTTATCTGCGCCTCCCTGCGCCTTTTATACCTATAACTAACCCTTAAATGCTCATGGAAACCGAATTGAACCTGACTTCGAAAATAAACCAAATCGGTAATTAATCGTAAACACAATATATCAAATTTTCGATGTGTCATATTTTTTTGATAAACCGAAAATACTATTATTCGGTTAATTAGAAATTTGATTAATTAAAAAACTATTACTCATTAATCAGAAATATGATTATTTTAAGTACAATTAGTTGTTTTGTTATTGGCATGATTATAAATAACTATATTATACTATACTATATTATATTGTAGCCGCGGTAGCTCTCGGCAGTAAATGGCAAACCTACGAGAGTAAAACATTGCCTATGAAAAGCTCTCACCCGCCGTTCGGATTCGGCAATAAACTGTAGGTCCCACCACTTTGAGTACAAATATAAAACGCACAGCTCAAAATGGTGAGAGAGCTCGGCCTAAGTTCTTATAGGACTGTAGTGCCAAACTGTATTTTACTTGTAACGTATCTTTTTCGGCATTTATAATTTTTTGTTTTTTTTTTTAAACGAAACTTTGTTTTGTATATCTTTTTAAACAGCAATTTCTATGTTCTCAAATTAAAAGTATTTTCATTAATTAAAAGTTTAAATTAACCAATTAATCTTATTTTCGGTTAATTAAACAATACGATTAATCGAATAATGTATTAATCGTGATTGCGATTAATCAGAATTTCCTGCAAAAAAATTTATCGAACAGCCCTAATTATAACGGTACTTACTTGTTTACTTAAAATTTAATTTGTTGTAAATGTGTGAAATAATGTGAAAAAGTGAAGAATGCTAGAAATAAAATATTATTTGTGATTTTGTGTATCTAATAATTAATCATTGTTAATATTTAATCATGGCTGGATTAGGTAAGTGGTTTTAATTATTTTAATATATATATAGCAAACCCTATACATTTTTAAAAATATTTTGAAATATTAATGTATAATGGAACACAAATTCACAACATTAAAATAAAAAATAAGGATTTCTTAATATTTAGTAGAGTGTTGAGTTCGTTGATGGTTCAACAGTCTTAAATCATGGATAATGGACGGAATATGTATAAACAAATTAACCAAGGTTATATCGATCAAAAATATATATATTATATTTAATTTATACGCATCAGAACAATTTTACAAAATATTCAACAAAGTTACTTTTTAAATGTAGGGTATCGGTGTAGGGTACCACTAAAAAAAACCGAGTATGCCACTCGATTCCCCAAAGAATTATCTTTAAGAATATCCAAATATGTAAATACCTTTATTAGTATAGACGTGACATTAAAATAACAGCCATGTGCGCGTATTTGATCATTTTTTCCCAACGTGCGTCGTCTAACTTTAATTCCACTATTGTTTATATCTTCTACTTCCAGTTTTTTTTTTAATTTGACTATATTTTGTCTACGTGCAGAATTAATTTTTTGATTCTTTCCATTGAAATAATTGTATAATGTTGAAATTTTTTTTCTTGTTTTTTTATTATTTTGTTTAATTAAGCATTATTAATTCTATTCACATGTTTGAGAATGTATGCCTTATAATACTTATAGATTTTGACTATTAAGTATAAAATTATCAAAATTATTATTATTGTCGTTATTATAGTAAAATATTGATGGTGTTATTGTTGATTGATACGCGTGAACTAAAATTTTCGTTGATTACTGTTTGGTCCTCCAATTATTGTTGTCCCCCAATTTTTTTGTTTTCCTCCCTTTTTCTAGTTTATCGATATCTGCATAGATCTTCGTTGCTATTCCTCATGGAATAGGGTTAGGTTCGTCTTTCAAATAGTCAAATGTAATAGTTAATGTAATAGTCCAAAATTCTTTTTAGTTAATGTTATCGTTCAGTTTGGCAGGATCGCCATGTGGTAAATCTAAAGTAACTAACGAATTTTGTATTTTTTTATGGAACCGGCTGTGGGGTCATGGACCACTCCAAAGGGTACCATTAGTCTTCTAATGAGGTTCGCTATCCATTTCCGCAATAAAAAAATTTTGGACAAAAAGTGGTTGTTGACCCCCTTTTGGGGGTCAGGGACCACTGAGAGTGTTACCATTCGATTTCCCTTCATGTCTGCTACCGATTTCTGCAATTAAATTTTTTTTCGGTCTTTTTATCACTTTCCGCCCACTTTTGCCCACCCACCCACTTTTGTCCACCCACATTTTTCCAACCACTTCCGACCAACTCCCACATCAAGCAAACGAACGGACAGACAAATTAACAAGCGATCAAACGAACAATCGTCAATCGAACAAACGAACGAACGAGCTACTCGAAGCTCGAACAACGATCGAGCAATCGAGCTACTCGAACAACGAACGAGCAATCGAGCTACTCGAACAAACGAGCTACTCGAATAGCTCGAACAAACGAACGAACAAACTACCCGGGTTTTGCGAACTACCCGGGTAGCTCGAACATTTAATACCCGGGTTTTTCGAGTATTTGAACTACTCGGGTAATACCCGGGCTTTCGAGCGCCCGGGTACCCGGGCTACTCGAAAATACTCGTATGAAATCGAGAGCTCTGGTTACGAGAGAGCTGCAAAGCTTTGAGAGAGTTGCATTTTGACATGAATATATCGGAGTGTGAGTGTAGCGCACTGTCGGTATGTATTTATCGTGCGTACATTACACAGGGGAACAACAACAAATTATCCAAAACCCCCTTCTAACAGAAGGAAATATATATATATATTGGTCAAAATTTCAATAATATACCTATTATATCTTAAGAGTTATATCGTGTTTACTATAAATGTTATATGGCAGCTAGGCGTGGCAGTTGACAAAAACCGCCCATTTTTTGTAACACGGTTTGTACTTAAGACATATGAGTATATACCAGTTTTTATTAATGCATCTCACACCAATCCAAAATGAAGGCGATTTATATACTAAACCAGTTGGGAAGGTTAGATCACATGGGAAATTTTAAAGTAGGTGTTATTATGATAGTTAGGATTATCAAAATTATAGTCGGTCTAAGCCGACTATAAATACCCTACACATATATGTGGTTACCATTAAAAGTGGTATATAGGTCACCAGGATATACGAATCCCGAAAATAACTACAATCTTTGAATCGCCGAAGTATTCCCATTCATTTGATACCCATATTTACAAATGGGTAGGTGTACCGAATTTCGATTTTTATTGTTGAACCACAATTCGTTTCGCCGGAAACCATTATTTTCATGTATTTGAGCATGAGTCAATATATATTTTACCAAACAAAGTTTACCTAAGCACTTATACAGTAAAATTGATCTGTAGATATACATTTTATATGAGGTATTTGAACATAAGTGGTCGGTTCTCAGGTCATAATAGACCAATCATGCCAATTTTCTTGTTCAGACAGCTTAGATATATAAGTAATCTAAATCTAAATTACTCTAGCTCTTCTACTTTTTCTGTAATCGCGATTTCAACAGACAGACAGAGGGACAGACAGGCAGACGGACATGTACATTTTTTCAGAATTTTAAAAAGGCAGTTTTTGGATGCTGTGGTGCAAAACACCAAAAATCGTGTTTTTAAAGTTTGCTAAGGGGGTGAAGAGGGTGCGATAGAAAACTGAAAAATTATATATATATATATATATATATATATATATATATATATATATATATATATATATATATATATATATATATATATATATATATATATATATATATATATATATATATATGTGTGTGCGTGTATATATATGTATGTATATATTATATATATATATATATATATATATATATATATATATATATATATATACACCGTGGTGCATAACTATCGATGTTGAGAACTAACCTCCTTCCGTATTTAGAGAGAAATAATACAGAAAATATGACATTGCAGCAGAATAATGCTATTTTAGATAAGGGTAATGAGACTAGCTCATGGCTAGAATCGCATAACGTGAATGTTTTGCATTGGCCAGCCAACTCCAGAGACTTGAATCCAATAGAAAATATCTCAGGAATGATGTTCCGAACAATATTTGTTGAAAACAAGCAATGGGAAAAATATCACGTTTAAAAATTGATGTGATGGGACTTGGGGGTCAATTGGTGAAGAAGTGCGAATAAGCTTAGTTAATAGCATGCCTAAAAGAATTTTAGAGCTTATTCATAATCAAGACGGCAATACTCAATATTAAAATAATATAAATTAAGCCTAACTTGCAATAATGTGACATTTTGTGCTATTTATTTAAATGCGTTTATAGTAATCAAGAAATAGTTTAGTTTTTTTTCCATGAGCTTTGAACCACTTTTGTTGTTTTTAAATTATTTTTTGGAAGCAGAGAACCGCATGAAAAATGGTGCGGCTATAGTTATGCTCCACAGTATATAGATATATATATATATATATATATATATATATATATATATTTATATATATATATATATATATATATATACATATATATATATATATATATATATATATATATATATATATATATATATATATATATATATATATATATATATATATATATACATATATATATGTATATATACAGTGCGCAGGATATGCTCGTGGAGGATTTTAGCTAACTTCATAATAAAGGGGGTAGGTGATATAGATTTCTGTTTGGCCATACTAATGAACATATGTCATTATTTCAGAAAGTATCTGACGAGGACTAAACTAGGTAAGATATCGGGTGTACGATCTTCTTACAACGGAGTTTCCTTCGAAACTTTTGAAGGGTTATTATGTCGCGGTTGTGCCATCTTTCATAACCTTTTCGGTTAATCGTAATAAAAACAGTATTCCATTAGTGAAAATACGTATAACTTTTTTAACAATTAAACATGTACAAAACAGCAATAAATTGAAAAAGGCTTTGAAAAATATTCGAAATGTATATAATTTGAGAAAATATTAAATAAAACCAATCGATTTCATTTGAAATTTGGACTTACATTTCATAAAAATATTTTCATAATATTAGTAAAATAATTCGATCAGAAAAGCGCCGTAGGCGAACATTTTTCCATTGTGTTGTGAACATTTATTTATTCAACTTCAAAATTCAAATTTTGTATACCAATTTATTTATAAATGTATATTTTTATTTTATTTTTTTTTTTGGTACAAAAACAATTTTTTTGGTAAAAAAAACCATTTTTGTGGGTAAAAAAACAATTTTCCATTGTGTTGTGAACATTTATTTATTCAACTTCAAAATTCAAATTTTGTATACCAATTCATTTATAAATGTATATTTTTATTTATTTTTTTTTTGGTACAAAAACAATTTTTTTTGGTAAAAAAAAACATTTTTGTGGGTAAAAAAAACAATTTTTTTATAAATAAGGGTGTTTTTGGAATATGAAAACAAACAAATTAAAATTTTAGCAGTACTATTTCAGAATTTGCTGAAATTTCGAAGTATGGTGAAACAACATATAATAAAGATATTGATAAAATTTTATCTTTCCAGACGGTGTGGTTTAAGAGGTTTGGTGATTTAGATTTGAAAAAATATGTATAAATATCGCAAAAGTCATGTTAATCAATTGAACATAACTTAAGCAATAGTGAAGCAAAATAAAACACTGAAGTCACATTTAAAAGATATTAAAATTGCCAAAATTTTGATTTTAGAGTGGTCATCTTTAAACAAAGTTTATTTCAAAAGGATATATCTCAAAAAGCAATGACGAAAGTCGACTTTAAAATTAAAATCAGCTTTTTGACGTTTTATTATCTATGAAAATTGTTAAAAAAGTAGACTTTAATTTTAAACTTGACTTTAAATTATCTTTGAATTTGAAATGAAAATGCATATCATATTATCATAATAAAAAAAATGTTTGCGGCATATAAAGGGTGTAAAAGAAATTATATTTACGAATTCAAATGCGGATATTGTGGTCAAAATAAATAATGAAAATCAAAAAGTCTCTGATTTATGACAAACAAAAAAATTAACGAGTTTACAATTATAAGTAATCGATCATGTCAACAAAAAAAAACTTGAAATATGGGAAAATAAATTTTGGACATTTTGATAATGTGCAATAATCTGCATTGCATGCAATTATTGCAGAGAAACTGACGGAACTATTACAATTCGGTCTCAAGAGACCATCTTCTTAAATCGTAAACGTGAATCAGGTCGAAAATCAGGATTTATAAATCGTAAATTTGCGGCGAAATAAAGTGTTATATCTAGATCTATGTCCAATAATCAATAAGAGATGTGTCAATAAAACTTTTCAAATATATTTCATATTTTCAAAAAGTAAAGATGATATTTAAACTGATATCATTTAATGGTCCAAATAAAATCGAAGAAATGGATTAAAGATCCAAATAAACGAGCGAGAAATATTGCAATATTGTTAAACTGAAATAAAATAAGCGATATTTGTATTAGTGTTATCAAAAATGTTAGAAAAAATGGTGTCCAATGGCTGATGGTGGGCTGGAAGACTAAAATACGGAAATTCGTCCAAACTCATTCAGAAATATAATTCTTTAACTATTTTTAAAAATTATGGAGTATTGTTCATCATTTGTGATATATTATTTTTTATCGTGTTAACTTTTTATGTTATAAATACAAGAAAATGTAAAAATAATTTCGTTTACACCTTTTATTTTGTAGCTGAGATCACTTTGATATTCTCTTTTGAAATGTTACTATGGGATATTTCAAAATCAATTCAAATTTATTTTAATGCGAATAAAAGCTGTAAACGAATTAATATCGTACAATCATTTTCATACTTATACTCAATGATGTCTCAGCCATGAACTACAGCCAACATTTTTCAAATGTTCGACCAAAAATTTTATATGCACTTGCATTTCAAATGCAAATAAACCCCTTTAATGAATTGATCCAGAAAAACTGGGAAACACGATTATATTCTTCTTTTATTGTTTTTTGCCTTTAGAAAATATTGTTTCGTTTTTACTAAAATCATTTTGATCAATTTTATTGTTTAAACCACTTGTGATATTATACAATTATAATTTACAGTCATATACATTTTTAGGCTTTAATTTAATTAAATAATATTTTTATTAATGCACCTGGGGGGGTTCTCTTAAATATCCAATAAACATAATTTACATAAAAAGATATTGAACACGTGGCATCCTTTAATGTAATTCAATTTTTAAGCCGTGGAATGTACGTTTTGATAGTTATTTGAGTACTTTTAAAATATATATTGGTATTACATGACACTTTAAGGCGAAGACATGTAAACATAATTAAAATAATATTAAATTATTTTTTTATTAACGTTTTTACTGCTAAGTATGTCGATATGCGTAGAAAGATTATAAGTAATATAATGTTTTATATATATAGGGTAGTCCGCATCTGGATGCAAATATTTTTTGCACTGATTCCTTGGTTCATTTCATGAAAAAAAAATGTTACAAAAATGGGATGAATCTGGAACAATTGATTTTATAAAAGTAGATAGAAACTACTATTTAGTTATATCTCCTAGAATTACATTCTGTTTCCATACAATTTACCAAATTCAGCTTGCAACATTTTTATGTAACACTTACCGTTTTTATAGACGAGACATTTTTATAGGTAGTGTAATTGTTACTGTTAGAGATTACTTTATATAAAATCACTGGCACAAAAAAACGAATTTGAAACATAGAAAGCCATTAATATAATTTTATTTTTTTCAATTTCATTCAAAATAAAATTAATTTTTAACAAAAATCAGAATAGAACACAAGTCTTTATTTGCCTGAATATACTTTTTCAAATTCTCGTGCAATTGCAATAATTTTATACGCGTTTGCCTACACGCCTTAAAATATCTCGCCATCCAGTGCACATCGCAAATTCTGCTGCCTGCAGATACATCGCGTGTGTAAGATGAGAAAAATTACAATTTAAAGAGTAATCCTCTATCAACTAACCAGGATGCACCACAGAGGGCAGAAAGCTAAGAGGAATATTTAGACACGTCGGTTGAAGTTCATTCCTCTCAGGATATGGAAGTTTCTGACCAACTAGCTGCATTGATGTCTGGAATGAATACTCTAACGAAATCTGTTGCAGAAAGTCGCAAAGATATCGAGAACTTAAGAACTCGAATGGATAGCCAGCCTCAGCAAACTTCATCAGATCATCCCAGTCTATGTCAAGAAACATCTTAATTGCCAAATGTATCCAATTGCGAATATCAACCTATGTATATCGAACAACGGACTAACATCCCAGAGCAATAATTTAAATTTGCGCAAGTTTCGCCATTGCCTTACGATGTTTCTCCAGTTACGGAAAGCTGGACACAAAAACTGTACGATTTGCCGTCGTTTTCAGGAAACGATGAAAAGTGGCCTCTATTTCTTACAAATTTTAAGGATAGTTCAGATGTATTTAAGTATTCATGCATCTGCACAAATGCCTTGTCGGACCTGCAAAACAATCTGTTGCCTCCCTACTTATCTACCCGAACGATGTACCAATGGTTCTGGAGGAGTTAGAGTTTCGATTCGGTTGACCTGATCTTTTAGTTCGGTGCCAACTCAACAAAGTGCAAATGTTTCCACTATTACTCAACAAAAGCTAGATCAAAGAATTTCATTTTCAACACGAGTGAGAAAAATGTAGTTGCATTTTTAACTTCAGCAAAATGCGAGCAACATCTCATGAACACATCGCAATTAGACGAGCTGGTTTACAAATTCGATTGGGCGAGAACTTCAGTCACGACCAAGCAAGTTATAGATTTTTCCATTTGGCTAAGCGAGTTAGCGAAAGTTGTAAGCCTTATGCCAAACTTAGGCCCCTTCTCGCAGTAGCAGTAATATCCAGTCCCGTCATGTGATGCTAATTGGTGACAGCTCTAGCAAGGACATTTCTAATTGTACATTTTGTGGACGAAGTCACCATATCGCCAACTGTAAAACATTTATAGAGTCACTTGATATTTCCGGACGTTGGTAAAAAGTTTAAGAACTTAAATTATGTTTCGCATGCCTACGTAAAGGTTATAATATTGCAAATTGCCGATCAAAGAAGTTTTGTGAAATAAATGGTTGCCATCGTTATCACAATAAAATACTTCATGAAGATACAAAATTAGCTACGTCAACTACAGTACAACCATTACTTAACTGCAGAACACCACAAATTGAATCTACCCAACTCTTTAAGATTTTGCCAGTGACTCTTTTTGCTCCAAACGGGAAGCGTGATGTTTTTGCAATGTTTAATGAAGGATCCGCTATAGATATCACTGTTGGAGGAAAGCATCGCCAGTGCACTTGGCCTAAAAGGACATTTAAAACCGTATTCCAAAAACTCGTTACGGAAATATCATCAAAAATAAGCTTGGATGTAGAGGGAACCGGTGAGCAGAAAATGAAATACAACCTCCAAAATGTCCATACGGTAAAACATCTTAATTTGCCAATGCAGTCGTTTACAAAAGAAATGTTTCAACACTTGAAGCACCTTGGCAGACTATACGAAAATATCGCCTGTTATTTTACTTGGATTGGACAATATTCACCTAGGCATACCAACAACTATTGTAGAATTTGGCAAAATGCATCCGTTAGCCGTCCAAACTAAACTAGGATGGGTGGCAAATAGATGAATCAAGATGAAATTTTTGCAGCAAAATGCAACCAGGAAATTGAAAAGCTGTTAAACAAAGGATACGCTCGAAAACTCTCTGATGCAGAAATAAGAAGTCCAAAGTATCCTGTATGGTATTTGCCACACTTTGGAGTCTTAAATCCACATAAACCAGGGAAGTTGCGAGTAGTGTTTTACGCCGCTGCAACAACGTTTGGAACATCATTAAACTCGATGATGGTGAAAGGGCCAGAACAGGCAAAACCTCTATTAAATATTTTGTTTCAATTTCGCCAAGGGTTCATTGCAGTTGGCGCAGATATCCGGGAAATGTTTTCTCAAATACGTATACGACCCGCGGATCAAGATGCTCAAATTTTTCATTGGAGAAATGGAGATGCCATGAAACCAATTGAACAGTACGCGATGGTATCGGTGACATTTGGTGCAATATGCTCACCATGCTGTGCGGAATATATAAAAAATTTAAATGCCAACGAATTTAGCAACAATTATCCTCGTGCAGCAGCAATCGTCGAAAAACACTACGATGACGACTTCGTGTGCAGTTTTGGTAACAAGGAAGAACCTGTAAAAATATGTCATGAAGTAGTCGCCATTCATGCCGAAGGATGATTTGAACTACGTGGGTTTGTCTCCAACTGTCCTGAAATCGAAGAAGTTATGAACACATGCACCATTGAGAATAACTGTACAGTCAATATGGAAAAACAATCATCAGCAGAAATAATCTTTGGAATGTATTGGAACACTGTAACCGATATGTTCGAATTCCAATCGAAATTTTATTGCGTTGCCCATGAAGTCTTAGAGGGTTTACGAATTCCAACAAAAAGTGAATTGCTGCGAATTATGATGGCAGCGAATTACAATCATCAGCAGAAAAAATCTTAGGAATGTATTGGAACACTGTAACCGATATGTTCGAATTCCAATCGAAATTTTATTGCGTTGCCCAAGAAGTCTTAGAGGGTTTACGAATTCCAATAAAAAGAGAAATGCTGCGAATTACGATGGCCTATTTGGACTTTTAGCTGATTTTCTTCTTTATTCTAAAGTGCTTGTTCAGTATACTTGGAAATACAAGTTGGCATGGGACGACACTATACCGAGAGAATTACACACGAAATGGTCAGCTTGGTGGAAACAATTTAAAAATGTCAAGACTTTTAGAATATCACGTTGTCTTTCCCCGGATCTATACAATGCAGTCAACATACAACTTCATATATTTGTGGACGCTAGTCAAGAAGCCTTTGCTGCAGTCGGATTCTTTCGCATTGAGTATGTCAATGGTATTGACATAGCATTTATAATTGGGAAAACTCGTTGCGCGCCTCTAAAGACGATGTCTATACCAAGACTCGAACTTCAAGCTGCAGTGTTAGGTACTCGACTTTGCAAAACAATTACCAGAGGTCATGAGGTAACCATTTCATCATTAACGTTTTGATCCGATTCGCAAACCGTTCTTCAATGGATCAAATCAACCGAACGAAAATTCAAATCATTTGTGAGTCATCGTATAGCGGAAATCTTAAGCAGTACGCAACAAGATCAATGGCGCTGGGTGCCAACAAAATATAACTAAGCCGACATCGCAACTCGAACTAACAATCCACCAAACTTTCAAAGAAACACTCTATGGTTAACAGGTCCCGAATTTTTCATTTCATTTTATTCCGTCTGTGGATACAAACATCCTTACAGACTAGCATATACAATTTTTGTTAAATACCTTAAAACTAAACTAAGTATAAATTATATATAATAGATTTTTAAACAAATCTTTACTAAAAGAAAAATCAATATTATGAACATAAGTTATTTTATTGAATTCAATTAAGGCACGATTTATAGGCTCGTTAATGACATAATTTGATCTTTGACAAGAAACATTAAACATACTAAAATTTCGTAAATATCTCAAAGGACCATTAAGTTCATAAGTTCCAATAAGAAGGGACCATCAACATTACCACAAATAACATCATAAACAAATAAAAGAGACAATGCAATTCTTCTATTATGAAGGGATTTTAAATTAATTAGCAAACACCGAGCATTATAGGAGGGAACTGAATCTCAAAATGCATGCCTTGCAAAGCAAATTTTAAAAAGACCTTTTGAAGTCGTTCCAAACGATTTGAATGAACCAAATAATAAGGATTCCAAATAAAAGAGGCGTATTCCAACTTTGATCACACCAATGCCATAAAAATTAATTTTCGTGTATACGGATTAGTAAAAACAGAACCATTGCGTCGAATAAACCCAAGTAGTGCGTACGCTTTTGGGATAATGTAATTAATATGACTTGTAAAAGAAAAGTCAGACTCAAACAAAATTTGATTTAAAGATTTTAAAGCAGTATTGGCAACATAATAAAAGTATGGAAATTATTATAAGATTTTGAATAGGTAACATGAAAACATTTATCTAAATTTAGTGGAAAAAAATTTGTTTGACACCAACTTGTGACATTGTTTGAATCAGATTGCAATAAAGACGAATCCAAACCATTGCGAATTTAAAAAAAAAAAATTTAAATCATCAGCATAAAGATGAAAATTCGAAAAAAACAAAACAGCTTCCGATATTATTAATGAACAAAATGAACAAAAGTGGTCCAAGTATGCTACCTTGTGGAACACCCGATATAGCTATATATGACTGAGATAAAATATTATCGATTTCAACAAAACAACATCTATTACTAAGATAAGATTTAAGCCAATTCAAGAAATCAGAATAAAATCCCATCTTTGCGAGTTTAGCAATTAATATGGAATAAAGCACTTTATCAAATGGTTTTGAAAAGTGTGTATAAATTGTGTAAACTTGAGACCGGTTTTGAAATGAAGACAAACAATAGCTAGAAAACACAGCTAAATTAGATACTGTAGAACGACCAGGGAAAAAACCATGTTGGTAAGGAGAAATTACTTTTTTAACTTCAAAAAATATTTTTTTCTTAACAATCGTTTCAATAACTTCGATACGTTCCATAGTTTTGAAATTGGTCTATAATTTAACACATCATTTTTATTTTCACCTTTGTGAATAGGTTAATATAAGCTATTTTCCACTTATCAATAAAGCAATCTTCACATAAATATTTATTAAAGATATACATTAGAGGTTCACAAATAGAATAAACACAACTTTTTAATAAATAAGATAAAAACCCATCAATATCTGATTTCCATGAATTTTTTAAGTCATTTATACCACAAATAATATCATCTTCATAATTTGAGACTTTATCATTATAAGACATTGATGTAGAAAAAATTTAAAAAGCCCAATATACATTTACCGTTGTATTAAAGTGCTTTGCAAGTTTAAATCATCATTTTTCTCAATTTATTGTGTTGAAAATAGCGTATAGAAAGGTAATTTAAAAAGTTGTAAAATATAGCATTCTTCATCAAAACGTCTTTTAGTATCTATCCTATTTATCAAATTATATTCCACTTAAACTTAAAATATGCACGCATATCGAAGTTGAAGGAAACTTTGAATTCTATTTGAAATCCAGTAATATTTCAAGCTGAGCTATACACTTGTTAATGGCTTGAATTTTATCTTATATCATAGTTCAAAAATAACTTAATAGATCACTTGCTATTCATATTAAACTAGACAATAAAACTACACTTGTTTGAAACTTGATGTTGAGAAAATTTCGATGTTGAGAAATATTCGTATACTACATTTTTCTATATCAAAACAATATAAAAGGGAATTAGAAATATAAAAGGCAAGTGAAATGGAACATGCATGTTAAATCGCAGAAGTATTACATATTGATCATCATTAATAGATCTGTTTTCCGGGTGTTCATGGTTCGATTTTCATAAATAGACACATGATGTTGCGGGTTTTCGTACACCGTTTGCAGAATTTCGTATTTAATAAGTGAGAAGCAACAATTGTTGAGTTCCTTAGTTAATAATGATATAGTGGCTACAGTTATGATTATTTATAATATTCCAACTCGAATGAAAAACATTGAAACATATTTTTTCTGTTTGAAGCCTGAGAGCAACGCTTTCTCATAAAAAAAGGAAATTGAAATAAAGCATACATATCACTTCAAACCAATCTCAAGTCAATTTCTAGTGCATTACAAGTATAAAAAGTAAGGTTTAGATATAATTGTTGTACAAGTTGATCTAAAGTTTTTAAAAAGTGTGTTGAGCTCGTTAAGACAATATCTTAAAATAATCAAAAGAGATCGTAAAACAAAAACAATTAAAGTGTAAAATATTCATATGTTAGTGAGCTTATAGAACACAGATTTTTAGCCCGAATTGCTATTTATTATACGTGAATTCTCATTTTTTATTAAACTTTGGGGAATAGTCAAAAAATATTAATGAAAACTAGGAAATTCAAAAAATATTCACTAGGGCTTAACGAAATGTTTATTGGGAGACTTTTTAGATTGGATAAAATGCCAAAATGATTTTGGATTATCCTTAATATTATCTTCAAAATTTAAATGATATTGCTTATATAGAAATTCATTAAGAAATATAAATTCTCTCATGTAATGCATGTATTTATTTTTAAAAATAATGTTATTCGTAGCAATGAATTTGTTAAAGAATTTATTTCTCAAATTTTTTAATTTCTTTAACCCTTAGGTGTACCAAGGCAACATATGATTTTTTTGGGCAAAATAAAATATGATTCACATGCGCAAAATAAAGCTCGCCATTACTATTTGGTGGTATTTATGACACACAAATATACAACACGCCACAAGTTCCAGAAACAGAGACACACAACTGATCAAGAAGTGTGTTTGCTGATGACTGAAGAACGTAACGATCTCTTTATCGCCACGAGAACACCACCTCCCCTACGGAATCCAGTTTGAGTATAGTCTCTATTTTTGTGATATATCTAATAAAAGTTTATATCCAAAAAACTCATGATCAAAAAAATCAGCATACAGCCAAGTCTCAACGAGGACAATGACATCGTATTTGAGTTGCGAAGTAAATAAAAAAACATCATTCAATTTAGTCTTCATCCCAGACATATTTTGAAAATAAATCCTTAGAGAATTTGATGATAATGAATTAGCAGGAACGATGTTAGCATTTAAGGCAGTAGGTGAAATCCCGGCTTTTGGATAAACCGAAAAGGGCGAATTATTACATTCGATTGTGAAAGAGAAGATTTAAAAATTTGTTCATAAAAACATTCAGAATCATCCAATTAACAAAGTTGAGATTTTCTACTGGGGCATCCTTCTTTATTAACTAATAACATGCTAAATGCTGTCTTCCAGTATCAGCATATTTTTCCACATAAGAAATGATATTCTCTTCTGTCATAGAGGGCTTAAAAGTAGACAAACGTCTCTCCTTCGACGTACAGTGTTCCTTTCTAAAGGAGCACCACGACCAACAGGCATATTAACATTTGTATCAGATGCAGTAACAGAGGCACCAGAGATCGATGGTTCAGCAGCAGCGAGAGACGCAAAAGCAACATCAGCATCATCAATAGCAGTATTAACAGCAGAAGAAATCAATGGTTCAACAGCAGAGAGAGAGGCAACAGGAACATCAGCCATATCAACATTAACAGCAGTAGTCAAAGTCTCAGCGTCAGAGATTTCAGATATAACAGCTGGAACAGCACACTGGAGAGCAGCACCAGAGCGAGAAGCAGCAGCAAAACCGGTTTTCATATTTGAATTGCGTAGAGTGACATTATCGCAATTCATAGGCTATGCAACAACACTTGCACTCTTTTTGGCAAATTGGAGAAACATTGCTTTAAGTTCAATGACCTCTTTCGGTAATAATGAAATTGATACAATTAAATCTGATGATACATGTAAACAGCCAGTGCATAAAGAAACAATATTGGGATTATTTTTAAGCACATCATACGCAGCTGTATCATCACTATTTATGCAAATTTTATGAAATTTAGCTAGACACAATTAGCATGAAACAAATTCTGACTTAACTTCCTTAATGCATTTTACGCAACTAGACGACGATTGAGAAGACATTTCAGCACGACTTTTTAGTTTCGCAATCAAACAAAGACTAAGAATACTAAATATTACTGGTCAAAACAAATATTGGAGCCAGCGCAATCGACATGTCTTGAAGAAGAAATCAAGCAATGTTTTCTATTACGAGTACAAGTTCACGACTTCATTAAATTTGAGAGATTTTCTTCGTACCTGAAGCATAAAAGGACAATGACGTGGATCTTAAAAGTTACAAGAAACATAAAGGCTCGTACACATCTACAATCTAAGTCATTTCAGTCATCTAAATTATCAACCGTTGACGAAGTTACGAATGCTGAAAAACAAATTTGCAGGAAAGTTCAATATATATGTTTTTCTGATAACATACGTCAGTCGCTTCCTATATCAAAAAAGAGTTTCCTTCACTCACTTGTACCCTACCTAGATGATGATGGAGTATTGCGTCTCCAAGGACGTGTTGATGAATCCGTTTATTTGCCTTTTGCTGCCAATTCTGTTGCCACAAAAACATATTGTTTCGGAAATAATAATGTGTTATTATCATGAATTTAATCATCACCAAAACTGGGCACTAACAATCAACGATATGCGACAAAAATGTTGGATTCCTCGATCAAAATCTGTTTTAAAGGCAGTTCAACGCAAATGTTTCGTATGCAAAATGGACAAAGCGGAACCACAAACACCTTTAATGGGACAGTTACCTCTAGATCGAATAACACCATATGTTCGTCCTTTAACATATACAGGTGTGGACCTTTTTGGACCATTTAACATTTCCAATGGGCGTCGCAAAGTAAAAAGATGGGCGGTTATATTCACTTGCCTAACGATACGAGCAGCACATATCGAGTTAGCGGAAAATTTGTCCACGGACGCATTTATTATTTGCTTGCAAAATTTTGTAAATCGTTGAGGAACCGATGCGGTAATGGAAGAAACCTTTTTGGGGCTCAAAAGTTCTTAAAGATGTCATTACAATTGTTGGATTTTGATCGAATTTTAAATGAATCGACGAATAAAAATATTGAATGGATATTTACTTGGCCCGCCAATCCAGCATCTGGTGGTTGCTGGGAACGACTCATCAGAATTGCAAAACAATTGCTGCTAAAGTCGTTAAGGGAAGTAGCTCCAAGACTAGAAACATTGAGAAGTGTACTAATAGAAGCGGAAAATATCACACAATCCCAGCCGCTAACAGAAATTTCCATAGCATCGGAGGATGAAGACCCCTTAACTCCAAATAATTTCCTACTTGGATGCTTAAGTTCGACGCAAACTCTACACTCTCCGGAAAATAGTATATGTTTTCGAAAACAGTGGAAGATCGCATCAAATTTAAAAGATAGACTTTGGAAACGTTGGGTTATTGAATATTTATTTTAAATGAATCGACGAATAAAAATATTGAATGGATATTTAATTGCCCCGCCAATCCAGCATCTGGTGGTTGCTGGGAACGACTCATCAGAATTGCAAAAGAATTGCTGCTAAAGTCATTAAGGGAAGTAGCTCCAAGACCGGAAACATTGAGAAGTGTACTAATAAAAGCGGAAAATATCACACATTCCCAGCCGCTAACAGAAATTCCCATAGCATCGGAGGATGAAGACCCCTTAACTCCAAATTATTTCCTACTTGGATGCCCAAATTCGACGCAAACTCCACACTCTCCGGAAAATAGTATATGTTGTCGAAAACAGTGGAAGATCGCACAAAATTCAAAAGATATACTTTGAAAACGTTGGGTTACTGAATATTTACCACAAGTACTACATCGACCGAAATGGAATGAAAAACCAGAACCATTAAAGATAGATAACGTGGTATTAATTTGCGAAGCAAGTTAGTCTCGAAGCCAATGGAAAAAAAGACGAGTCGAAAAAGTATTCCCAGTTAAAGATGGCCAAATTCGGTTTGCTAATATCAAAATTACAACTGGAGTGATTCGTCGGCCAGTACCGAAGTTAGCTGTTTTACATTTAGATGGTGTATCCCGGACTGATTCACGGAGGGAGGAATGTTAGAGATTACTTTATATAAAATCACTGGCACAAAAAAACGAATTTGAAACATAGAAAGCCATTAATATAATTTTCATTTTTTCAATTTTATTCAAAATAAAATTCATTATTAACAAAAATCAGAATGGAACACAAGTCTATGCCTAAATATTTAAAATTACGATATTTAAAGTTACGATAAAAAGGGTAAGTTTTAGATAAAAATGATGTTTACCGAATTTGTTTGTTACATTCTACTTACTTACTTACTTAAATGGAACTTTCAACCGTGGGTCGGTATTGGCCGCTGAGACGAAGCCGCGCCAGTCGCTTCTGCTTTGCGCGCGCTGACGCCAGTTTGTAATACCAAGTTGTCCTCAACTTGGTCTTTCAAACGCAGATTTGGACGCCCTCTTCTACGCTGTCCAACTGCGAGTCTCGATTTAAGCTTCTTCTTAGCTGGAGTGTTTTCATCCATTCGTTCGACATGACCAAGCCAGCGAAGCCGCTGGATCTTGATGCGCTTGACTATATCAAGGTCGTCGAATAACTCATACAGCTCGTGGTTCATCCTGATTCGATACTCGTTAGCAAAGCAGATAGAGCCAAAGATTTTACGGAGAATCTTTCTCTCGAACGCTCCCAGAACTCTCTCATCGGTGGAGGCCAGCGTCCATGTTTCTGCACCATAAAGTAGGCCGGGCATGATGAGTGACTTGTAGAGCGTTACTTTTGTACGACGAGAGAGGGCTCTGCTTCTCAATTGCCTACTGAGCCCAAAGTAGCATCTGTTGGCAAGAGTTAGTTTTGTCCAAGACGCACGGACTCTTTTTTACTTGTTGACACAAGGAACTTCGTCTTGTCCTCGTTCACCGCTAGACCCATAGTGTAAATCATACTTAGGATGTTCCCTATAATCGTTGCTTAGACAATAGAAACGTACTATGAACCATTTCGCTACAAAATGAGGAACTATATTTATTATCCTTTGAACCCTTTCTGAGCCCATAGCGGCTAACCCAGACGTGTAGGGGTATAAGAATATACTACACTTTTTATCAGTAGACCATATAGAAGCACAAAACAAAATCGAAGTTCAATTAAAAAAGTTGCAATTTTGCCGGACTGTGAAATATATTTGTAATAAGAAGTCCCACCACTTTGAGTTCAAATATAACACGCACAGCTCAAAATGGTGAGAGAGGTCGGCCTAAGTTCTTATAGGACTGTAGTGCCAAACTATTATTATATTGTTACGAAAAGAGGTAATTTGCCCCACTGTGCAAGCATTCAACAATAATAACTGAGACGCAAGACAATTCAGCGCACTTAGCCATTTGTTAGAAAGAGACGAAGATCTGCACATTAAAACACATAGTAAAAACCAAATATAAGTGTGTTTTTATTTTGTACACAATCCAAAGATACGAACTTGTAGAACAGTTTTCTGTAGATTGAATTTTCATAATAATATTTTTGACATCAACAAATATAAAAAATTATTTAACATTTTGTTTATATTTTAATTACATTATATAACTATAGGAAATCGACCGTGTAAGATACACTACAAATTCCAGAGTAGGTATGATGTATAAAGTGTTTGAAATTGCAAAATTTTATTTAAACACAAATATAAGTGTGTTTTTATTTTGTACACAATCCAGAGATACGAACTGTAGATCAATTTTCAGTAGACTGAATTTTCGTAATAATATTTTTGACATCAACAAATATAAAAATTTATTTAACATTTTGTTTATATTTTAATTACCTAATGTATGAATATAGGAAATCGACCGTAAGATACACTACAAATTTCCGACTAGGTATGATGTATAAAGTGTTTGAAATTGCTAAATTTTATTTACACGGTAGTTATGTATGCACAGCTTGATATCGAGTTTTTGAAATTACGGGCATTATATGTGGAGATGTAATTCGGATTTCTCTTCTCGTGGTTGCTCCTCTTAGTGGTGGTTTTAGCTCTTCTTAGATGATAATTTCTCATATAATTGATATTTGGAATAATTACATGAATTCTTCTTGAAGACAATATCTGTGAAGTATCAGGCTCGATAAAGACCACAGCTGCCCAAAACGACGTATAGTCTTGGATCTTGGGTACTAGTTCTCAAAACTCGAATGTTTGAGATAATGAAAACAAGAAACAAAAAAAAAAATCAGTCATCAGAATATCCTTTGTTCATTATTTATTTTTTCTATGTCGTACCGTGCCAATGATTGTATAAACGAGTTGGGAAAGTTAGGTCACATGGGTAAGTTCGGTCACATGGGGGCGGATTTTTATAGTCGGTCGGGCCCGACTATGGAATACCCTACTCCTTTGGTGGGGATATTAATGTGGAATATTTAATTGCATACCTTAATTTTAAAGTTTTTAATTATACTGAACCTCCCCACCCTCAGAATATTATTCACATATCAGAAATTTACGTCTTATATCCCCATAAATTAAAAAATTTATATAAAAGAATAAAAAAAACTAAAAAAAAAAGTTGAAAAATATAATTGGGCGGACCACGCCTATATTTAAAATTACGAAAGACTAATATTTCATAGATTTGATTTTAATAATTTACGGATCAAATTTCCACTATGAAAACCCGGGAAAT
Source organism: Dryomyza anilis (assembly GCA_951804985.1). Classification (NCBI taxonomy): domain Eukaryota; kingdom Metazoa; phylum Arthropoda; class Insecta; order Diptera; family Dryomyzidae; genus Dryomyza; species Dryomyza anilis. The sequence continues at coordinate 65,372,652 of OX638130.1, forward strand.
AATGAAAAAAAAAGTGGGCGTATCACGCCCATTTTTGGACCACATATTTTTAGGTGAATTCTAACAATACCATTTAAATTTTATAACTTGAATTCTATACCTTGAATAATTTTCGAGTTATTAGTTCCGAAAGAGTTATATAAAAGTGACATGTATGGGAGGTGGGCGTGTCCATTGACCGATTTGGCTCATTTTCAAACTCAGTTCCTACTTTTGGCTAAAATATATTGAGACGAAATTTTATCGCATTCTGATCAGTATTTCTCAAGTTATTCTGTATTCGGACAGCAAGACGGACAGACAGACGTACATGGCTAAACGGACTCGGGTAGTGATGCTGATCAAGAATATATATACTTTTCCATACCGATGATGGGCACGTGAGTGAGTTTTGACTTACACTCACTCACGCTCACGAAAGAATATTTCTAATCACGCACACTCTCTCACGGCCTTTTTTGCTCTACTCACACTCACTCACAATCACGTGAGTAAAATTAAGATTCAATCACAATCACGCGTGATTCACGTGAATCACGCTGAATCACGTGTTTTTTTTGCTATTGTTTTTTTGGTGAGATTGGTCGACCGAGAGTGGCACCTCCAATACAACCTACATCTTTAAAACGCAATAATGATGTTATGATGTTAGGGATTTTGATAAAAAATATCTCAATTTTTAACGGAGATGGAAATGTGAAAGACCTTCGATGTGCTGTTCATGTAAAAAAGTAAAAATTGCCTCAAAGAATTGCCCAAAAAAAATAATTAAAGAATTCGTGTAAATTCTTTGAGAATTGTCCCTATATATTTGTGAATGTAAGTATGTATGTATGATATCAAGATATTTCGCACCAGGGTATCAACCACCACAAATTTTTTAAACTCACCACACCGAAATTCACCACACCAAAATTCACCACAACGAAAGTCACCATATTAAAATTCACCACACTAAAACTCACCACACTAAAACTCACCACACCAAAATTCACCACACTAAAACTCACCATACTAAAACTCACTACACTAAAACTTCTACTGGGAAAAACTCTAGGGGGGAAGAATTCTACGGGAATGATATAAATAATAAAAATTTTCTTTATATTAATAAAATCACTACATATCCTTTGTATTCACAAAATCTTGGCACGAGTCGTGCACGGGTCCAGCTAGTTATCAATAAAAAAATAGTTCGGGGTAGAATTAACCAGGAATAAATAGACTTTGGGAAAAACTATTTTTGAAGCGATTGTTTTGGTTACTACATTTATAACTCGAATAAAATCGGGACCCGACACGAACCTCTGTAACAAACTAAAGTTAATAAACAAAAGGAAGTCAATACAGAATTATCATGTATAGTTGAAATTGAAAATTCAACTTTTTACAAAAATGTGTATATCGAAAAAAAATGCGTTCCATGAACGGTCGTATAAAACCAAGCAAAAACTATTGACATGACCCCACAAAAATTGACTAGCCCATACTAAGTACGACCGGTTTGCAGGGGTTAGATAAATTGTTGACTAAAACCTTGCAACTTATTCTGAGTTGAAGAAGGGGTTGGTATATGACTGCAAGGGTTTGATTTATAATAGTTCTGAAATGTGGGCAGTCGCCCACTGCGATTTTTTTATTTTATGAAATATTGTACTCACGCACACTCACTCACGAAAAAATTGTACTCACGCACACTCACTCACGGTATTTTTTGGTCTACTCACACTCACTCACAATCACGTGAGCAAAATTAGGATTCAATCACAATCACGCGTGATCACGCGTTATTCACGTGAATCACGCTGAATCACGCTCACATGCCCATCTTTACTTCATAACATGATTGTTGTTGACAATTAATTAATTAATTAAATAAAGATAAAATTCATACTGCGAATAAAAAAAAAAATCATCTTTGATGTGTACAAATTTATATTCAAATTAATTTAGTAATGGTTCCAGTTTCGGTTGTGGTTTTCTGTTCCAATAACGATTCCAGTTCCGGTTCCATAAAAAGTTAAAAAAAAACTATTCCAGTTCCGGTTCTCTAAAAATGAAACGGTTCCGGTTAAACCGAGCCATAGTTTACACACAGCTTTAAAATTTTTTTTGCAGGGAGCAAAACTCAAATACTACCGCCAACGAACTGGACGATATTACTGATGAAATTTTTAAATAACGTTTATTAAAAATTATCGATATTTAACCATTACATTTTTAAAGAGTTTGGCAATGTCCCGGATATAAATAAAAATAAAAACTATTTAATATTTGCATAATTAATTCTTATTCATGTTTGACTCTATCGGACCCATATTTAAAAAATAAAGATTGTAACTCCGCAATCATTGAATGTTGTGTTTGCAATGATAAAGTTCCAATAGCATAAGTCCAGTTTTTCAATACCAACCCCGTTTTCGAATTTGACATATTAATGTCTGCGATAAAACGTTCAGGAAAAACAGTGTCATTTCCATCAAAAACGTTGGTCGATTGATTTTTTTTTTTGTTGATTTTTTGTGACTTCACAGCTAGATAGATTAGGTTAAAATGCTTAAAATATTTTAAATGTAATTTGCATCGAAAAGCGGTATCGCGGTTCCTAAAGATGCAATATTCCTTAAGAAGTCTCCGAAGGACATGTTGACAATTGTAAACTGTTGAAAAACAATATTTTTTAAAAATGTAATTTAATTACATACTATACTGATTACTTACCAGATGATCTTACTTCTCGTGTCACTTGCATCCATGCCACTTCCTTTGCCATTTTTGTTGAGCTATCGTATACATTTTGGTGACGACGTAAACATCGAAAAAAGGTGTCCGGATTGATTTTGGCAAGTATTTTTGATTTCTGTGATTCAAATATTTCGGTTTTAGTTGTGACTTCTTTATAATCTATTATGGAAATGGAGAGTAGCAAAATAATTCATAAAATAGTATTTAACCTTCAAGACAATTTAAAATTTATTTTATGTACTGATTAGAAAACGAGAATTCATCATTTTTTATCTTTATTCGGGATTATAGCTAAAACCAGTCTGATTTAAAACCAACATATAAGGCTATTGAAGTCATAGTGGAGTAAGTTCATTTTGCGAAAAAATGAGTTAGATGCAGTGAAGGAATCTGCGTATGCAATTTTATTTATGAAAAAATTTGGAATGCCTAAGTGCATTACAAAGGCCACACATTTCAAGACAAATTCACTGCGATGGCAAAACGGAAAAAAAGTCATATGCTCGTTAACTCATCTCAATTTCAAATATTGTTTAAGACTAAACAGTGTTTAAATAAAGTTTAAAGTTGTATGTCGATAACTTATCTCAACATAGCAAAGTTTAACTCGGTGAGGCATGATTAAATTTAAACACGGAATTATGCCTGTTTAAGAAAGTTAAACTTTGATTTTGAAATATATTTTCATTAAAAAAAAATATTCTTCCACATTTTAAAAACAGACAGCTTCAACGAATATGAAAATACGTAAATAATTGCAATGGATATGATGGGGAATTTTTATACGAGCATTAATTTGCATTAGACATCTGCACAAGTCCATTTGAAACCCACTTCAAGACATTCATTTCGTTTCAAAACATTTACTGTCGTCAACTCTATGCTTGAAAATCAAAAAAATGTCTTGCTCACAACAACAAAGAACCGAGTACTGTCAAAACAAAACAAGAGGTCTATGATGATGTGCAATAAACATTCAAATACTGAAATGAACTGCTTATGACACCGAGTACTTAGTGCATTTTTCATTTTTTTATTTATCATTCTTACTAGAGTAAGGAATAGAGTAGGTATTTTCATTAATATTGAAATATAGAAAAAAAAAAAAAACAAATGATATAAGAAAATCACATAATATTTTATATTAAGTTTTTTATTTATCGAAAAACATTTTTTTCATTATTTAATTTTTTTCAATATTTAATTAAATTTTTTTTTTTTTTTGATATATTGCTTTTCGACCAAAGGTTTGTTTTTGTCGTACAACATTTTTTTTTAACAATTTTTTTTTTTTAAATAATTTTTGTTGTATTTTTTATTAACACATAAATACCAATAACAACATTACGAACAATCGTTAGATTTGTTGTCGTTTTCAATGTTCGTTTTCTCACTCGTTACTCATTGCGCTGACTCGCTGCACCTACTGTATTCGTTGCATGTTCAGCGACAGTGTTGTCGTTTGTTGTGTTTTTCAAAACATTGAATGTTTTGAATGGCTTGATGTTTTGACAGTGTTTGACACCAATGAAACAAATACTGAAGTGAAGTCGCTCCAGAGACTTCACCATAATACTGTCGATTGTCATTTGCTCAATGAGTTCAAAACTGTAGAGTGCAGTAGTGCATATTTGCAGAGGAAACTTCAAAACCATTTGTGCAGATGTCTAATATGCATAATTCAAGAACAAGTCGAGTTTATTTAAACCGACAAAAAAATTGGATAAAGTGAAATAATAGAAAGTTTTTTCAAAGGTTCAGACTTACAAAACGATCCGCGACAAATATTCCTCGTCAAATATATATATACATGTAATTAAAACCGTGATTTAAAAAAATTAGGTATTTTTTAAAACAATTATTAAAAAGAAACATATGTTTAAATTATATGTGTTGCAGAAACCATTTATGCGACCGGGACTTTTTTTAATGGCAGTAGGAGATTTTGTTGGTGTCTCTACTATGACTGCATCTCGTGCAGTTAGAGAAGTGCTCGTCTACGATCACAATTTATTAAATTCCCTCAATAAACGATTGAACTAAAAAGAGCATGTATTGATTTTTTTTAAAATTGCAAAATTGTTCTCTATTAACAATTTCGTTTAGGAATTATTACCTGTGGAAAAAGTCAGATAACTATCATAATGTCAAACTTTCCACAAGTAATAAATCCTTAACGAAATTGTTAATAGAAAACCATTAAAAATAGTGGTTAATAGTCAAGATACAAACTTAAGGTGTTCAGTGTAAATCATACTTAGGATGTTCCCTATAATCGTTGCTTAGACAATAGAAACGTACTATGAACCATTTCGCTACAAAATGAGGAACTATATTTATTATCCTTTGAACCCTTCCGGAGCCCATAGCGCCTAACCCAGACGTGTAGGGGTATAAGAATATACTACACTTTTTATCAGTAGACCATATAGAAGCACAAAACAAAATCGAAGTTCAATTAAAAAAGTTGCAATTTTGCCGGACTGTGAAATATATTTGTAATAAGAAGTCCCACCACTTTGAGTTCAAATATAACACGCACAGCTCAAAATGGTGAGAGAGGTCGGCCTAAGTTCTTATAGGACTGTAGTGTCAAACTATTATTATATTGTTACGAAAAGAGGTAATTTGCCCCACTGTGCAAGAATTCAACAATAATAACTGAGACGCAAGACAATTCAGCGCACTTAGCAATGTGTTAGAAAGAGACGAAGATCTGCACATTAAAACACATGAGTGCGAATGAGATGCCAATAGCATGCGTCATACACGAAACGAGTAGAAGGTTCTCGAAACAAGTCGAAGGTTGTCGAAACGTGTCGAACTGAGTAGTATATAAGGGAACCGCATCTGAGGTACAGCACTTCAGTAGTGATTGTAAAGTGGTCGAGTGCATCTCGTGTGATAAATGTCATGTTGAATTGTGGACATGCAGCAGTTGTTAGAATTTGTTATTAGTAAAGTTGTTTATTAAAGTGAATTAATAAAGTTAATTGTGATAATTTAAACCAAACATAAGAGTGTTTTTATTTTGTACACAATCCAGAGATACGAATTTGTAGAACAGTTTTCCGTAGACTGAATTTTCGTAGCATTGGTGTCAGAAGTGGGATTGGTTAAATTCGAACAACTTAAAGTCGACCAGCTAAAGAAGGAGCTGGCAATACATAATCTTCCAACTGTAAGTACGAATGTAGAGCTACAAAAGCGTCTAATTGAAGAATTAGAGAACCAAGGCATTGACCTCGCAGAGCACGAGTTTGAAGTGGAAGCTGCAACAGCGTCATCGAAAAATGTGGACACGGAGCAAAAAGTACAGTCCCAAAGTTTTGATATGAGCCAGTAGCTCGGAGCAATACAACAATAGCTTCAAGAAAATTCCAACAAAATGGAACAGAAGCTTCAAGAAAATCCCAGCAAAATGGAACAGAAACTTCTAGAAAATTCAAAACAGTTTCAAGAAAATTCGACCAGAATGGAACAAAAACTTCTAGAAAATTCAAAACAGCTCCAAGAAAATACGACCAGAATGGAACAGAAACTTCAAGAAAATTCAAATCGACTTGAGGAGAAACTGCTAGAAAATTCCAACCAACATCAAGAAAAAATGGAGTTACAGATGCAGGAACAGTCTAAGCAGCTTCTAGAAGTTTCTCATACGCTCAATGTCAAAGTAAAAGATCTTGAGGAGCATGTAAGGGAAATTGAAGTTAGCGTTGATGATAAAATTAATGGTATCGACCAGAAGCTCCAGAAAATGCAAAAAGATTTCGAAGTGTTGCAAATAAATGGACCCTCACAACATGTTGTCAGTGGTACAAGGTTAAAGTCGCTGGAACCACAGCGTTCAACATTTTCAAGCTGCAATTTGAGACCACGGCTGTAAGTAATCGATGGAACAATGAAGACATGGTAGCAGCGCATATTGTGGCACTGAAAGGAGGGGCAGCCGAAGTTTTGTTTACAGATCCAAAAAGTGACATAAACAGTTATTCAGCGGTCATAGGTGCATTGCAACGAAAATATAGCAGTGACCACATGAACCCGATTTACAGAATACAGCTGAAGTTCCGATGACAAAATAATGACGAATCGTTGCAGGAATATGCTGATTTCTTGAAAATGTGCAAGATAAATGCGTTCGTTTATGGCATACGTGATCCTGAAACAAAACGGGCGGCAATGACTATGCCGAAGGTGACATTTATTGAAACGGTCACCACAGCGCTTACGCAGGAAGTAGCGACTGCATTGTGCCGATCAACGACGGAGATACGTGTACTTGATGAGGAGGGAGGAGCGTCCAAAGCCTGCGTTAAATCCGCTGCCAACAGAAACACCCAATTGAAAGGTAAATGCTACAACTGTGAAAAATATGGGCATATGGCACGCGACTTTCGTGAAAAACGTAAATGTGTAATTGTGCAACCACCTAAAGGATACCGACCAGAAAAGAGACCGGATAACGCCAGATAACGCCGGATAACGCCAGGGAACATCATGGCAATTCGGGCACTGTGTCGGCACGAGTGTGTAAAATGGAATCCAGAGAATGCTCGACGGAAGAAGAAGAGACGAACATAATTCACATTCGTTCCTTAAATGTCATGACAGAAGATCAATGGACAATAGAGTAAATTCGAAATGATCAAAAAAAGGACCACGACATCGCAAAAATAAGGACGTTCAAGGAACAACAAAGTAAGCCATTATGGAAAGAGTTAGCATCCAACAGTTCAATAAGCAGGGCTTATTGGGCGCAGTGGCAAAGCCTGAAGCTACAAAATGGCTGTTTGTACCGTGTGTGGGAAACTGAAAATGGCAGATCTGCACGAAATTTGATTGTTGTTCCCAAGTCAAAAATAAAAGCGATAGTACTGAAATGCCATTGTGGATCCAATGGATGTCACTTGAGCATTAATAAAACGATTGAAGAAGTCAGAAAACATTTCTATTGGGTCGGATATCAGAAGTAAATCGCCTATTGGATTAACAGATGTAAGCAATGTGTTTTCGCAAAAAGAAAACCCGTCAGGAGTTGCGGTAAGATGAATCAATACAACGTAGGAGCGCATTGCGAACGTACTGCCATGGATGGGCAAAAGCCGATTCTAAAAAGTGTTTTGGGCAAGAAGAAAAGTGAAGACCGAGACGAGTTGCATCAGTCCTTAAGGCAGAGGATACAAATTTCAAGTGATAAGATAAAGTCCAGATAGAACTTAAGAGCAAACTCTGAGGGATTTAAGGAAGGACATCTGGGTATGCTTTGTAGCCCGCCACGAGTGAAATTGTTAAATCCAAAACTACAAACACACCAGGAAGGACCGTACAGGATAATTAAAAGGATTAATGACATTGTGTATCGGATTCAGAATACTACTGGCGTCAGACGAAAAATGAAAGTCGTACATTTAGAAAGGTTGACGCAATACAGAGAGAGAGGATTAACATCTGTTCAGGACGAACAGATTTAGGATGAGGGCAGTGTTACAAAAAGAGGTAATTTGCTCCACTGTGCAAGCATTCAACAATAATAACTGAGACGCAAGACAATTCAGCGCACTGAGCAATGTGTTAGAAAGAGAGGAAAGATCATTCAGCGCACTAAGCAATGTGCGAGAAAGAGATGGAAAAACATTAAAAAAACAAACACTAAAAACATTAAAACACATGAGTGCGAATGAGATGCCAATAGCATACACGAACCTTCTACACGAAACGAGTAAAAGGTTCTCGAAACAAGCCGAAGCTTGTCGAAACGTGTTGAATTGATGCATGCAGTATATAAGGGCGACGCATCTGAGGCACTTCACTTCAGTAGTGATTGTAAAGTGGTCGAGTGCATCTGGTGTGATACATGTTAAGTTAAATTGTGGACATGCAGCAGTTGTTAGAATTTCTTATTAGTAAAGTTGTTTATTAAAGTGAATTAATAAAGTTAATTGTTATTGTATAATAATTACTTAATATTGAAATGAAACAATTTTAGTTTTATACCACGTTACAATTTATTAGAACTTAAGCTAATGATGACTCCAGACCGACTGACTTTTAAAATAACAATCATCAAAACTGGTACCTACTGCTTATAATGAAATGAAAATATATATGTTGAACGGTAACATAAAAATACATAGCTGAGCATATGCTGTGCATTTAGCAACAGCAAGTAAATATTGAGAAAACTATATATGTATAACAATAATTTACAACTATAATTGATAGAGATGCTAACGTAAAGCAAAGCATAGAATCACATTTTAAATAAACAATTATTCTAAAACATTCCGTACAAGTTCCTTTCGAAACAGTTCTGCTTCATACGCTCTCCCTATGGACAAAACTATTGGACTCTCTCCACCTAATCAGGTACCCTCACTTACGCAACCACCACAGCCACCTATAAGTTCTCAAGAACCAGTTCTCAATAATCACTCTACTGCATTCTCTTCGGTCTCTCAGACATTTTTGCCAACAGTACTTGTCAACGTTCTTGATTTTTGGGGGAGAGTCGTACCATGTCGAATTCTACTGGATACAGGGTCCACAGTATCATTCGTAACAGAATCATTTGTACAACGCACTGGTTTACAAAGAACAAATGCGCGTATTCCTGTTGTTGGGCTCTCAACATGTAACGTCGGTGTTACCCGTGGCCGTGTAAACATCACTCTTATATCACGCAATTCGTCTAATCAACTTGGAATTGATGCTCTCTTTATGTCTTCTCTCACTTCGAGTATACCCGCTCAATCGATTGATTGCTCTTCCTCTACATGGGCACAAGTTCTCAACATGACTTTAGCAGATCCATCATTTGGTGTCTTGGGTCCAATTGATATTATTATTGGTTCGGATCAACTCTGGAATATTTACATTGGTGAACGCCATGATTTCGATGACCTATTGCATTGAATAGCATATTTAGATGGGTCATAGCTGGTTCCTGTTCCATATCTAAGAACGTAACTCATCCTGTATTCGCAAATTATGCTCTTCTTGATCTTGACTCACTTATTCGTTCATTTATGGAGTTGGAAGGTGTGTATACGACAGAAGATAAGATCAATAAGTTTGACCCTGTAGAAAATCATTTTTCTTTAACACATACTAGAGATAGAGATGGAACATATATTGTACAATATCCCTTCAAAGAAAATATTGAGCCAATTGATTCAACAATATTAGGAACTGTTTCTCGTTTAAATTCATTGAAAGAAAATTTCGCAAAGATAATGAATTACAACAACAATATGTTGCCTTTATGGATGAATATTTAAGCATGGGACACATGGAATTGATTCCATCGCAAGAAATATGTATTGACAAGACGAAATGTTTTTACCTAGCGCATCACGCTGTACTGAAACCTTCGAGTTCCACCACAAAATGTCGTGTTGTTTTTGACGGATCCTGTAAAGATGCGTCCGGGATTTCTTTGAATGATCGATTGCATATTGGCCCTGCCATGCAACGAGATTTATTTGGTGTATCAGTTAGATTTAGACAGCATCGCTATGTGTTTTCAACTGACATTGAATAATGTTCCGAGGTATTAAAGTTTCTTCAGATCATGCAAATTATCACCGCATAGTCTGGAGAAAAAATGAGTCATCGCCGATTGAGCATTATAGATTATTGACAGTGACATATGGCCTTGCTCCATCACCATTTTTAGCAGTACGTGTACTCAAACAAATTGCCGAAGATTATAAAGATTGTTACCCAATTGCTTCACGTGTATTAATGAATGATGCTTATGTTGATGACATTGCAACAGGATGTAATACTATAGATGAAATCATCGCCTTAAAAACAGAACTCGTTGAAGTATTATCAAAAGCTAATTTTAAATTGCAGAAGTGGAGCTCAAACTGCTGGCCATTACTTAAATTATTACCCAAGGAAATTTGTGAACTTAATCCTATCGCATTTAATACGCCGAACTCCGAATTAATAGTAAAAATACTCGGTTTAATGTGAAATCCATCTAGTGATGACCTTTTCGTAAAACTACAACCTCCAACATGTAATAGTAAGCCCACTAAAAGAATCGTGTTGTCGGAGGCATCAAAAATATACGACCCACTTGGTATTGTAGCACCGACGATTATTTTGTTTAAAATTTTATTCCAAGAATCATAGTTCCATGGATTAAGCTGGGATGAAGAACTGCCTGACGATACATGCGCGCGCTGGAATCTCTATATAAAAGAACTACCAAATAAATCGAGCATTCGAATTCCAAGATACATTTCATCGCTGTCGGGAGTAATTGAATTACATGGATTCGCGGACGCCTCATCTGTAGCTTATGCAGCCGTTGTTTACAGTCATGTGCAGATCGGCGAAGTCTTTGTTACTAATTTAATCGCATCGGAAACACGATTGGCACCTTTAAAACCAATATCCATACCGAGATTGGAATTGAATGGTTCATTGTTATTAACTATATTATTAATACTCATTAAATATTCGCATTCATTAAAAATCTCTAAAATTTATTGCTGGTCGGACTCTGAGATTGTATTGCATTGGCTTTCATCACCCCCAAGAAGGTGGAATACTTTCGTGTGTAATCGTACTTCTGAAATATTAGATGTCGTCCCTAGGGAGTGCTGGAATCATGTACGGTCCGAATATAATCCCGCGGATTGCGCATCTCGCAGACTTCTGCCATCGAAACTTAAACAATATAACCTATGAAAAAGAATCAGGACCGGTTTCACTTAAGATGTCAAAGGGCAGAAATCCAAAAATAGTAAAAGCATGGTTTGCTATAAGGACTGCGTCGAATAAAATTTCTCTAAGAATGTTGCCTGTTGTGTTGCAAGTTGTTCGATAGAACCGGGGTTATTTCTGACTTCAAAACTATCAGTATTGGATTTAATAGCTTTTGATAGAACCGAATGAGCCTCAAAGTATTTGTCTTCGTACTTTTTAGCATCGTCAGCTGGGTCAACAAAGTCTGCTTCATCCACATGATCATATAATTGTTTACTATATATATATATATATATATATATATATATATATATATATATATATATATATATATATATATATATATATATAAATATATATATCTATATATATGTATAAATATATATATATATATAAATTGAAATATTGATTAATTTATTAAAAAAAAATATAAACAAGTATTTAAATAATTTATTTTTTAGATGTCTCTACTTGTAAGTCGCACAGTACAATTTGTTTTTCGCACAACACTATTTCTCTTTTTAATAGAGTTAGTTGTGCTTCTCTTATGTCTTTGTAGGGAGTGGCTTGAAATTCCCAAATACAAAATCCCCAAACACAAAAGCCCCAAGGTTTTGAATAAGCCCCAAACACAGAAGCCCCAAACACAAAATCCCCAAACACAAAATCACCAAAAACAATATCCCCAAACACATAAGCCCCAAACACAAAAGCCCGCAACACAAATGCCTCAAATATTAAATTATGAAATACATAAAAATGATAGAGCAAAACGGACTTCAGATTCGAGATTAGCGACCCCATGTTACCCTAAAATAATTATCAAATCGGAAGATGGAAGAAAAAGTTGGACATTTGTTGCACTGTGTTATTAATATTAATTTAATTACCATTTGATGTTGGCTTCTTTTTATTTATTTTTTAAAATTTAGTGTTTTTTAATTTAAAAAGATTTTTATTATTCAAATATTCATTTAGTTATTAACTGAACATTTCACTTTTTTTAATAATTAATTTCTGAACTTCATATAATTAATAACTGAACATAATAGTAAATAAAATAAAATAATAATATAACTAATTTCTATACATTTAATTGCATAAAGAAATGTTGTATGACATACATTTTAAATATAATTTTTTTTTTTTGTACTACATTTTTTGTCGTTGAGATTTGTACAGAAATTTTAAAATAATTATTTATTTTATTAACGAATGTATTTTTACGCACTTTCGTTAAGAGTTTTGTGGATTTTGTGCCTTTTGGATTGTTAATTTGTGGATTTTGTGCCTTGGGGATTTTTAACTTGGAGATTTTCATATTGGGGGAAAAATATTTGTGGATTTCTAAAAATGTGTATTTGTGGATTTTTTTTGTGGATTTTGAGCCTCTTCGGAATTTGCTAGATATTTAAATATTGTGACTAATATTTTTTTTGTACCGTTCTGCATTCGAATTTTTCTAAACAATTTCTACGCCAGATTCTATTTTATCTATATCATATCTAATCCAATTTCTTTTTCAATTTGGTATAAGTCTGAGTTTTCATTTGCAAACGCTAAGATCCATTTAACTAAAGTACCCAGAAATTTAGAGAAAATTTCAAATTCTGGGAATGTTTGGGTATTTTTATGTATTTTAAAATTTAATATTGGGGCTTTTGTGTTTGAGGCTTCTGTGTTTGGGGCTTTTGTGTTTGGGGCTTCTGTGTTTGGGGATTTTCTGTTTGAGGAGTTTGTGTTTGGGGCTTCTGTGTTTGAGTGTTATTAGAAATCTTGGGGCTTATGTATTTGGGGATTTCAAGCCGCTCTCGTTTTTATTATGATTAAACCAATTTCCTAACAAGACAATGTTAGATTAAACAACCTCGTGAGATACCAATTATCTGAAATATTGACATGATATGTTCATGGGTATGGCCCACAGAAATCTACCTCTTCTATCCCCTTTATTCTCAGGTTAGTTGAAATAAATAAAAATCCTTTTGATTTCTTTTATTTTAATAAAAATTACTCCGCGAATTCTTATGGAGTACCTTTTCCAAATATTCCATAATTATCTTCATATTTGTAAGATATTTAATTGATGTTTACTATACCTAGTCGTAAATTTAAAAGATGGTTGCTAGCAATATTTATCGTATATGTCGGATGTGTGAGCGATGCTTGTCTCAAAGACGATCTAAATAATTTGTAAATAACTTGATATTTAGGGCTGTGATATTTTTGATAATCATCTTTGTTTTCTTTGGCCCGTTATCTCATCTCAAAAGTTTAACTTTCTTAAACAGTGTTTTGCTAACCTCTGTTTAGACTGTTTTAAATGTTTAAATTTTTGATCATAACTTATCTACACTTTATGGGCTGCTTACTTAAACAAGTGTAGAACTTCAAAATAATTTTACAATGAGAAATTTATGTCAATAAACAATCAGAATAAAAATAATACACACATAAAATTGTATTTAATTTTGCTAAAAACAAAATGATCACCGAGTAAGTAATGAATACAAATTATAATAAAATAGAGGCACTCATTTTCATCTCTCCCTTTTCTTTATTAGATGCAATAAAATAGAAAACGGACTCGAAATTTTAGCCAGGTTGACATAGACATAGGCAGTATATTAAAAAATGTAAAAACTGATGCATATTCCATAAAAGAAAAAAAATAATGCATGGTGTCAATTGGCTCAACTATTCAATGCAACCACAACAGGAGAGCATAGATCATCTAAGATATTAAAAGACAAATACCATAATTTTAAGCAACATTTAAAAAAGAAAAAAAGGTGAAGATCATCGTTGTATTGTAGCTACTGGAGGTGGACCATATAAACAACCCACCGAATTTAACAGTGCTGAAAATAAAGTTTTGTTTATTCTTTCCGAAGAAACTGTTGTGGGTCTTCAGAATAGTTATGATTGCGATGCAGCAAATGAAACAATTGCAGCTGTATTTGAAAATATAAATCAAGAAGATGCAATGCAGGTGAATAATTTTGAAAAACAAATTATTTTAACCGTCGAAGTTGAAGAAATCGTAGACGCAACGTGGAATACATACACGCCACAGACACTAAAAAATAAACCATCAACAGCATGCTGATTAGAAAAACTGAAAAGAGCACGAATGTCGACAAAGACGGGTTGGGCTTGAAATCCCCAAACACAAAATCACCAAACACAAAAGCCCCAAATCAAAATCACCAAACACAAAATACCCAAACACAAAAGCCCCAAACACAAACAACCGTTGAACATTATTCATGTCGAACATTTGTCACTTTTTAATTAATATATATTTAATATTAATATATTTTTATTAATATCTATGAAATATGTAAATATTTGCAGCAAAAACACCTATTCCTTTAGTAGTTGCAGCGAATCTACCACAAATATAATATTTTCCGTAATTTTCCTCCCATACAACCTAAACTTTCAAAACGACATAACTCAGCACATACACAATCTAAAAAGATTAAACAAAAAACTAAAATTCACCACACTAAAACTCACCACACTAAAACTCACCGCACTAAAACTCATCACGCTAAAACTCACCACACTAAAAATTCACCATACTAAAACTCACCACACCAAAACTCACCACAATAAAACTCACCACACCAAAATTCACCACACTAAAACTCAATACAATAAAGCTCACCACACTAAAACTTACCACACTAAAAATTCACCATACCAAAACTCCACACACTAAAACTCACCATACTAAAAACTCACCACACCGAAACTCACCACACTAAAACTCACCACACTAAAACTCACCGCACTAAAACTCACCACAATAAAACTCACCACACTAAAACTCACTACACTAAAAATTCACCACACTAAAACTCACCACACTAAAACTCACCACACCAAAACTCACCACACTAAAACACACCACACTAAAACTCACCACACTAAAAATTCACTAAACTAAAAATTCAACACACTAAAACTCACCACATTAAAACTAACTACACTAAAACTTCTACTGGGAAAAACTCTACGGGGAAGAATTCCACCGGGAAGAGTTCTACCGGGAAGAATTCTACGGTAAAGCGTTCTATGGGGAAGAATTTTATAGCGAAGATTTCTACTGGGAAGAATTCTGTGGCGAAATATTCTACTGTCTAAATTGTCTTTGAGAAAAGTTGTTTTGGCGGAGAATTATTATTTGGTTACTACATTTATAAAACCAATAAAAACATCCACAGCGAATCACGGGCCCTGATATAAAAAATAATAATGTTTTTTTATATTAATAAAATCGCTTTATATCTATGAATTCACAAAATCTTGGCACGAGTCGTGCACGGGTCCAGCTAGTATTAAATATATATTAATTAAAAAGTGACAAATGTTCGACATGAATAATGTTCAACGGTTGTTTGTGTTTGGGGCTTTTGTGTTTGGGTATTTTGTGTTTGGTGATTTTGATTTGGGGCTTTTGTGTTTGGGGATTTTGTGTTTGGGGATTTCAAGCCCAACCCGTCTTTGTCGACATTTGTGCTCTTTTCAGTTTTTCTAATCAGCATGCTGTTGATGGTTTATTTTTTAGTGTCTGTGGCGTGTATGTATTCCACGTTGCGTCTACGATTTCTTCAACTTCGACGGTTAAAATAATTTGTTTTTCAAAATTATTCACCTGCATTGCATCTTCTTTATTTATATTTTCAAATACAGCTGCAATTGTGTCATTTGCTGCATCGCAATCATAACTATTCTGAAGACCCACAATAGTGTCTTCGGAAAGAATACACAAAACTTTATTTTCAGCACTGTTAAATTCGGTGGGTTGTTTATATGGTCCACCTCCAGTAGCTACAATACAACGATGATCTTCACCTTTTTTTCTTATTTAAATGTTGCTTAAAATTATGGTATTTGTCTTTTAATATCTTAGATGATCTATGCTCTCCTGTTGTGGTTGCATCTTATACATGCATCAGTTTTTACATTTTTTAATATACTGCCTATGTCTATGTCAACCTGGCTAAAATTTCGAGTCCGTTTTCTATTTTATTGCATCTGAAAAAGCAAAGGGAGAGATGAAAATGAGTGCTATATAAATGAGTATTATAATTTGTATTCAATACTTACTCGGTGGTCATTTTGTTTTTAGCAAAATTAAATACAATTTTATGTGTGTATTATTTTTATTCTGATTGTTTATTGACATACATTTCTCATTGTAAAATTATTTTGAAGTTCTACACTTGTTTAAGTAAGCAGCCCATAAAGTGTAAATAAGTTATGATCAAAAATTTAAACATTTAAAACAGTCTAAACAGAGGTTAGCAAAACACTGTATAAGAAAGTTTAACTTTTGAGATGAGATAACGGGCCAAAGAAAACAAAGTTGATTATCAGAAATATCACAGCCGTAAATATCAAGTTATTTACAAATTATTTAGATCGTCTTTGAGACAAGCATCGCTCACACATCCGACATATACGATAAATATTGCTAGCAACCATCTTTTAAATTTACGACTAGATATAGTAAACATCAATTAAATATCTTACAAATATGAAGATAATTATGGAATATTTGGAAAAGGTACTCCATAAGAATTCGCGGAGTAATTTTTATTAAAATAAAAGAAATCAAAAGGATTTTTATTTATTTCAACTAACCTCAGAATAAAGGGGATAGAAGAGGTAGATTTCTGTGGGCCATACCCATGAACATATCATGTCAATATTTCAGATAATTGGTATCTCACGAGGTTGTTTAACCTAACATTGTCTTGTTAGGACCCGAGCAAATTGGTTTAATCATAATAAAAACGAGAGCGGCTTGAAATCCCCAAATACATAAGCCCCAAGATTTTTAATAACACCCAAACACAGAAGCCCCAAACACAAACTCCTCAAACAGAAAATCCCCAAACACAGAAACCCCAAACACAAAAGCCCCAAACACAAAAGCCTCAAACACAAAAGCCCCAATATTAAATTTTAAAATACATAGAAATACCCAAACATTCCCAGAAATCCACAAAAAAATCCACAAATACACATTTTTAGAAATCCACAAATATTTTTCCCCCAATATGAAAATCTCCAAGTTAAAAATCCCCCAGGCACAAAATCCACAAATTAACAATCCAAAAGGCACAAAATCCACAAAACTCTAAACGAAAGTGCGTAAAAATACATTCGTTAATAAAATAAATAATTATTTTAAAACTTCTGTACAAATCTCAACGACAAAAAATGTAGTACAAAAAAAAATATATATTTAAAATGTATGTCATACAACATTTCTTTATGCAATTAAATGTGTAGAAATTAGTTATATTATTATTTTATTTTATTTACTATTATGTTCAGTTATTAATTATATGAAGTTCAGAAATTAATTATTAAACAAAGTGAAATGTTCAGTTAATAACTAAATGAATATTTGAATATTAAAAATCTTTTTAAATTAAAAAACACTAAATTTTAAAAATAAATAAAAAGAAGCCAACATAAAATGGTAATTAAATTAATATTAATAACACAGTGCAACAAATGTCCAACGTTTTCTTCCATCTTCCGATTTGATAACGATTTTAGGGTAACATGGGGTCGCTAATCTCGAATCTGAAGTCCGTTTTGCTCTATCAGCTGAGTTCTTCACAATTTGGGATGAAATATTAACAAACAGTACTCAAAATATTTTCATTTAAAAAGATACAGGTTTGGTGCCTTCAGAAATGTTGTTTATCATGAACAGGCGTATTTTTTTTACTTTGATACCATCGTCCCAACGCTTTTTATAACCCCCGTTTTTTCGAATTTAAACCCTACTAATTACAAATTTTGACATACCGCGTGAACGCTTAAGAAAACTATTATACGCTTTTCGGCAAATATGTTTCCCATAAAAAGTGAGGTGAGGTCCTCAAATAACGAAATTGCATCAGATCCACCCATTAAACAGATTAATAAAAAAGCTGAAAAAAAACAATATATTTTGTACTTTGTTTATAACGTTGCAGGCACATTTCACAAAGTTTTTCGAACGCTGAAATAAAAATTATATATTCTTGTGAATTTCGACATTCTACAAACAATGGCGTATTTACTTTTCTTCCTAGAAATCCTATTTCAAGGATATTTTGTTTTTAAACATGATTTTTCATGGTAGGCGTTAGGTGGAAAGTCACATTCATATTTATTGTATCTAAAATATAAAGGTGGCAAATATTTGACCTGAATAATGTTCAACTGCAAATAAGTTTAAGGCTCTAATAATTAAACTATATTTTTCAATCTTTGGTTGGCTTAATAATGGTTAATTGTTTTACTCATTTTATTATTATTTCCTTAAATAGATTGAAAAATGAATTTTACTGTATTTAATACAAAAAATTGTATTTTGTCTTGAAGATTTTGTATTTGGATCTTTTGTGTTTGGAGCTTTTGTGTTTGGGGCTTTTGTGTTTTGGGGCTTTTGTGTTTGGGAAATTGTGTTTGGCGATTTTGTGTATTTTTCAAGCCCAACCCAATAAAAACAGTATTCCATTTCATGAAAATAAGTATTACATTTTTGACACTTAAACAATGTACAAAAACTAGTAATAAATTGAAAATGGCTTTGAAAAATATTCGAATTTTATATATTTTCAGATAATATTAAATAAAACCACTCGATTTCATTTAAATTTTTTACTCAGGATTTTGAAAAATATTTCTTTAATATTGTATAGGAAAGCACTACAGGTGAACATTTTTTTTACTACTTTACTGTAGTAAATTATACTGTAAATTTTACTATAGTAAATTATACTACATTTATGTCTTCGTTTTGAAAAAATCAGTTCTACTACATTTTGATCGTTTTTTAATACGTTTGTATTAATTTGTCTGGATTTATTAGAAATTCTACATATTGCACAATATGTAGTATGCATTTGTTTTCTGTAGTTTTCATTTTTGAAATACGTGTACTACATAATACATAAAATGTATTATGCAATTATTTTGTGTATTGTAGTTTAATATTAAATTATATATTGTTTATTATTATAATTATAAATAAATACAATATAATATACATTATTATATTATTATAAATTCTTCTATATTTTATAAATTTACTATAAATTCCCTGTATACATAAATATGTATCACTTAAAGTTAATTGTTTTTATAAAAATTTGGTTAAAATTTAATTTATTATATGAAATCCTAAAATTAACAGCCCTATTAAAATGTCTCAAAATATGAAAACATAATTTACTTTCAAAAACAGCTAAGTTTTGTTTATATTTTTAAAACCAAATATTTAGCATTACCAATAAAAAAAATGTCCTATTTAAAATAATATTCGAATGTATATGGAAGACTTGTCAAAAAGCCACTAATTTGTTAAAGCTGTACACTGAAAAAATTACTGTAGAAAATTATATACATTTTATGTCTTTGTTTTGAAAAAATATATTTATACTACATTTTGTTGTTTTTAAATACATTTGCCTTTATTTGTCTTATTTTTTACTACACCATGTATTGAAAATTCGTTCTCTACATATTGCACAAACTCTATGGATGTTTTGTGTTTTGCTTTCATTTGAATTCGTGTGGGATCACTGACGAACGAATTACGAAAGGTCGTCCCTAGTGCAGGTATAAACGAATTCTTTAGTTTCATATTGCAGAAACTGGTCTTTGTTGTTGTTTTTACGTATTACGAAATTCCCTCGTACAGGTATAAACGAATTCTTTGGTTTCATGGTTTTGGTTTTTGCACACGACGGATGACTGCGAAAGAGGTATATAAATAAACTAAAACTGTCCGTAGCATTTAACCGAACCGTCTTAATGCGAGATGACTATGGAGCTACCACCTAAGTTTAGTGCTGAATAATTTTGGTTTTAAAACTTAGTTGTCAACTCTGCAGTATACAAATATTGCACGCAGCTGCAGATGAGTAGTTTGCTGATGTGACGCGCCATGACGTTAGTATTGAGACGGCAAATTTTTGTTGTTTTCAATGTTCGATCTCTCATTTTTCGATCGCCGCATATATTCTGTTTAGGCAGTAAAAGTTGATATCACATCTTTATGGTTTTACCATGGTATGGTTTTACCATCGCATGGTTTTACTATAGCATATTATTCTTATGTGTTTTAACCGAAAAGAAACACTTAAGTGCTTGCCATTACTTTTAGTCGTCAGAACTGATGATACTTAGTGGTGCTTAATTCTATGATTAGGAACATTTTTGTTTTATTTATATTTATTTATTTATTTATTTATTTATTTATTTATTTATTTATTTATTTATTTATTTATTTATTTATTTATTTATTTATTTATGTGAAGAATTTTTTGTGGTTGTGGGTAACAATCTTTAGTTGTATTTGTACTATACAACTAAATATTTTTCAGATTTATAATTCTTGTATCTTATTTTTGGTATTAAAAAAATTATATTAATAATCATTCATATAATTTTCCGAATTAACAAAATAAAAGTACTGACCAACAGACATTGTCCTTGGATTGGGCTAAGGCCTCGTAGGCGACCTCCTACCAAAACCAGCTCAAGACAAGATGCTAACGAAGCGTCAAAGGTCTACTGAAGAGGCTAAACCAGAGCCAAAGAAGCCGAGAGTACAGTCCAATAGTACTAGGAGACCCTTCAGTGAAGTGCTGAAGGACAATCTTGTGGTAGCTGTGATCAACAGAAATGACGCTGACGGTAGCATCACCCCAGAGAATTGGAGAATTATGGTGGAGAAACTCTCCTCACAATTCCTCTCCCTCATCTTGGAGCACCCAGGACCAACACCTTCATGCAGGGATGCCGGATGGCACCAGGGGTATGTTAAACTTATTGCCTGCTCTGATCAGAGGTCACTTGACCTTTATAAGATAAGCGTGGGTAAAATTGGTGAAATCTGGCCTGGAGCGAAGCTGGAGGTCTTTGAGAGGGACCAAATCCCAAACAGACCCAGAACTCGCAGCTGGATTTCTGCGGAGCCGTCGGATCACGTCTCGATACTGAAAATTATCAGTACTCAGAATTTGAAGATATCCAAGTTGGAGGAGGCAATTGGTTGCAGACGCCATGCACTCATAGTGGTGATGCGGAATCCCTGGCACATCTAGCTACCACCGACGGGGAGATCAACTATGGTCTCGGGTCGATAACCTTGAAGGTATATCACCAAGATAGGAGTTGCGCCAATCCACAAAGCACTGATTCCCAAGTACCCTCTGGTGAAAAGCAGAACAGTGGGAGCACTGACTGCATAAAGCCGGCTGAGGTGGAGAACACGGCTGTGGTGGTGAACACAGAATGTACGGATGCGGTGGTGAACACTTGCGTGCCCTCACTGGCTCCATATATATGTGAAGATTTATATATATATATATATATATATATATATATATATATATATATATATATGTCATTCCATATGAAATCAACCGAAAAAATTGAAATTTTGGCAGCACCATCTCAGAATTTAATGAAAGTCGGAAGTATAGTGAAATTACATAAATTTAAGATATTGGCAAAATTTCAGCTTCCCAGATGGTTTGGTTTACGAGATTTTGTGGTTTAAAATTTGAAAAAACTGTATTAAAATCACAAATGTGGTGCTAATATATTGAACGTAACTTAAGCTGTAGTGAACCAAAATAAAACACAAAGGTCTCATTTTAAAGATAATGAAATTACCAATATCCATACCATGTTGCTTTAATAGTGATCTGTTTCAAACAAAGTATATTTCAAAAGGACATATCTCAAAAAGCAACCTTTTTCAATTTTTTTAAAATTAATATACATTCAAGGTTGACTTTTATCAAGATTTGAACTAAAGTGGTAAAATCATGGTTTCAGAAGTTATGTACACCGAAAAAAATACTGTATTAAAAATAACTAAAAATGTCTTTAAAATAAATACATATGTATTTGATTTACGCCCAAAAGCATATGTATTTATTTTTACTAACCTTATGTAGTTGTTTTTATATGGAAAATTACTACATAATTGAACAGCCTTTCTATATATAATTTCAATACATATGTATTAAAAACCTACATTATTTCTTTATTTATACGTCCAGAAATATGTAGAGAATTACTACATATGCCTATAATTTTACAATAATATGTACTTATTTTACTTTGTTGTGATAATTTATTAAATAATATATTTATTTTTGTTAATTCGGAAAATTATATGAATGATTATTAATATAATTTTTTTAATACCAAAAATAAGATACAAGAATTATAAATCTGAAAAATATTTAGTTGTATAGTACAAATACAACAAAAGATTGTTACCCACAACCACAAAAAATTCTTCACATAAATAAATAAATAAATAAATAAATAAATAAATAAATAAATAAATAAATAAATAAATAAATAAATAAATAAATAAATATATAAATAAATATAAATAAAACAAAAATGTTCCTAATCATAGAATTAAGCACCACTAAGTATCATCAGTTCTGACGACTCAAAGGAATGGCAAGTTCTTAAGTGTTTCTTTTCGGTTAAAACACATAAGAATAATATGCTATGGTAAAACCATGCGATGGTAAAAACATACCATGGTAAAACCATAAAGATGTCATATCAACTGAACAGAATACAGTCGGCGATCGAAAAATGAGAGAGCGAACATTGAAAACAACAAAAATTTGCCGTCTCAATGCTAACGACATGGCGCGTCACATGAGCAAACTACTCATCTGCAGCTGAGTGCTATATTTGTATACTACAGAGTTGACAACTAAGTGTTAAAACCAAAAATATTCAGCGGTAAACTTAGGTGGCAGCTTTACAGTCATCTCTCATTAAGACGGTTCGGTTAGATGCTACGGACAGTATTGGTTTATTTATATACCTCTTACGCAGTCATCTGTCGTGCGCAAAAAAAAATAACAACAACAAAAACCAGTTTCTGTAATATGAAAGCAAAGAATTCGTTTATACCTGCACGAGGGAATTTCGTAATTCGTAAAAACAACAAGAAAGACCAGTTTCTGCAATATTAAACTAAATAATTCGTTTATACCTGCACAAATGTATTTAAAAACCAACAAAATGTAGTAGAAATATATTTTTTGAAAACAAAGACATAAAATGTATATAATTTGCTACAGTAATTTTTTCGGTGTTCAGTTTTAACAAATTTGCGGCTTTTTGACCAGTCTTCATATAGAAGACTGGTCAAACTATTTTAAATTGGAAATTATTTTTCATTATTGGTAACGCTAAACATTTGGTTTTAAAAAATATAAAGAAAACTTAGCTTTTTCTGAAAGTAAATTATGTTTTCATATTTAGAGACGAATAATTTATAATTTAATATTAAACTATAATACACAAAATAATTGCATAATACATTTTATGTATTATGTAGTACACGTATTTCAAAAATAAAAACTACGGAAACAAATACATACTGCATATTCTGCAATATGTAGAAAACGATATAGTGTAACGAATACATAGTGTAGTAAATTCCAGACAAATTAATACAAATGTATTAAAAAACGATCAACATGTAGTAGAACTGCATTTTTTCAAAACGAAGACATAAATGTAGAACAATTTACTACAGTAATTTTTTCGGTGTATAAAAATGCTGTAGAATGTTGAAAATTTTGTACAAAAAACTCAATACTTTTTTTGTTATTTTATAACATAGATGCTCAGTAACAAGTTATTGTGCCCTACACTTATTTTGGTATAGTTAAACTTGCAACGTTTTATAGATGGTATTTTTGTAGCTGATTCTGAAAATGGCATCAGTTTTGTCATATTTAATCCAGTTTTTGAGATAAAGGCCATTTCAAAACTTTTGAGAAAATGGGCTATATCTCAAAAACTAGAGTACAAAACTAATGCCATTTTCGGAATCAGCTACAAAAATAAATCCATAAAATGTTGCAAGTTTAACTAGACCAAAATGAGTGTAGGGCAGAATAACTTTTTACTGAGCATATATGTTATAAAATAACAATAAAAATTAGGAAATATAAAAATAAACACATTTTTTATACAAAATTTTCAACATTCTATAGCATTTATATACATAACTTCTGAACCCGTGATTTTACCACTCTAGTTCAAATCTTAGGTAATAGATAAAAATTCAACCTTGAACATATATTAATTAAAAAAATTCAAAATGGTTGCTTTTTGAGATATGTCCTTTATGTATTGACCATTTTTTTTTCGACCTCTACTTCCAGAGATACAGTGCTTCAAAGTTACAAAAAATGGGCCAAAAATCCTTTTTGTATGGTGATTCATATTTCAATATCTCTTAAAGTAGAAATGCTGTAGGTAATAGAACAGGATTTTAGAAAAATTAAGTTGTAAATTCTAAACTTTAACATGTGGCTCGGGATCATTATCCTTGCATTTCAAAAATGATGTCCTTAAAAAGGACCCTTTTTAAAATTCTGAAAAAAATAGTGCAATTTGTTTGATTTAATATAAATATTCATACCACAATTCAAGATGGTATTTTGATAGCAGCCTATTTTAAAAATTAATTTTCTAAATTTTTACAATTTTTTTGTATTGAAAAAAAAAATATTTTTTTTTTCAAAAGTAAAATTTTCTATAGTTTTTATATGTATTTGTAACTCTGATTTCGAAAATAGCGTTAGTTTCATCAAATTGTCCCTTGAGATATATAAAATTTTTCGAAAAATGTAAAAACTATATCCCAAAATCAATATCTCAAAAACTAGAGTCAATATGATAAAATGACGCCATTTTAGAAATCAGAGAAGAAATACATTCAAGAATTATTGAAACTTTTACAGTCGAAAAAAAAAAAAATTTTTTTTAATACAAAAATTAAATAAAAATTTAGAAAATTATTTTTTAAAATATGATGCAATCAAAATACCATCTTGAAATTTGGCATGATCATTTGTATTAAACCAATCAAAATTTTTTAAGGACATCAATTTTGAAGTGCTAGGATTAAGACGACGGGCCACATTTTTAAGTTTAGAAATAACAACTTAATTTCTCTAAAAGCTTGTTCTATTAGCTTTAAAATGAGACATCAATGGAGTTTCTAGTATATCTACTTTAAGAGATATTGAAATATGAACAACTATACAAAAGTGATTTTTGGCCCATTTTTTGTAACTTTGAAGCACTGTATCTCTGGAAGTAGTGGTCGATAAAATCAAAAAAGCTGCCAAAATTTCTTTCAAATCGAATTTAATTTTTTTGGTCGATTTGGTGTGGAATGGCCCATAAACAATATATATTTATAAAAAATAACAAGTAAGAGGCACCCCATCAAGTTTATTGTTTTTAATCCATGTTAGATTTATTTAAAAATTAAAAACGCCAGTTTTTAAAGATGCGTAAGTTTATTACATAACTTGTATTTTATATAACTTGTATCCATCCTTTGCTGCTACGACCGCAGCAATTCTTTTTGGCATGCTTGAAACTAATCTCAAATATGCGTCTTCTGAAATGTCAACTGTTCCCGATTTGGTGTTCAATGTACTATAAATCGTTTTAAGGACACTGGTACGCATAATTCCAGAAAGAGATGTGATCGGAAACACGTTACAACATGTCGTGAAGACCGAAATTTGATTCGAGATGTGTTGAAAAGCAGGAGGTTGACTACTTCAAAAGCTCGCTGCGGCCATGCAGAAAACAAATATTTCTGGGCTTAGAGGTTGCAAGGCCAGGAAAAAGCCATAGCTAACAGAATGCAACAAAAAACATCGACTGGAATGGGCAAAAATACACCAACATTTAACAGCAGAAGAAGAAGCAGAAGACAAAAGTGCTTACATGTCTCTGGTGCTAACTATTAATTAGTTATGATATGTTTTAATGAGTCCTCTGTTTTAAATTTTTATTAGATTTTTGGAACACCCGGTGTTACATATGTAAGGCGCAGGGTGGGAGAAGCATATCACCCAGACTGCGTGGTACCTACGGTGAAATACGGAGGAGGTATTATTATGATCTGGAGTTGTATGGCGGCTGGTGGTGAGGGTGAAATATCACTTTTCGAAGGTCGGATGAACAGTGCAAACTATGTAAATGTCCTTGAAGATGCACTACCATCATCATTTTCAAAAATTGATGGCGATACCAACTTACAAGATGTCAAATTTCACCAGGACAGCGCTTCTTGCCACAAATCTATAATAACTATGCAATGGATGCAAACAAATCATATCTACCTTTTGGAATGGCCAGCACAGTCACAAGACTTAAATCCAATAGAACATTTATGGTCTATTTTAAAGAATAAAATTAGAAAAAATAACATATCATCACGAGCAAGTTTAATGACAGATTTACGTAAAAGGTGGGCAAACATTTCAGAAGACACATTTCAGAAATTAGTTTCAAGCATGCCAAAAAGAATTGCTGCGATCATAGTAGCAAAGGGTGGATCTACTAAATACTAGTTATATAATAAAATTACGCTTCTTTTAAAACTGGCGTTTTTAGTTTTTAAATAAATCTGACATGGATTACAAAAAAAAATTAAACTGTGTAGTTATTCTAGATTTGTGGCAAGAAGCGTTGTCCTGTTGAAATTTGACGCCTTGTAAGTTGGTATCGCCATAAATTTTTAGTCGCAAGCGGCTCATCCGGATACCTGGCGCCCTCCGGAATAACCAGCCTTACCCGCATATACGGATCTCTGTGCGGGTGGACCTACCCTTCTCCGACACTCGTGGGAACAAATATGAATACAATCACACCAACAAAATAAACAGAACAACAGAACACAACAAACAACAACGGCAACAACCAGGACGGCAACAAAAAAAACGGCACGGACAAAGAGAACGGCTCTCTCAAAATGCCGATAGGAGGTACGGACTCTGAGACCGCTTCCACCAGCAAGGCCGCAAGAACAGTGGTTTTTAGACCTGGTCCAGGTGGCAACACGACATCGAAGCTAGCGAAGACAGTAGCTGTTAAGCCTGGTCCAAGCAACGCTTCAAAAGCAGCAACGATTCTGAGTGAAAAAACCTCGGAAGTGGCTAGCCAGTCGGCCTCGAGTTCTCGGTAACTCACTCCCGAGCGTAAAGCGTGCGGATCGACGCATTGCCTTCAGAACGATAAACAGGATCAGCCTGATCTTAGAAAATAAAAGTACTGACCAACAGACATTGTCCTTGGATTGGGCTAAGGCCTCGTAGGCGACCTCCCACCAAAACCAGCTCAAGACAAGATGCTAACGAAGCGTCAAAGGTCTACTGAAGAGGCTAAACCAGAGCCAAAGAAGCCGAGAGTACAGTCCAATAGTACTAGGAGACCCTTCAGTGAAGTGCTGAAGGACAATCTTGTGGTAGCTGTGATCAACAGAAATGACGCTGACGGTAGCATCACCCCAGAGAATTGGAGAATTATGGTGGAGAAACTCTCCTCACAATTCCTCTCCCTCATCTTGGAGCACCCAAGACCAACACCTTCATGCAGGGATGCCGGATGGCACCAGGGGCATGTTAAACTTATTGCCTGCGCTGATCAGAGGTCACTTGACCTTTATAAGATAAGCGTGGGTAAAATTGGTGAAATCTGGCCTGGAGCGAAGCTGGAGGTCTTTGAGAGGGACCAAATCCCAAACAGACCCAGAACTCGCTGCTGGATTCCTGCGGAGCCGTCGGATCACGTCTCGATACTGAAAATTATCAGTATCTGTAATCCGCAGCTTCCAACTCACAATTTGAAGATATCCAAGTTGGAGGAGGCAATTGGTTGCAGACGCCATGCACTCATAGTGGTGATGCGGAATCCCTGGCACCTCTAGCTACCACCGACGGGGAGATCAACTATGGTCTCGGGTCGATAACCTTAAAGGTATATCACCAAGATAGGAGTTGCGCCAATCCACAAAGCACTGATTCCCAAGTACCCTCTGGTGAAAAGCAGAACAGTGGGAGCACTGACTGCATAAAGCCGGCTGAGGTGGAGAACACGGCTGTGGTGGTGAACACAGAATGCACGGATGCGGTGGTGAACACTTGCGTGCCCTTACTGGCTCCATATATGGAGATTTATGTTCACCGCATACTGAAGGGCTAAATGTGAGCCATCTGTTTCTCAACGAGGACTCATTGTTGTCGGATAGGGACGATGAGGTCGACGTCACAAAGATTATTAGGTCTGTGGGGGCTGGTAGCACTAATGCTCCGTATCCTACAGATTAACCTTCATCATTTAAAAACGGCATCAGCCGGCCTTATCTTCCTCCTTAGTGAAAGGTGTGAGGACCTAGTCCTAATTCAAGAGCCATGGGTTATTGGTAACCAGATCCATGGACTCAGGACACACAATTGCAATATAATCTATGTAAGAAACAAAGGTAAACCCAGCTCTTGTATTCTTGCAAAGAAAACTCATAATATTTTACTTCTATCTAATTACAGTGACGCAGATATGGAGTCCGGCACCACTTCATATTGTTTAATCTCGGCGTATCTTGCACATGATCTGCAAGGAACCTTTCCGCCGGACAACCTGCGGAAGGCCATTGGAGATGCAGAACTAAACCATAAGGAGATAATTTTAGGCAGCGACGCCAACTCGCACCATACAATTTGGGGTAGTACTGATATCAATATTAGAGGTGAGTTACTTTTTGATTACATAATGGCCACAAACCTAACAATGTGCAACAGTGAATCGGAACCAACCTTTATTACAAAAAATAGGAGAGAAGTCTTAGACATTACACTTACCTCTGACTTAACATCGCAAAAACTCATAGACTGGAGAGTGTCAAATGAGCACTATTTTTCTGACCATCGCTATATTCAGTTTAGTATAAACGATCAGTCACCAGCTCCACCCTTCTCTCTGAATTACAGAAAAACGAACTGGGCACGATACAATGTAATCGTGACAGCAAATCTGTCGATCATAAATCCGAAACCTCCTGATGGTGTAGCGGACCTTGACCAACTCGTGGACACACTCAATTCATCGCAATCAAAAACATGCCCATCTAACAGACATTAGGAAAATTAGACCACACTGGTGGTCACCTAACATCAGAAACCTGCGTAGTAATAGTAGGGCACTTTTTAATAAAGCTAAGCTCTGGTCTACCAGTCCCTACCTGTGAAAGTTCTTCCAGGTCAGAGTTACTAGACCCGAAGAAGATAATTACTAACGACAAATTCAACTGGGCTATCAGTAGTTTTAAACCTTACAAATCTCCAGGACCTGACGGGGTTATTCCCGCTGAGTTATATACCTATATGTTGTTTGGACCTAACATATATTCCCTTGAAGTGGAGGGAGGTGAAAGTAGTTTTCATTCCCAAAGCAGGAAAAGGTTCTCATAGTTATCCTTAAGACCTAAGACCAATGAGTCTATCTTCATTTCTTCTAAAAACTCTCGAGAGGTTGATAGACAAATATCTTCGTAGTACTATTGAACCTTCGAACATGTCACAGGCACCTCATATATACTGCAAGGGTAAATCTGTGGAAAAAGCTCTGCACCAATTAGTTTCAGAAATTGAGAAATCCTTAGACTATAAAGAGTACACATTGGTTACGTATTTAGGGATAGAGGGAGCTTTTAGTAACGTCACACTAAATGCTATAACGAGCGCACTAATAAAATTGGGAGTGGAGAAGTCTTAAGTACGTTTATACACCAAATGCTGACAAGCAGGGTTATAAACTCTAAACTGGGCCATTGCACTATCAAACGTTTTGTTAGTAGAGGTACTCCACAGGGTGGAGTGCTACCTCCCCTTCTTTGGAATATCGTAGGGAATGACCTACTGTTAAAACTACATGAAAACAGAACTAGTGCTATTCACCAGGAAATATAAGATTCCACATATCGACCCACCAGACCTAAACGGAGTAAATCTTGAATTCCGCAAAATACCTAGTCTTAATCCTGGACAGTAAACTTTCCTAGAAACCAAACATTCAAGAAAGAATCAAAAAGCCTAAGGTAGCCTTATATACCTGCAAAAAAGCTGTGGGAAGAAAGTGGGGTTTAACCCCAAGTATAATGCATTGGCTATACGTCACGGTAGTGCGACCCATACTTTTGTATGGAGTTCTCGTCTGGTGTACAGCAATAGAGAAAACATCGTATCTCGCCAATCTCAGTAGAGTACAAAGAAACACCTCATTATGCATCAGCGGTGCTTTAAGAACTACGGCCTCTGACGCACTAAACATGCTTTTACATCTCATCCCAATAGACATCTTAGGAAAACAGATGGCAGCTTTTACAGCGATTCGCCTTACCGCCATAAACCAGTGCCGGAAGACACATAGGGGACACAACACAATTACAAATCTATTAACAAGGTTACCCAAAAATACAGACTATATGCTTCCAACCCTTGCCTTCGATAGGGGCTTTAAGGCAACTATACCCTCTAGAGAAGACTGAGAAGGAGGCACTTTGACAACTGGAAACACTCTTTAATTCTATACTGACGGCTCAAGCTGGACGGTAAGGTAGGATGTGGTGTTTTCTGTGAACAATTAAACTTAAGTATAGCCTTCCGCCTGCCGGACTACTGTAGTGTATTTGAAGCGGAAGTCATGGCTATTAAAGAGGTTCTTACCTGGCTAAGATGGAATATAGTATCCGTAAATGATATTAGTATTTTCATTGATAGTCAAGCTGCCATCAAATCCGTTATATCCGAGTCCCTCACGTCGAAAGTTGCCCACGACTGCCGCTCATCTCTGATGGAGATGGCAAACCAGTTCAATATACACCTGTATTGGGTGCCAGGGCACAGGGACATCGAAGGAAATAAGAAGGCCGACGAACTAGCTAGGAAGGGGACCACACTGAACATTCAGCCTGAGATGAGTAATCTGGGTATTCCTTATCAACTTGTAAACTCATTCTGGAGCAAGACACATTAACGAAAACAAACAAGAGGTGGGCGGGTAGTACAACCTGTTCCACCACTAAAGTTAGACTTAGGCCATACTTGACATACCGACACTACTCTATCTTTCCCCCCTCCTTTTAACATATCATCCCTTCTTACGATCAACACTGTGCTTTGCATGAATAGGGGGCATCCCCTGAGCGTTGGTTAATTTGTACAAAAAACCAGTTGGGAAGGTTATATCACATGGGAAATTTTAAAGTAGGTGTAATTATGATAGTTGGGATTATCAAAATTATAGTCGGTCTAAGTCGACTATAATTACCCTACACATATGTGTGGTTACCATTCAAAGTGATATATAGGTCACCAGGGTATACGAATCCTGAAAATAACTACAAACATTCAATCGCTGAAGAATTTCCATTCATTTGATACCCATATTTACAAATGGGTAGGTGTACCGAATTTCGATTTTTTTTTTGTGAACCACAAGTCTTTTCGCCGGAAAACATTATTATCATGTATTTGAGCATGATATCAATATATATTTGACCAAAAAAGTTTACCTAAGCACGTATACATTAAAATTGATCTTTATATGTACATTTTATATGAGGTATTTGAACATAAGTGGTCGAATCATAGGTCACAATGGACCGATCTCGCCAATTTTTTCGCACATACAGCGTAGGTATATTAGTAATCTAAGTTATAAGTTTCATTTATCGCTAAATCGACTCAGGAGGTCATGCTGATCAAGAATATATATACTTTTCCATACCGGAGATGCTTCCTTCTGGGTGTTACAAACGGCGTACCAAACTGAATATACCCTTTCACTCTTAGTGTAGGGTATAAAAAATAGTAAGGATATTAGCACAATTGTTGGTGTTATCACTGGCCACTGTATAATAGACAGACACGCAAAAGGGTTAGGGGTGCAAGCTCCTGACTTCTGTAGGAGCTGAATGAACGAAGAGGAGAAGGAAACCACTCTGCATCTGCTCTGTACTTGCCCAGCCCTCTCACAAAAAAGGAACAAATGATTCGGCCATTACTTCTTAGGTAACCTGAACGATATTGCCGGTATTGAAATACAATTTATACGTAGCTTTGTAAAAAGCGCCGAATGGTTCAACGAGTGGAAGCAGGATTAGATCTGTTGTATCACAATGGACCTCTTTTGGTCTAAGAGTGCATGTAGCAACCATTTCAGCCTAACCAACCTAATTCAAAATAATAAACAATATAAATGGGTTCGTTAGCAGCAATCTAAAATAATTAAACTCTTATATAAACATTTAAATTTTCCGGAATTTCTAAAAATGCAACACTAAAATCCCCGCTCATTTCTGCGTTGCAATCCCCGCTCACTGGAATGTCCGAACCTTTTATAGGGAATGTGCCACTATCCAGCTGGTTGATGTCCTTGAAAGATACAAGGCTGACATCACAGCAATCCAGGAAATACGATGGACAGGACAGGGCTGCTCTAAACAGGCATCCTGTGACATTTACTACAGCTGCCATGCGGAGAGGCATGAATTTGGTTGTGCATTTGTAGTCGGTAAGAGACTCGACACCTTGTCTCTAGGTTCACACCCGTGAACGAACGACTGGCAAAAATTCGCATCAAGGCTAAATACTTCTACATCATCCTTATTTGTGCGCACGCTCTGACGAATGAGAAGGATGATAAAACCAACGAGACCTTCTATGAGCGCTTCGATGAAGCGCTGCCCGCGACACGACATCAAAATTGTGATTGGTGACTTTAATGCCATGGTGGGCCATGAGGGTATCTTTGGTCCAATGGTTGGAAAATTCAGCCTCCACGACAACACCTCCGACAATAAAATGAGGCTGATCGATTTCGCCGCAGCACAAAAAATGGTAATTAGTTGTATTAGATTCAAGCATTTCAATATTCACAAGGCAACGTGGCGGTCCAAATTGACGCGCAACCAAATTGATCATGTTGTGATTGACGGAAGGCACGCTTCTAGTATGATGGACGTACGCTCAATCCGAAATGCCAACATCGACTCGGATAACTTCCTTGTAGCAGCCAAGGCTCGCACACGCCCGGAAACCCACGCAAAGATAGCTAGACGACAGTAAGCTGCACACACAACAGACCGAACAAGCCTATGCCGCTCGACTCTAACACCTGCTTGCCCAGAGCACTCACCCTCTTGATGATATATGCGCGCAGTGGACACACGTCTCCCTCTCAATGTGTACAACAGCCGTAGAGGTGCTTGGATTCCAACGCCCACTACGAAACAAGTATGACGATGAGTATCGCGCAGCCACTGCAGAGAAAGACGTTGCATATAAAGCCACCCTGCAGTCGGTACTTACGCAAGCCGCGAACGAGCGATACAGAGAGAAGAAGAAGGGGGTGAGACATCTTTTCAGGTGCAAGAAAAGAGAATTAGAAAGACGTGAGTGTGAAGATATTGAGATGCATGGCGACAGGAACGAGGCTCGAAAATTCTTTCAGAATATAAAACGCCTGATCGGAGGTTTGAAGACCGGACCCTCTTCCTGTCAGGACGATGACGGGAATCTATTAACAGATGTCCAGGGTACACTGAGATTATGGAGAGAACACTTCTCTCATCTTCTTGCAGGCGATGACAACTACTCCACCGATAGAGAAGACAGCTTGACAACCCCAGTTGCTGACGACGGAGTTCACATACCGCCGTCTGACCGTAATGAGGTCTGCACAGCCATCAACAGGCTGAAAAACAATAAATTCGCAGAATCGGATGGTTGGCCTGCTGAGTTGTTTAAGACCGGATGCGATGAGCTCATAACAAGCATGCACCAGCTCATGAGCCGAATATGGTCAGAAGAAAGCATGCCCAGCGAATGAAATTTCAGTATACTCTGTGAAAGACTGAAGCCCATCGTCAACGGACTGATTGGACCTTATCAGTGCGACTTCAGACCTGGCAAGTCAAGCGATTTTCACATTGCGCAAATCCTGGAAAAACCAAAGAGAGGCAGATCGACACCAACCACCTTTTCGTCGACTACAAAGATGCCTTCGACAGTCCGATAAGGAATCGCCTATACGCCACCATGTCTGAGTTCGGTATACCTGCGAAACTTATAAGGCTTTGCAGGATGATCCTGAGCGACACACGTTTCTCACTGAGAATTAATACCGAACGGGGTTTCAGACAAGACGATTCCCTATCGTGTGACTTCTTCAGCCTAATAATGGAGAAGAGCTGCACAACTCCATCACAATGGCACTATCTTCAACAAGAATTCCATGCAGCTCGGGTACGCTGATGATATCGACAACATTGGGCAGAGCGTACGAGCAGTCAGTGTAGCATTCTCCAGTTTAAAGAGGGAATCGCTTCGAATGGGTCTTACGGTGAACGAGGACAAGACGAAGTACCTGGTGTCAACAAACAAAGAGTCCCGGCGTCTTTGACAACACGTCACTATTGACAACCCCAACTTCGAAGTTGTGAAGGATGTCGTCTACCTAGATACCAGCATTCACAAGGAAAACAATGACAGCCTGGAGATTATCCGAAGAATAACTCTTGCCAACAGGTGTTACTTTGGGCTCAGTAGGCAATTGAG
This sequence comes from Dryomyza anilis, assembly GCA_951804985.1. NCBI lineage: Eukaryota > Metazoa > Arthropoda > Insecta > Diptera > Dryomyzidae > Dryomyza > Dryomyza anilis. The sequence goes on from OX638130.1 coordinate 65,407,619, forward strand.
GTGCAGAGCCCTCTCTCGATGGACAAAAATTACGCTCTATAAGTCGCTCATCATGCCAGTCCTCCTTTATGGCGCTGAGACATGGACGCTTGCCAACACCGATGAGCGAGCTTTAGGAGCGTTCGTGAGAAAGATTCTTCGGAAAATCTATGGCCCAATATGCGTTGAAAATGAATACATAGTCAGACGCATTGAGATACAGCGCCTACGCTGGCTTGGACGTGTCGAGCGTATGGATGAAAGTGCTCCAGCAAAAAAGGTGCTCAATTCTGTACCCAGTGGTGGTCAACGTAGAAGAGGTCGTCCGCATCTCCGGTGGAGTGACTAAGTGCGAGACAACCTGACAACACTTGGAGTGCAAAACTGGCGCCAGCGTGCGAAGATTCGTAGAAATCCTGCTGTTGTTGTGTTTATCGTTATGGATTGTCGAACATTGATGTTGTTAATTGTCCAACGATGTTATTTGTTGTCCAATATGTTATATGTTGTATTCGATGTTTTGTTGAATGTGATGTGTTATGGATTATGTCGCGATCGCGATTAATGTTCACTTGGGTGTTTAAATGTTTATGTTTTGTGGATGGGTTTTGTTTTGGGTTTGGGGTTTTGCGTGTTACGTGTTTGGGTTTTTATTGTAACTAACAAATCGCCAACATTGACTTGACCAAACCAAACTACAGGATTGTCGAACATTGATGTTGTAATTGTCCTGCGATGTTATTTGTTGTCCAATATGTTATATGTTGTATTCGATGTTTTGTTGAATGTGATGTGTTATGGATTATGTTGTATTTTAAATAATGTTGTTTTTAGTGCACGTCGCGATCGCGATTAATGTTCACTTGGGTGTTTATATGTTTATGTGTTGTGAATGGGTTTTGGGTTTGGGGTTTTGCGTGTTAAGTGTTTGGGTTTTTATTGTAACTAACAAATCGCCAACATTGATTTGACCAAACCAAACTACAGGTCGAGTGCAGCGCTCTCCGAGCGTTTTCACACGCAAAAATGGATGTGCTTATTTTAGCCGTACGTGCACATAACGTTGCCGTATTTTGCGCACAAAAATGTTTTTATTTTTTGTATTTTTAATCGAATTTACGGTAACAAACTTTTTGTACCATAATTACGTAGCCGGGATGGTGCCGGTTGTTGTCCGTAGATATTTATGTCCGTATCTAGTACTCGTAATATTGTGCTGTAATGTCACCGCAATGACGGACATACCCGTTCTGACAACCGTTTTTACGATTCAGTTCGTATCTTTGTTTTTTGGGAAGTTATATCAAATATTGTAAAAAAAATGAGGAATCGTCAAGCAAAAACTGCTCCAGACTCAACATATTCGTTCAATGGAGGTTTTACATTTCTTTCTGTATATTTTGAGTTACAAAATTCATGAAAAACGCATTTACCTGTTTTAGGATACAAAGGAAACCGATTATTGGTATCGAATGATGGATCGCAAGAAAAGCGAATGATTTCCTCGTGTATTTTGTTTTTGATTATATAATAAAATGGTTCGTTAACATTATAGCGATGATCCACGAAAAATTTTAATTGAGCCAATACACGCCACCATTTCTGAGGCCACTTGTTATCCACACTACGTTCCAAATCACTCATATACGCCACAAAAACATTCTTAAACGCGTTCCAGATGTCCAGAATATCAGCTTAATAAAAATACACTTATATTAAATTTACATCTTACAATACTAAATGAACTTACGTATGTGACCAAACGTATTAATGATTGTCTGCGGAATGAATCGCTTGCTTTTATTAGACTCATCTTCAATAATATCCACAAATAGTGACATCTCTTTCATAAACGTTGGAAGCTCATCCACATGATCCACCCACCCTCTTTTAACTGAAAAATAGACAAATACAACTATTTAAATAATGTTATTGTAAAAATTATCTAAGAAATTTCCCAAGGTTAAAAAACTTGCTTTATAAAATAGTTGTTTAATGGCTCAATAATCGCTTATTGAACTTTGGATTATGTAAAAGATACTACAAAATCTACCCCCTTGAAAACTCTGTATGAAACTAGACAAGTGCCGATATTTTGCTAACAGTTATTTTTTCACCGCTACTCAAAAGTAACGATGACACCCTGTTTCCAAAATACTCCAGTAGCTGTGATTCCTACTTTGATACATTTGTTGTGAATATTCGCAATAACAGGCAAATACCAATCACTGTAGTAATTATTCGAATGAAAAAGAACAGCCTGTTATAGCAATACGCTAGTAGCTGTGATATCGCTGTAGTTCTTATTCGAATGAAAAAGAACAGCCTGTTATAGAAATACACCAGTAGATGTGAAATCACTGTAGTTTTTATTCAAATGAAAAAGAACAGCCTGTTATAGAAATACTCCACACACACAGAAAAAAACTGTTAAAAACCGTCAGTTTACAAATGTTATTTCATATTTACTATAAACGACAGTACAACTTATAATTTTAAAATAAAAACTGTTATAAAAGTTTCAAATTCTAAAGTTTAACGAAATAATAATTTTAAAATTCTAAGGCAGCCTTGCTTTCTAATTCATACAATATTTAAATCACAATACATTTTAAAAGTAATTTTGAAAATTGTGCAAATTTTTGTGTCAAGGCTAGAGCTGCTGGTCCATCATATACCGTCGCTTTTATCGGAATTTCTTTGAGAACAAAAAGGCGTAATTTTCAATAGGACATCAGCCTTAAATCACAAACTTTTTATTCTATCCCCAATCACAGATGGATTAAACTGTGCTGCATAAGAAGCAATTTTGGCAATACCAGTGTCGCTAATTCAATATGTATATCTCATCTGGCTGTAGTCGATGATGGATAATAAGGTACGGTTTTCCTTTTTGTCATTGGCTATTAATAATGTATGCCAATTAAAGTTCCAGATACGCATGACCCAAGTACTGTCAGTGTTCCAGTTTTTTTTCATGATTCCTGGCTGGAATTGACGAGGCTTATAAATTTGGTGCAACATAATAATCTTATAAATATATGTATTTAAAATGTGAATTATACCATTATACTAAGTGTAAAAAGTATACATTTTTATAGTATACACATTTTATTTTTATTTTAAAAATAATATTTTCGGAACTGCGATAGTTCAGTGGTTAGTGCGTTGGACTGCGAGCCGAAAGGTCCTCGATTCAAGCCTGGACTGGGGCTAACAACATCTTTTCATAGAAAAATTTTTCTATACCGCGCTATCTCTCGGTAGTAAATGGCAAACCTACGAGAGTAAAACATTGCCTATGAAAAGCTCTCACCCGCCGTTCGGATTCGGCAATAAACTGTAGGTCCCACCACTTTGAGTACAAATATAGCACGCACAGCTCAAAAATGGTGAAAGAGCTCGGCCTAAGTCCTTATAGGACTGTAGTGCCAAACTATTATTATTATTATATTCATTAAAAAGTTAAAAATTCTACTTTTCCAAAAAAAAAAAAATGTTTACATATATTAAAAGTCATTTTAATCAAAACGACAGTAGTTATCTGACATTTCGGACTCGGCAGTAACCACTGTCTGTCTTCTCAAAAGTAACAACTGTTATCTGCTTTTTGACATTTAAGCTAAACGACATTTCCTACTGTCGTTCCAACCTTTTTTCAGCAGTAACATACTGCGGGTTCTATTTCAGCACTAAAAACTGTCGAAAATCAGTCCAAAACGACGGTTTATTTGTGTGTGCAGTAGCTGTGTTCTTATTCCAATGAAAAAGAACAGCCTGTTATAGAAATACTCCAGTAGATATAAAATCACTGTAGTTCTTATTCGAATGAAAAAGAACAGCCTGTTATGGAAATACTCCAGTAGTTGTGAAATCACTGTAGTTCTTACTCGAATGAATGAGAACAGCCTGTTATAAAAATACTCCAGTAGCTGTGAATCACACTAATATCGCAGCTTTGATCAAAATAACTGTTATTTGAGTAACGGGTATTCTTCGCTGTTATTTAAATGTAGCAATAACGGTTAGTAACAGTGAATGAAATGTAACAACTTTGCCCATCACTATATGAAACTAATGTTTTAATTAAAAGAACGGTTGCTTTGGCGTGTTCCCATTAACTTAAACACATATTTTCATTTGTATCCCTATTATAACATTTTATTATTATCGTAATCATTATATATGTTCAGCGACCGATACAATTGGTACCGACTAATACCCGTAACATCAATGAATAATTATCTACTAGTGCTTAGTTATCTATCGTGTAAACAAATTTTCGTAACTTCAACGCATAGTTAAGGAGTAAAAACACCGGATAAGTAAGAGATATCTGTTCGGTACGAACACCAATAGATATCTACTCGTTGAAGTTATGGGCATAAGAACAGAATCTTGAATGTCTGCTTGACGGATTGTGTCTCTGCTAAGAACGTTGCCAGTGAGGCGAAAAGGCACTAGGTGGCGCCATAGTCACGAGACTTACTTACACGTTGCAACTAATGCGTCTGTAATTCGTAGACTGTTTGTCGATACTGTACTGATTTAAATACAGTATGGCTTCCAAGTAATTATAATGCACGCATACAAGGATGGAATTATTAGTGAAATATGAATGCATGGAGGAGAAGGTAAAAATAAAATATAATGTAAATGTAAAGTAAAATAACTAAAATTTTAAATATATAAGAAAGTAACAATAAAAAAGAATTAAAAATAATATTTAAATAAAAATAAATAAATTTTGTTTGCTGAATGTACCATTAGCCGAAGAACAGGATTTTGAGGACTAGTTAATTTACCCCTCCCTAGGACACCGTCATGTTAAAGTTGACAGTTGGTTTCATATAAAAGAGCCAGAACTAGGACCGGGTAACTATCTCCGAGGAACCAGTAACGTGCTTAGCCTAGAACCGGTTCCTTTCCTCGTAGGGTTATTACTAAAACAACTTAATTTAATAATTTCCGCAATATACGAGGAAGATATTACAAATGATGTCAACACCTAAATTTTTTACCATTGTAGTTCTATATTAATAACACTGCTCTACACTCATTATGGTGCAGTAAGAGTTGCAACAAATATTGGATGCATTTGTGGCGCTGATTCCGAAAATAGCATTAGTTTTGTCAAATTGGCTATAGTTTTTGAGACATAGGCCATTTTTCAATTTCTCATTATTTTGTTCTTTTTTATATTAAAATTCCAACAATCGAAAATAATGAAAATGTCTTTTCGATATTAGACGCATTTAAATATCGCGCTACAATACAAAAATTTGAGTTAATGCGTGAAAAAATTTGTTTGTGACATATAAGCAAAAGAAATTAAAATTTGTTTAAAAAGTTGAAAAATGTTGGTAAGAAAATACTGTATTACTTAGTAAACAAAAATTTTTAAAAATATTTGTATAAACTTTTCTGTGGCGCCAAGTATTCTCTTTAAAACCTCATTTATGTAATAAAGTTTTTCATACATAACATTTCTATCTTTTTGAAATATTTTAACTACTACTTGCTTATATCCCGCAAACAAATTTTTTCACGAATGAAAGCAAATTTGTATTTTATGGCGCAAAGTTTTCTGCGTCTTATATCGAAAAGATAATGTCATATTTTTCTTTTATTTGAATTTTTAAAATAAAAGAATACTAAAATTAATGGGAGATTATAAAATGGGCTATATCTCAAAAATTAAAGCCAATTTGACTAAACTGATGCTGTTTTCGGAATTAGCTCTACAAATGTATCCAATATTTGCTGTAACTTTTACTGCACCATGTCAAAATTTGAATTTTTCGGGCAGTATAATGCACCAATACTGAAAAATATAGATTTAGGTACTATATATTTTTTTTTGACAATTAATTTTTTCTGACGTTTGAACTGCGTTAATTAATTAAGCTTGTCTATAAATAAAAAGATAATATAAATTAGTGCCTAAAAGTTACATTGTGCTGCTAGAGTTTAGTACAAAAAATTTGAGTAAAAAAAATAATGTCGTGTATTCGCACATTGCCGTAGCCGCGGTAGCTCAGTGGTTAGTGCGTTGGACTGCGAGCCGAAAGGTCCCCGGTTCAAGCCTGGACTGGGGCTAACAACATCTTTTCATAGAAACATTTTTCTATACCGCGCTACCTCTCGTCAGTAAATGGCAAACCTACGAGAGTAAAACCATTGCCTATGAAAAAGCTCTCACCCGCCGTTCGGATTCGGCAATAAACTGTAGGTCCCACCACTTTGAGTACAAATATAACACGCACAGCTCAAAATGGTGAGAGAGCTCGGCCGAAGTTCTATACAGGACTGTAGCGCCAAACTATTATATTATATTATTCGCACATTGCAGATGAAGTTAAAAAAACATTTTAAATCCATATTTTTATTTTTACCATCTCAATAAAGTTATTTTGGATCGAAATAGGCATAAACAAATAGATATTTAATCTTTAAATGTCCTCCTAAAATTTCAAAAATTATGAATAAAATCTTAAGCTCGAGCATCCTCCATGAAGTTGAACATTTTTTGTGGAAATCTCTAGCAGCACAATGTAACTTTTAGGCCGTATTAAATATTAAAATAAAAATAAAATTTGGTTATGTATATGTCAAACATCGAAGTAATGGGTATTTAAATATCTTGAATATTTTTCAACCAAACTTGAATACAAGTATTTTTATATTGAAAAATTATTACATTATTTTCATGGTATTTTCCATAAACAAGCATGTTGTATGTATGCAATTTAAGAATTTTTACGTACTTCAAACATAAAAAAATTAAAGAGAAAATGTAAGAAAGCCTGTGAGGGTCACTCTAAATCTTTATAAATTGTTATAAAGTATGATGAATTAAAAACAAACAAAAAATACAAAATTTAAGGAACTAAACCTTTCTGACCATATTTCTTTGTATATTAAATCATTTATATTTATATTATTTGTAAATTGAAAGTATTAAAAACGAGTACACCATTAGAAAAACTAAATTCATCACCTTTCAAATGATTCTACCTTCAATATTCAACTTACACACTCAGAAAAAACCCAAGGAGTCCCATACACATTTGTTAATATGACGGTTATCGATTAAGGGTCAGTTTTTCAGTTCTAGTTGAACTTCGTTTGAAGTTTAAACTTTGTTTAAAGAAAAAATCGAATTTTTCAGTGAACTTCATTTGTCGTTTAAACTTAGTTTAAACGACCGATGTTAAAGGGTTTAACTTCGTTTAAACTGTCAAGAGAATATAGATAAAATTATCTCACAATACTTTTGCTATTTTTTTTTTTTAATAAAAAAAACACTATATTTGCTCATTATTTTGCAAATATTTCCGATTATAATCATTAAATTTTTCTCAAACATTTATTTTATATCTTTGTTTATTTCATTTTTCTTTGTTTATTTAATGTTTGAATGACATACAAATCAAAGTCGAAAGAAATTTTGTGCCATTATCCAGTGGAGCCATATTAATTGACTGGATACATTTTAAACTAACACTGATAAACTGCGAACAATATTAAACGTCGTTTAATTAAAAGAGAAGATTAATTAAACGAAGTTTAAACTATGTTTAATGTAGCACCGAAAAACTAGCTCTTAATAATATAAAAAGAAATAATTATTTTCATATAAACTCAAAAAAAAATTGAATACCTAATATTTTCTAGGATTTAATGGTATTTACCGATTACAATAATAATTTATCATGTTGAAAAAACTATCGTTTGTATGGTATTTTTTTCTGAATGTGGTTCACATGCAATATTAATTTAACGGAATGCAAAATGTTGTATTTCAACGAAATGTTTCAATTAATTAAGTGGAATAGCTTAAAAAAAACACTATTTTAATAGAAAAATAAAAAAAGCACGTTTAAAATATTTTTCGGCAACAGTAAAATTTGAAAAATATCGGAATTAATATAGCCGAATTTTTATATTTCCACGAATTAGAACCTGGCTTCGATAAATTTAAAGCAAGATATCATAACAGATCGGTACGCTAATACCCATAATCACAGACTTGAGTTTATATAATTATGTAAAATGTAAAATTTTAAAGTATGACTACTAATAAAAATAATATTATTATTTGAAACTAAATATTAGAACATGTTAGTGTTTTATATATATATATATATATATATATATATATATATATATATATGCAGATTTTAGAACGGTTTAACCAAAGAAAATGTTGATTTTACTTTGTACTTTACAACTCTAAGGACGAAGCGCGAGCATAACATTTTATTCAAAATTGATGAAATTTTAGAAGGACATTAATAGATACAATCTATAATTTTTTATCGATACAAAAAAAAAAAACTTTAAAATTAATAATATTAATTTAAAGTCTTGCGAACATACCAAATAAACTCCCAAGATATAGTATATTCAAATGCAATTAAAATTTTATGTTTGTATTGTAACATATTTATGATAAGTTTGACAGGTTCTGCTGGGAAATATATAAAATGTTTACACATAGTAATTTGATATTACCATCGTAATACATTCATAATACATGTATGGTGATTTCGTATTATTGTTTTAATTACATTCAAACATATTCAAACAAATCTTTTCTATCCGTGTAGGTATATTTAGAACGTTATGGAGCGCTAGAAGTTCGATCGGCAATAACGACGTGATGGGATCTGGTTGTTCGATCTGTCACGAGGACATAATAGTATTTGGATGACGCTGGGAGTTCGAACGAGACGATGACGTGATAGGCGTTAGAATATCGAGATGTGATTACGACGTACATGGCACGTGTGTGGTTTTCCACAACCATTTTATAAGCTCACATCGTCAATTTCGATCATCAATCAAAACGATAATTTTCGGTTTAAAATAAAAAGAAACATAACATTTATATATATATATATATATATATATATATATATATATATATATATATATATATATATATATATATAAGTATATATAAAAAAATGTAAAAATAACGATCCATGCTGATTTTAGAACGGTTTTACCAAAGAAAATGTTGATTTTACTTTGTACTTTACAACTCTAAGGACGAAGCGCGAGCATAACATTTTATTCAAAATTGATGAAATTTTAGAAGGACATTAATAGATACAATCTCAAATTTTTTATCGATACAAAAAAAAAACTTTATTTAGATGTAAAAATTAATAATACTAATTTAAAGTCTTTTTAACTGCATCTGCAATGCGCGAACTTATGACATTATTTTTCCGACTCAAATTTTGGATTGGATTGAGTAAGAAGTTTTATATAACGATATATACATAATAAAGTTTTCACCATATGTGATATTTTGTGCAAAATACATGCGCAGAAGATTCAAGTTTTGAACAACGTTCTGCGCAATCTTTGTTTCTATTATTCTTGAATAAAAACAAACACTCTTTTCTAATTTAAAATACATTTTTATTTTATAACTTCATATGATTAATATGTTTGACACAATTCCACATCCACCATAAGCCCATGAAGTTTAACCTTTGGTAGGGTTTCGTGACCGGCTTACATGGGTCACCGGGCATCACTTCCCAATAGTCAAACACGAACAGTGGGAGAACCTTTCCGCCGGTGTTGGAACGCAAATCAGTTGTGAAACCGTACCGTGCGTCTCGTTGAAGTAGGGCTTGATGACTAGCAATGCAGTACCGACCGAAACTGTGCCGACGACTTGTTTCCTCGAACGTATGTCCGTCTGTTTAAAACACCATTGAGAGCAATCTCTGGGTACTCGATGCCTGAATGCAGATTAAAGTTGTCGCCCGACTACACGTGTCAACTACACGATTTAGTCGTCGCGATTACAATTATTGGACACTTTTAGTCCAAACAACAACGTGCGATAAATTATAATATTTTCAAAATAGAAACAACACTATTTTTTTTAATTCTAAATGAAAATTAATAATTTTACTTTCAAAATTAAAAATAATATTGTCGTTTGTATATTTTAATAAATTGATAATATTTATTTTCAAATTTTAACAATAATTTTCTATGTGTTTATGATATCATCGGCCGTGCAAATCCTTAAGGTTTTGCTCGGCGATAGACCCCATGTTTTCCCAAAAATTCCTCTGCATTGCCAGAAGGCACTCAATGCTAGTGAAGAGAACAATTCCTGTTTTATGAGGGTTGACGGAAAGACCATTTGCAGTACACCAGCTGTTCATTCGGTTCAATGAGTTTTGTGCTTTAACACAGACCTAATTGAGGGAAAAGCCTTTGGCAAGAATGGTAACATCGTCTGCATAGGCCTGGGAATAGACACCTGGTCCATCAAGATCGTTGAGCAGAGAATCAACCAGCATACACCAGAGCAGGGGGGATAGAACGCCTCCTTGAGGACAACCTCTATTCATCCCTGCCATAATATACTGACGGCACTCAGCCTCAGGACCATCACCTTCCTAATCATTAGCATTAACCTTAGCCATATGACCAATTTTTCATCTATTCCATGCCTTCTAGCTGCGTCACACATTCCATCAAAAGTCGCATTATCAAAAGCATCCTCGATGTCAACAAATATGCCCATGACGTACATCTTCCTCTGAAAATCATGCTCGACCGGCCAACCAGATGTTGCAATGCTGTTTCACAGGATTTCCCACGTTGGTAGGCATGTTGTCTTAACGATAGTGGGTACCTTGACAACGATGTTTTTGTGATGTGCAACTCAACTAGTTTTTCTAGACACTTTAGTATGAAGGACATTATACTAATGGGTCTTAAGCTCTTGGCTATGGAATAGACTTCACTTCCAACTTTAGGAATGAAGGCTACTTTAACTAAACGCTAGGATGTGGGAATTAATGTCCATTCGAGACTTGCTCTAAAGATCTTCTTTAGGCGTGGTAGCAATTGGGTTATACCTTCCTGTACCATGACTTGGTAGATGCCATCCTGCCCAGGTGACTTGAAGCCATCAAAAGAGGCCACTGCTTGAAATGCTACCATGAGATATTTTAAAAATCAATTCAAATTTATTCAAATTTGATGCATTTTTTAAATACCAAAAAAGCCATGAAGTAGATCCAAATTTTTTAAATATTCGAACAAAAATGTATATAATATGAAAATATGATATGCACGTACATTTTAAATGGAATTAAAGTTATTGATATATAAATTCAATTTCAAAGGATCTAAAAAATAAAAATGTATGCCCTTAGTTCCCACAACACATGTACATTAGGGAGGTTGAATTTTTTTCCCAAATTGTAATAGGGCTTAAAATTTACAATAAATTGAGTCAAAAAAAATAATGTTCTGTGTCGCGCATTGCAGATGATGTTAAAAAACGCTTTAAATTAATATTTTTATTTTTTTACCATCTAAATAAAAGTTTTTTGTTTTTTTTTTTTTACTGAAATTATATGTGGTCAATTCTAGGACTATTATATTACTTATAAACCCAATAATGCCAAAAAAAAAAAACTTAAAGCAATATGATGTAATCATTAAAAAATTGTATAATTGGCAAACCGCCAGACTTTACTATTTTATTTTTTCAAAAACTATACACGATGGAAATTGACCATTAAGCACACCTAAGTATATATATAAAAAAATGTAAAAATAACGACCCATGCTGATTTTAGAACGGTTTAACCAAAGAAAATGTTGATTTTACTTTGTGCTTTACAACTCTAAGGACGAAGCGCGAGCATAACATTTTATTCAAAATTGATGAAATTTTAGAAGGACATTAATAGATACAATCTCTAATTTTTTATCGATACAAAAAAAAAAACTTTAAAAATGGCGGTCACCGAGTGTAAACTTCGTATACAAGAAGAATATTGCAAGAATATTTTTATTTACATCTAATTTATTTTTTTTTTATTTCTTTTCAAACATCAGTATGTTTAAAAAGACCAATACATAGTTCAAACGATGACAAAAGAGACTTAGATAGAAAATGCTGCGCAACGTTGCCAACTTCGTCTGTCGATAACTAATCGAATGATGACGAGCGTTGCGAACATACGTTATAATTAGATTTGAATAGCATTTTCTATTTGTTTTGAAACATAGTTATAACCAAATAAACTGCCAAGATATAGTATATGCAAATGCAATCAAAATTTTATGTTTGTATTGTAACATATTTATGATAAGTTTGACAGATTCTGCTGGGAAATATATAAAATGTTTACACATAGTAATTTGATATTACCATCTGAACAATAATTTAATTACACTTCATTCGTAATACATGTATGGTGATTTCGTATTATTTTTTTAATTACATTCAAACATATTCAAACAAATCTTTTCTATCCGTGTAGGTATATTTAGAACGTTATGGAGCGCTAGAAGTTCGATCGGCAATAACGACGTGATGGGTTCTGGTCGTTCGATCTGTCACGAGGACATAATAGTATTAGGATGACGCTGGGAGTTCGAACGCGACGATGACGTGATAGGCGTTAGAATATCGAGAGGTGATTACGACGTACATGGCACGTGTGTGGTTTTCCACAACCATTTTATAGGCTCACATCGGCAATTTCGATCATCAATCAAAACGATAATTTTCGGTTTAAATTAAAAAGAAACATACATAGAATAATATTTTTGTTTTTGTCATAATAGATATAGAGGAAATTTCGCATATGCTTTTATTTTTGATAAATACATTTTAATTGTTCATAAAATTTTTCGACATAAATTCTAAATAACACACAAATCAATTTTCCAATACTTTAAACAAAAATTTTAAAACATTTAAAATTCAAAATTATATACTTATAAGTGATATATTAATACCCATTTTAACGCTTTCAGTACATATTTTTAATTTTAAACCATCACCTATGGTGAAAACTTTATTATGTATATATCGTTATTTAAAACTTCTTAATCAATCCAATCCAAAATTTGAGTCGGAAAAATAATGTCATAAGTTCGCGCATTGCAGATGAAGTTAAGAAAGACTTTAAATTAATATTATTAATTTTTACATCTAAATAAAGTTTTTTTTTTTAAATGGATAAAAAATTAGAGATTGTATCTATTAATGTGCTTCTAAAATTTCATCAATTTTGAATAAAATGTTATGCTCGCGCTTCGTCCTTAGAGTTGTAAAGTACAAAGTAAAATCAACATTTTCTTTGGTTAAACCGTTCTAAAATCAGCATGGGTCGTTATTTTTACATTTTTTTATATATATACTTAGGTGTGCTTAATGGTCAATTTCCATCGTGTATAGTTTTTGAAAAAATAAAATAGTAAAGTCTGGCGATTTGCCAATTATACAATTTTTTAATGATTATATCATATTGCTTTAAGTTTTTTTTTTGGCTTTATTGGGTTTATAAGTAATATAATAGTCCTAGAATTGACCACATATAATTTCAGTAAAAAAAAAAAACTAAAAACTTTTATTTAGATGGTAAAAAAATAAAAATATTAATTTAAAGCGTTTTTTAACATCATCTGCAATGCGCGACACAGAACATTATTTTTTTTGACTCAATTTATTGTAAATTTTAAGCCCTATTACAATTTGAGAAAAAAATTCAACCTCCCTAATGTACATGTGTTGTGGGAACTAAGGGCATACATTTTTATTTTTTAGATCCTTTGAAATTGAATTTATATATCAATAACTTTAATTCCATTTAAAATGTACGTGCATATCATATTTTCATATTATATACATTTTTGTTCGAATATTTAAAAAATTTGGATCTACTTCATGGCTTTTTTGGTATTTAAAAAATGCATCAAATTTGAATAAGTTTGAATTGATTTTTAAAATATCTCATGGTAGCATTTCAAGCAGTGGCCTCTTTTGATGGCTTCAAGTCACCTGGGCAGGATGGCATCTACCAAGTCATGGTACAGGAAGGTATAACCCAATTGCTACCACGCCTAAAGAAGATCTTTAGAGCAAGTCTCGAATGGACATTCATTCCCACATCCTAGCGTTTAGTTAAAGTAGCCTTCATTCCTAAAGTTGAAAGAGAAGACTATTCCATAGCCAAGAGCTTAAGACCCATCCTTTATACTAAAGTGTACCAACGTGGGAAATCCTGTGAAACAGCATTGCAACATCTGGTTTGCCGGTCGAGCATGATTTTCAGAGGAAGATGTACGTCATGGGCATATTTGTTGACATCGAGGATGCTTTTGATAATGCGACTTTTGATGGAATGTGTGACGCAGCTAGAAGGCATGGAATAGATGAAACATTGGTCAAATGGCTAAGGTTAATGCTAATGATTAGGAAGGTGATGGTCCTGAGGCTGAGTGCCGTCAGTATATTATGGCAGGGATGAATTGAGGTTGTCCTCAAGGAGGCGTTCTATCCCCCCTGCTCTGGTGTATGCTGGTTGACTCTCTGCTCAACGATCTTGATGGACCAGGTGTCTATTCCCAGGCCTATGCAGACGATGTTACCATTCTTGCCATAGGCTTTTCCCTCAATTAGGTCTGTGTTAAAGCACAAAACTCATTGAACCGAATGAACAGCTGGTGTACTGCAAATGGACTTTCCGTCAACCCTCACAAAACAGGAATTGTTCTTTTCACTAGGAAAAGAATAATGACAGGATTATCTCTACCAGTACTTAAGTTTCGGTCGGTACTGCCATGCTCGTCATCAAGCCCTACTTCAACGAGACGCACGGTACGGTTTCACAACTGATTTGCGTTCCAACACCGGCGGAAAGGTTCTCTCACTGTTCGTGTTTGACTATTGGGAAGTGATGCCCGGTGACCCACGTAAGCCGGTTACGAAACTCTACAAAAGTGTAAACGTCATGGGCTTATGGTGGATGTGGAATTGTGTCAAACATATTAATCGTATGAAGTTATAAAATAAAAATGTATTTTAAATTAGAAAAGAGTGTTTGTTTTTATTCAAGAATAATAGAAACAAAGATTGCGCAGAACGTTGTTCAAAACTTGAATCTTCTGCGCATGTACGTAGAAGTTTTTTGACAACTGTAATTTTTCCATTGTGTCAGAATGTTGTTGCAATGTCCATGTGCAGAAATGTCTTGATCAGCACGATAGTTGATGCATCCACCGAGGAAACTGCCGGAAGCCAATGTTATTTGCCAAAAATGTTTTCAAAAACAAAATTTCAGTGAAATAAATATTTGTAATTTATGAAATGTCTTAATTTAAATTTCCTTTACTTGACATTCCATAGTTTTTGACGTCAGCAATACAGGGTGTACATGCGCAATGCGTAATCTTATTATTCTATTATTCTTGGTATTTATTTCATTGTTGTGCAATGCAGAACAATAGAATTATTGAAAGCTAGCATTTTATTATCAATGCTTGTTTGATAATTTTATTGTTGTATCCGACAATAATTTGAAAATAATATTTGTGGATCCATTTTAACATGAAATATTTTTAAATTATTGTCGGATTCGACCATAATTTTCTATGAGTGTATGCATCGGTAGTCTGGTGGAACAAACTGTCGCGAAAGTGCGTGACAAATAGTCTTGCCAAGATTCAGAGAACCGTGTGTATGTCTGTTACGGGTGCCTTTCCCACTACACCTGGTCCAGCACTGAATTCCATCTTAAACCTACCACCACTTGATATCTTCATCAGAGGCGAAGCCATGAAAGGCTGCTAGAGACTAAAACGAGGTGGTTTCTGGTTTAATGTTCCTTGGAATATCTCTGACATTGCACTTGGCACTCCATTAGACATCTGTCTACTGGAGATGCTCTCCGATGCAATGATAACAGAAATATTACCAAGACGAAATTTTGAGGTTTGCCAACCTGACATTCAAGACTGGGTAACGCCTGACTGTGAGCCAGGTAGAGGAGTCACACCGCATTTTCACCGACGGTTCCAGAACCGATAAGGGATCTGGTGCTAAAGTGTTTGTGGAAACGGATAACCGCAGACTTCACTTCGCCTTAGGCGACAATGCCTCGGTATTTCATGCCGAAGTGTATGATATACTTATAGCTATGGACTACATTGCGGATAATAGATGGCAGAAAAGAGTTATAACTGTTTGCAACGATAGTCAAGCTGCTCTTATGGATTTGAACAACCCGGTCATCACATCCAAATTGTACGTCAATGCAGATCACGTCTCAATTGTGTTGGTAAATACAATACACTGAAACTGATCTGGGTGCCGGGCCATAAAAGAGTTTCGGGCAATGAAACATCTGACGAACTAGCACGTACTGGCTCTGAGGATAATCCATTTGGATCAGAACCTGTGCTTGGACTACCTGCATCTACGGGAAAATTCGATATCAGCTCTTGGGTCGCCTCTGCACACAAGAGCAGATGGCTGAATGAGACGAAATGCAGATTCTCCAAGCTCATGACACCGACGATAACCAAAAGATCGGCCTCCTTTCTCCTTTCATTAAGTAGAAAAGAGTGCAGAAAACTGACGGGACTTCTAACGGGACACAACGCAAGTGAAAAACACATGAACGCAATCGGCCTGGCCGAAAGCGCCTTATGTTCTGCCTGCTACGAAGATACTGGCACCACAGAGCACTATATCTGTGACTGTCCAGCATTTTCTAGACATAGAAGACAGATCTTTGGCACATACGTGATGAGAGAGATTCAGCTTCACTCTTTATCACACAATAGCCTTCTTTGATTCAATAATGAATCTAAGAAGTATCATTAAAAACCAGGGAACTGGGTCACAGCACAATGGATATAACCCTGTCTGAGTGCTGTGGCTCTATTTTTATCACACAAAAAAAAAAGCATTTCAAGTGGGAATAAAACCTTTAAATGAATTGATGTTGGGAAAGTGAACTCATAAATCATGTGTTATACGCATACATTTTGTAAAAAATAAATCATGATATCCAACCAAGAATAAATAATCATAATGTTTTGGTTTTTATTCATTATATATGAGCGAAGAGCAAATACACACTATCATATATTTATACGTATTGGTGCTATGGAAAAGCTTTACACAAATATACACTTAAACCAATTTTGGTTGAAAGCTCATTTAAAATGTTTTTGATTATTATTATACTTTCGTCTGCATCGTTCTTATAAAGTGAATGGAATTCATTATAATGGAACAATTTGAGTAAATAGCAAAATTTTGATATATTCTCTTCCAATTTTTTTTAATGAAAATAATTTTAAATATTTACGAAGACTGGTTACGGTTTTAATAACACTACACAACAAAATGAGAAAAGAAGTTTGCGCAGTAAATTTGATTATTTTTGTATTATTGGAAATGACTCGCAGAATTTGAATATAATGAATTAAAAAAAATTCTATGGATAGGTTTACGAGATTTCGGGCAATGACTTTTGTACTGAGCTTTCAAAAAGGTGGTCACATATATTTGTAAATAAAACTCATATGCTCAATTGTTATATCGAATGAAAGGTAATTAAATATCAAATAAACATTTCTTACAACACTTTGGAATTGGTTCATTGGTTTAAGAGAACTCTATAGAAGAACTCGAAAAATGTAAATTTTTTCGACCAAAATTCTATTCAAAAATGCATTTAAAAAATGGCACATTTTTAAAGAAAATTATGTAAAAATAAAATAAATCTTTGGATAAATTTTGAGAACACAAAAAAATCATATGAAAGCATTACAATTGAGTACTAACTAAAAAAAATCGGATTTTATATTTTAGTATATTTTAGCGACTCTTAGTAGGCGTGACTGATATGAAAAAGTATGATCAACACCACATTCCGAATCTATTTAAATACGACCGTCTGTCTGACCGCCTATACACGATAACTTTAAAACTGCTGTTCCGAATGATGTGCAATTTATTTTAAATATATTTTAATAGAATAGAAATTCTAAGTTCGAAAATGAGTCGAATTAGTCAACGTAATCTACTACATCCACTACGAGATATGCGTTTACTTTTTAGGATCACATATCTCGTTAAGTATTAAAGATAAATTTATAAAATTTAAAATTAATTACAAACAATCATCTATCAATAGGTGCTCAGATAATGAGCGTGGTCCGCTCACATTTTTTATTTTTATGCCTATTTGTATAGCACTCAATTATATTACTTTCACATAACTTTTTTTTGTCCTCAAATGTTACCCATATATGTTTGTCATTGATAGTTCAATTTCTTCGAAAGAGTGTGAACTTATTTTTGAAAATTAAAATTTGTGTATCATCTTTGTCTCGTGACAATCTACTACATTTAATGTTACCATCAGATGGCGCTTCTCGCATTTTGAATTCAACCGACATTATCTGTTATCGTTTGTTTATCTGAAAAGGCCACTTTCTGGCAAAATGTTTAAGAATCTTGCCTTTTTTGTAACAACAATCCACAGGGTAAGATCTACCAAATAAAATACTGAGTCTAGAAAACAGACATCTGATCCATTATTTCGACTTTTTCTTTTATTGTTCAAAATTGCCGAAAAAATAATCTCGTTGAGATTATCCGAAGAACAAACGTGTTGTTCAGTTCATCATTTTGTCCGTCAAGCCGAATCTTTTCAGCATTTCAAGAAGAGACGATTTTTGAATATAAATTTTTATATTATTGGAGAACAATAAGAAGTAGCTCTGAGAAGTCAAATTCTGCAATCTACAACCACAAGAAAAGAAGCATATTTGATCATAAGCAGCAAGTCCGGTATGTTTGCATTTTCTCTATTATAATTTATTCAGTGCGTTGTGCAAGTGCGTGCAGTAGACAAAACTGCGGAAAAAAATATTTAAAATATAATTTCTTCAATCGGGATAGAGTTAAAATTCAGTGTTTTGTATCACAGAATGATTCGAGTGTTAAAAACTATTTTAGATTGACCTTAATTCTAAAAGTGAGTGTTTTTTTGCTTAATTATTTTTCTATAAATAACTGAAAAGGTTAATTGTGTAGTGCATTTGGTCAAACTTATATTAAAATTCGTGTAAGAACTTCGTGAGAATCATGTAGAAATTCTAATTTTAATTCTAAAAACAAAATATATTACTTAAAAGTTAATGCGAAAATTAAAAAAAAAAAATAAAAACGAGGTGTATGTAATTCCAATTCATTGTCATTATTTCTGTACATCTATATAATGATGTTTATACATAGGTATACAGAATTTCTGTGCAATAAACCGTTTTCGGCTAAATATCTCATTTGTTCCCCTGTGCAGTGAAAAAGTCTATACTTTTTGTTTCTGTTCAATAGACCATTTTTGCTTTATTTTCATTCGTTCCCTATTCAGTGTAAAAGCCTTTTTCTTAAGTAAAAAAAAAAAAAAATAATCGAAATTGAGAGCCAACGGATAAATTAAGCTTTTCTAAGATCAATCGTCACAAAAACGACAATACGAGAGCGCACGAAAAAATAGTTAGGTGCAATCGCGAAGAGAGTTCAAAGTAAAGCTTTCATTGGCAACATTTATGCGGATAAGTTCACATCGATCGTAATAAAGACGACAAAAAGATCTCAACAAGGAGAGCGCGCAACAAAGGAGTTAGATGGAAAGCGCACAGTGAGAGTGGGAGAGAAAGCTTTTAGTTGGTAACATTTATGCTTACGTTCAAACGTAATTCAGATGATGTCAAATAGACGATCTATTTAAGAGAGAGTTGATAAAGAACACGAGCGTAGCTGAACGCTGTTTTTAAATTAATTTGTTTCTAATGAACTTCGGATAATTACAATGGAACAAAACCGAATTACATATAATATAATATTTATTTTCTTTTTCTAAAATTTACGAATGCACGCTACTTACAATATTACAAATTGTGTCTAAGATTATAAAAGATACCTACATTCCTTACAACAAAATTTAATATTTTTCTATATTTCAAATTTTAATAAACATTTTTCAAATTAACATATCCGAACGTGATATGAACGATTTAGCATTTTACTTACTGATAAGTGATCGTGTTTATTAACAACAACAAAAACTATCGATCATTTCTAAACACCATTGTGAAAATTGATGGGTTTGTGATTGCGTTTTGTTATTTTTATCAAATGAATGAAATTCTTTTGCTTATATTTGCTGGTCTACTTTATTTTAAAATTCTTTAACATTAGTTGATGTTAAGTATGCTAAATTAAAAATAGAATTAATAAATAATAAATAAATAATAAATAAATAAAAAATTAATTAAAAAATAAAAATCACAAAGTGGATTTAAAACAAAATGAATTATTGAATTTTGATCATAAGTGAATTTTAGTATATACTTGTATATTATATTTTTGATTCATGTTTTTATGTAATCAGGTTGCACTTTTACAACCGCTCGCTAATCGAACATTGTACAAATAATTTATTTTTGATTGTTGCATACTTCAAATTTGTTTTTAGTTGTATACGGCTGGGCGCTTAGAAGTACTCAGAATTCTAAAAAAGTTTTTCTACAAAATACATTCATTTCGCTTTTTCTATTTTTTCTCATTTCTAAATTTTCAATTAAAAAAGTTTTTTTTACAAAATATATTAATTTGGTTTTTTCTATTTTTCTCATTTCTAAATTTTCTAAATCATTCGTTGTCGATCCTTGTTCACGTTGTTCTGTATCAGGACATTTTGAGTTTTTCAAAAAATTCTTTGAGTTTTTGAATTTGACTTTAAGGTCATTTGAAGTAAGTTGTTTCTAATCTGTATAAAACTCAAATTACAATGAGTTCGCTCGATGCATTCATTCGGCTAACCGACAACCTGGTTGAGTTCGAAGCAGACTTCAACGATAGTGCCATAACAATTCTTTCAACATTCTCCCTGGATGTACACCGTGAGGAAATGAAGTCGATTTGGGGCAATGTTAAGATGTCGTATGAAAAATGTTTAATGGAGTTTGAAGCGGCAAATAAGGACAGTCCGAGAGAGGATGCTGATAACGACTTGGAGTCTATTAAGTTGCGATACCGGAAGTCATACCAAACTTATGTACGATGTGTTGCAAAGATTGGTGAATACGCCCAGGAGTTATCCACTGCAGCAGCCGCACCTTTTCCAAACCCGGCAGTTTTTGATTCTGGTTCCAATATCCGCTTGCCCCCTTGTGACAAGGAGGTATTCGAAGGCGATTACCTCTCGTGGCCTTGTTCTCGTGATATGTTCACTGCAATATACGTGAACAACACTCGCTTAAGTCCGGTTGAGAAGATTTTTCATCTTAACCAAAAAACACGAGGCGAGGCTCGTGGTATTGTTAAGAAATCACCCCTGACGAATGATGGCTTCTCAATGGCATGGACAAATTTAAAAGATCGCTTCGAGAATAACCGTATCCTTATAAATAGTCAGCTTCGAATACTTCTAAATCTCTCTTCCGTTTCATCCGAGTCGGACAACGCTAATAGGCAGCTTCAAAGAAACATTAACAGCTGCATTTCTACACTCCAAATGTATAAAGTTGACATAACCAATTGGGACCCCATTTTCGTTTTTATATGTTCATACAGACTTCCAAACGAGACGCTGTCACTTTGGGAGCACTCCCTTAAAAATAAAACGGAGATTCCAACCTGGTCATAGTTTGATTTATTTCTAACGAGCAGATACCAAGCGCTTGACACCGTTTATGATAAAAAAGCTTTGAAAAAGTTTCCATTTCTAAATCGGTTCATTTTCCTAATTTACGTTATAATCCGAAAAGATTGAATGCTTATGCGACAAATTTTATTCCTGTTTGCAGGCTTTGTCCCAACGAACACCACACTATTCGTCAGTGCAGCGGATTTTTGGGTATGAGTCTTGATGAACGAATGTCTGCGGTGAGAGATTTGAATTTTTGTTTGAATTGTTTTTCTGGTACGCACTTGGTAAAAACGTGCAAGAGCAAGCATAGTTGTTATACTTGCAACAAACGTCATTATACCTTACTTCATCGAAATGTGCCTGAAATGACTGCTGCGCCTCCAAATCAATTTTCTGCAAATCATGGTCAAGGACCTTCACGTCCACATACAACCACCAATTCCAATATTTCTCAAATACAGTTCACTGAATCGGTCGAAATTGATAACAATGTGCAGTCATGTTTTGCAGCAAATATTAAAAACGTTCTTTTAGGTACAGCATTAGTTGATATTTGTCATCTTGGTATCTCGTATTCTGCACGTGCTTTGATTGACTCTGGGTCAGAGGGCACATTTTTGTCCGAAAGGTTATTTAGGATTCATAAACTTCCAGTAGCCGCGGTAGCTCAGTGGTTAGTGCGTTGGACTGCGAGCCGAAAGTTCCCCGGTTCAAGCCTGGACTGGGGCTAACAACATCTTTTCATAGAAACATTTTTCTATACCGCGCTACCTCTCGGCAGTAAATGGCAAACCTACGAGAGTAAAACATTGCCTATGAAAAGCTCTCACCCGCCGTTCGGATTCGGCAATAAACTGTAGGTCCCACCACTTTGAGTACAAATATAACACGCACAGCTCAAAATGGTGAGAGAGCTCGGTCCTTATAGGACTGTAGTGCCAAACTATTATATTATTATTATAAACTTCCATTTTTATCAACTTCTGCTCAAATTTCTGGTCTGAATAATGCAGTTTTAATAAAAGGTGCAATTTTACATTGTGTTCTTCAATAGATCCAAACATTGCCATAGAAGCAACTGCCTTGGTTGTTCCTCAGTTGACGGGAAATCTTCCATCTCACCCAGTCGATCCATCCATTTTGATTAATATTCCCAACATAAAATTAGCAGATACAGAATTCTTTAAAAGCTCAAATATTGATATATTAATTGGTGGAGTTCTTTTTTCTTCAATTATGCTGGATGGCATATACGAAATTTCTGCGGATTTTTTATCGCGCAAGAAACCATTTTTGGATGGATTTTAACCGGTCCTTTCTCTGGTCGACTAGTTGCTTCTTTCGCCACCTATGTATCCTATTTTAATGAACTATCTCTGGACAGCGAAATTTCGCGTTTTTGGGTGGTGGAAGATCTTCCACAAAAGAAGGTTATGCCTGCCTCTGATCGTTTTAGTGAAGACTTATATGTCAAGACAACAAGGAAAAATGCACAATATTGTCTCTCTTCCATTCAAAGAAACCTATTCAGAAAATTCGAAGTTAGGTCATTCTCGGACAATAGCCGCTGCTCAATACCTTAGGACTGAAGCTACTTCAGCAAAAATCCTGATTTTAGAACGCAATATAATAACGTTTTATAGGAATATCTAGAATTAGATCATATGTATTCAGTTCCAATACCAAAATTCCAACATTTGCCTGATCATTTCTATCTACCACACCACCACGCAGTGATAAAACCAGATAGTACTACTACGAAAGTACGTGTAGTTTTTAATGCGTCCGGTGCATCTGCTAATGGACTCAGTCTTAACGACATTTTACACACTGGTCCGGTTCTCCAAGCTGATTTGACTGTTCTAATATTAAAGTGGCATTTCTATCGTTTTGTCTTTAATAGCGACATCCAAAAAATGTATCGGCAAATACTAGTTGATCCATTACATACTCCATTCCAACGCATTCTTTTTCGAAACTTTACGACTGATAATATCTATGATTATGAACTAAAAACTGTGACATTTGGCATAAACTGTGCGCCTTACTTAGCGATAAGAACGCTGCTGCAGTTAGATGATGATATTCAAGAAACATTTCCTTTGGCTAGCGAGATTTTGCGAAAATCAATGTATGTTGATGATGCACTCGCTGGAGCACATGATGTTTAATCATTCCTTGTCTTCAGACAAGGAATGATCGAATTGCTGGTCTATCTTCAGCTGGATTTTCACTTAGAAAGTGGACCTCGAATTCAGCAGAAATACTTTCAGGGATTCCAAAAGAGCATCTTCTTAATGACGATTTTTTACAATTTGAAGATAGTAGCACCGCCAAAACATTGGGTATTCGCTGGAATGCTCGCTCCGATTCGTTCTTTTTTCATGTAAAACCATTAGGTCACAAAACTACTTTCACAAAAAGAGAAGTTCTGTCACAAATATCAAAACTATTTGACCCAGCAGGATGGCTGGCTCCATGCATAGTCATAGCTAAAATGCTCATGCAAGAAATCTAGTTATCGCAAATAGATTGGGACGATGTCTTGCCTAGAAGTTGTCTTAACAAGTGGCTCTCTTTTCTAGAAATTTATCCAAATATATATAAAATACAAATCCCAAGATTGATAATAATTCTCCTGATTGTGGCATTGATTTCCATGGTTTTTGCGATGCATCTTAGAAAGCGTATGGTGCTACTATTTATGTCCGTATTATAAACTCGCCTCCTATTTCCATTAATTTACTGGCTGCTAAAAACCAAGTGGCTCCAGTAAAAAATATCCAGTAAAAACTATACAATACTAGAACTCTGCGGCGCGGTTCTTCTCGCTGATATGATAGATTCTTTATTGCCCCATTTCGAAATCAATAAATATCGTGTATTTTTCTAGACTGACTCGACCATCGTCCTCTCATGGCTACGAAAGCCACCCTGCCAGTGGTCCACATTTGTGGTTAATCGCGTTTCCAAGATCTCGCAAAGCGTTGGCTGTGCTAACTGGTTCCACGTCGAGTCAAAGTGCAACCCAGCAGATTTGGCAAGTCGAGGAGTCCCTCCACAAGATCTAATAAACAATGATTTATGGTGGAGCGGCCCTTTATGGCTCAAATTATCTTCATCAAGTTGGCCAAGTCACATCAAGAAAATGAAACCTGGAATACCGAACTTGAATCTAAACCTATAAACACATATTTTTCATATTTTCAAAATTTCGATGATATACTCGAACCGTTCTCAACTTTTCCGAAGGCGATTAGAATCGTTGCGTATATCATACGATTTCTTTATCGCACACACCCAAAGTATCGAAATAATTTTTCGTACGATTCCGCATTAATTACGAGTGAGAAGTCTATGACATAAGCAGAAGGCTTATTGTATTTTGTCAACAAGTTGCATATCCCAATGAGTACAATTGTTTATTAAACAAGCAACAAATTGTGTCTTCAAGTTCTTTATTAAACTTGAATCCTTTTCTCGATGAAAATGGCATATTACGTGTATGTGGACGACTTGTGTATAATGCACGACATCCTATTATAATTCCCTATAATAGTCAATGGGCACGTCTTCTCATACTTTTTACGCATACGATTTCTTTGCACGGAGGTAACCAGCTCGTGCTTCGTTTAATCCGCTTGCAATATTGGATACCAAAGGTAAAAAATTTAATAAAGACCACAATTCACAATTGCAAAATATGCGTTGTACACAAAAAAAAATTCGCACACAATTGGACCCCTTGCCACCAGAAAGAACTATCTTATCTAGTCCTTTTTCGAACACGGGCTTAGACTTTGTGGCCCATTTGATATTCGAAATTACACAGGTAGAGCATGTCTAATCACAAAAGGATATGTGTGCGTTTTCGTATGCTTCTCTACGAAGGCCATACATCTAGAAGCAACATCCAATTTGTCCACATCTACTTTCTTAGCAGCTTTTGATAGGTTTGTATCGCGACGTAGTTGTCCCTTAAATATTTATTCTGATAACGGTACGACCTTCGTTGGAGCATCCAAAAGATTATCAAAGGACTTCGTACTTGCCGTTCGCACATCTATAATTTCTAATTTTACTCACAGAGGGTTAACATGGCATTTCATTCCTCCTGATGCTCCCCATATGGGTGGTCTTTGGGAGGCAGGAGTAAAGAGTTTCAAGACTCATTTTAAAAATTTGCTGGAAATTTCAAATATACATTTGAAGAGTTTTCCACGATTCTTCAAAAAATTGAGGCTTGTCTTAATTCACGACCCCTTTCACCTGCTTCTGAAAACCCATCCGATTTGACGCATTGACTCCAGGGCACTTTCTTGTTGGCTGCCAACTTCAAGCTCCTGCTGAACCAGAAATAAATGATTCTGTTATTTCTATCAGAAATCGTTGACAACGACTAAAATCGTTGCAACAACATTTCTGTGTAAGGTAGAAAAACGAATACCTGAAAGAATAACAAAAACGACATAAATGGAAGCAACCTCAGGAAAATCTAATGGAGAACACAATGGTCGTTGTCAAAGACGAAAATCTCCCACCTACCGAATGGCGATTAGGAAGAGTTTTAAAGGTCTATCCTGGCATTGACAACAAAGTTCGCGTGGCAGACATTTTAACACAACGAGGGACTATAAAACGTTCTGTTGTCAAACTGGTTGTACTTCCATATACTTTCATAATTATATTTTTTTTGTTTTTTAAAAATGTGTATACTTTGTATTTTTTCTTCACATCTTATCGTGTAAATTTACTTACAGTAAAAAATGGCAAAGTTTAAAAATGTCCGAAAAAACTACAAATACTGCAAACAATCCAATCTTTTCAACTGCCGCCTTTGCCATCGTCCTCATCCATTAGGAGTCTGCAAGAAATTTATTTCGATGAACACAGAAGAAAGAATGCGCGCAGTACTTATTCACAATTACTGCTCCAATTGATTAGCCCACAAGCATTCCGATGGAACATGTTTCAGCACATCTGGTTGTCACTACTGTCACGAGGAACATCACACCGTGCTTCATATGCATGAACGCCTGCGGTCTCACAAATCCAATCGAAGGGATGAACAAGTATCTTCGTCATCGCCGAAAATACAATCCATTGCATCCTATACAACGATTCGAGCGCAACATTTTGTTTCTCTTCTACCTACGGCTGTTATTCAAATCCAAACGCGTAACAAAGTCCGTGATGCCAGATCCCTAATAGATTCGTGTTCATACGTCAGTCGTATCTCTGAAAAGTTAGTTCAAGACTTACATCTCGTAACCAAATTCATTGGTGACGAAAAGGTCTGTACCATCAATATCATTCCACGATCCGATAAGACCAAAATTGAACTTACACTTCGTGTTGATAGAAGAATCACCATGCTAACGTCAACGAAATCCCTTGATGATTCAATCAAACAACATTTCAGTAACTTGGTTTTAGCTGATCCAAAGTTTAATAAGTCCGCTTCAATCGCTTTAATTTTAGGAGCAGATATTTACCCACGTCATATCCAATCTGGAATAATTCCGAGCAACAGCGGGTTGCCCATAGCACAAAATACCTACTTAAATTTAAAAACTAATTTTCATAATTCAAAAACATAAATAAACTACATGCACTACTGAATTTTTCGCACACGCACAATGAATGAAGTATAATATAAAAAAAAATTGCAAACATTTGCAGACATATAAATTAATATTATTATTACTTTTATTATAAGTTCACATTTGTCTTTATTATATTTAACAATGAAGTTATTTAGCAGCCGTACTACAAGGCGGGCGGCAATGTCTACGTGATAATCTATTACATTTAATGTTACCATCAGATGGCGCTTCTCGCATTTTGAATTCAACCGACATTATCTGTTATCGTTTGTTTATCTGAAAAGGCCACTTCCTGGCAAAATGTTTAAGAATCTTGCCTTTTTTGTAACAACAATCCACAGAGTAAGATCTACCAAATAAAATACTGAGTCTAGAAAACAGACATCTGATCCAATATTTCGACTTTTTCTTTTATTGTTCAAAATTGCCGAAAAAATAATCTTGTTGAGATTATCCGAAGAACAAACGTGTTGTTCAGTTCATCAATCTTACTTTCTCGATTTTTTTCCACACCGAGAGCAAAACGTAGTTAACTATCTTCTAGTTTTCGTAGTCAATTCAAAACTATTAAAAAGTGTCTACGTTTCACCATAATAACTGCGGCGTAGTTCATAACAAACATGACAATTAAAACTATTTAAAACATAAATTGTCAGAATTTTTTTTAGACGTTCGAATTTTTTGCATGAAAGGCAACGTTGGTCTCAAGTAAGTTGCAAAATTAAATATAATGCCGTGAAGCTGATGTTAATATAATTACAGAGCTTTTTCAAAAACGATTCTTGGAAAATCCGAGTACGGATTATGAACTACACATTGTGCATTGCGTGTATCTGGCGCTGTATAGCGAAATATACGTCGCTACAGCATTCTTTGGGATCCGGACCATAGCGCTCATATGTGATAGTGATAAGCCGCATCTAGAAACCGCTCGCAGAGCACACGTTGGCGAAAGAAGCCTTTGGCGAGGGCGAATCCAAGAGGAAAAAGACCTTACGCCAACCACAGACGTAAAGGCTCTACCCCGGTGGAACAAAAAAATTGTATTACTTTTAATTTAAATTCTTTGCTCTTAGAAAGTGAATAGAGAATCGACAAAACTCTGATACCAAGGACCATGTGCAACAAAGAGCTGCAGCTTGACGGCAACACAAATTCCCTCGGCTTCATTGCTAACGAATGCGAGCGTCTCATTACCAGAACTTGCACAAGGAATAACAGCAAAATTCGAGCTATAAGCATCAACTTAACAATCACTTTTATGCCGTGGCGTCGACGTAATTCCTGTAATTTTGTAAAAATATTGTGCTTTGTTTTTTAATAAAAGAAAAAAAAGTAAAAAAAAAATATGACATTTCATTTATTAAATTAATAACTAATTGAAACTGACTATGGCGAAGTTCTAAAAAACATATTTTTATAACTGTGTCGAAGTTGAACATAACTACGATGAAGTTAATTTTCAAACGTAGTTAGAATTGACTATGTTTCATTGTCGGAGGATTTTCATTCACGTCGTAGTTGAAAACATAGTTATGTATAACTACGTTTTGACCTCGGTGCATTTTTAAATAAATATTTTCTTAAACATTTGTTGAAAAAAAATGCTTTTTTCAAGTTCTCCTATCCAGTTCTCTTACAATAATGAACCAATTTAAAAATGTTCTGAGAAATGTTTATTGGATATTCAAATACCTTTCATTCGATATAACACTTGATCATATATGTTATTTGGAACGCGAAATATTTACAAATATATGTGAATACCTTTATGAAAGCTCAGTTCCAGTTATTGGCCCATATTTTGTAAACCTATGCAAAGAAAGATTATTAAACGATATAAAATAACATTGACTGCTGCGCAGAATAGCTGTTGTCTAGTGTAATTGATCGAATTCAAAAATGTGCACCTTAATAGCCCTATTCTGACGAGCATCACAAATTCGAGCAAACAGAATTTTACTTCAAAAAACCTTAAACAGACACTGTTCAGTATTTTTAATTATCATTATCGACATAATTATCGATTAATGATTACCAATCTTTATATATTAATACCAATGCTATTCGATTACTTTGTAAGATAAATGAACTTATAACTTCCTGTTCTCTTGGATTCTTGACGCGAACATAACGCAACCCAGTCGAAAATATTCCGAGTATGAATTCATTAATATTATGTGTTACTTACCACATCGATAACATCGTAAGTAGGAATAAAATATTAGGAAATCATTTTTTAAAAAACTTCAAATGTTCTATTTTAAAAAATATCTTTCATTATGTATCACACGGACTCAATTACTTGTGTGTTAGAAAAATAATATGGATAATACTTTATTTTGAATATTACAACTTCAATTACTTTGTAAACCACAAACGAGTACAGAATAATTTCTAACCTACTTCCAATAATAAATAAAACTAAAATTTAGATATAAAAAAGAAATACAAATTTGTCAACACAAATTATTTCAATAATTTATTTTAAAACTAACGAAATCCACGGACACAATTTAGTAATACAAACATAGAAGTGTGAATGCAAATTATGTTGTGCTTACTTCCAATAATTTTTTTTTCAGAGTCCAAAATTAACAATATTTTACACCTGAATAAATACAAAACCTGCATACAATTTGGCTAACGAACCAGAAGAACTACTGTCGACTTCGCCTTACTTCTATTTTTGCATGATAATTTGGCTGTTTTACCATAATCCATTTATGTTTTTATACCATATTTTCTTATAAAGTACACATAAAGATTGATACGAATACACAAATATATTCTAAAAACATTTATGTTATATAAGTTAAAAAAAAAAAAAACTGAGTAGAGTAGGCTGCTTACTTTCCTGTATACATTGTATGCTAGATCGACAGCAAGTCTGATCACTTTCGAACATACTTCGTAAGCTATAAAATAAACAGTGCTACTTACTTCCCCACACACAAATTAACCTGAAATGTATACAGAGTCGCTTTCTCGCCTATTTACAATGTATGCAATGAAGTAGACAAGGCAACTTACGTTCCTACTTACTTGAAGTAGAAAAATTCATCGTCGACAAATCGGCCATACCCCATGTAAAGTAAGCTAGGATGTAGTCTGATTTCCGAGTACTCGTAGCTTCAAAGTAAGTAGGAGACGATCGATGCAGTAAGTAACACATTTTCGACTGGGAACGTAAGGAAAAACTAATAAAGGAAGTCATCGACTTAGAATAAAATTTGAATATTTTTCTTCACTTATTTTAATTTTTCTAAATGGAACTTGAAAACAATTTGGAGCTTTCGCTATTATTCTCATAAACACATATTGTAATTTTTGTAATTATAACACCGTACGACAAAATTCAGCTTCAGACTGCACACATGAAGAAATCCTATATATTCTTAAAATACGCCCTTGTTTTATAGATCAATTCGTTAAAGGATTTTATTTGCATATACAATTTAGGATGCACCTGATAACTGAGACTATTTCTACCGAAAGACACATAATCATCATAAATAATTAAAATAAAAAAACATCAAATGTGACGTGAAACTCACAAATAGAAAATAAAAATATTTTATTAAATCACAATAAGCAAGGAATGACTAGTTTTACAAACTCAAAGTAAATAAATCACTACGAGTTTATCCGCCTATTCAATATTGTAATTTTTGTAGTTATAACACCGTACGACAAAATTCAACTTCAGACTGCACACATGACAAAATCTTATATATTCTTGAAGTATGCCAAAAAATGAAATACACAAAATGGTTGTCCAATATCAATTCGTTTACAGCTTTTATTTGTATTTTATAAATTTTAACAGATTTTTAAAATATCTCTTAGTAGCATTTCGAATGGGAATTAAACCTTTAAATGAATTGGTATGGAAAACCGTTGTCATATTCATACTCAGAGAGATCGCAGCTACAAAATATGAGTCGCAAAAAAATATTTTTTTTTATTATGAAAATATAAAATGCATTTGGATTTGAAAAACAAATAAAAATGTAAACGAATTGATCTAAAAATACTGGGTACACGTACATTCATAGAATGATCCATAGTTTTGCGTACCGGTCGGTTTTTCAGTATCGGACGGTGTTAATGGTTTTAAATTAATTACTATAGATATTGGATATCGTAGCTATAGGTTGCATGTTAGAATTGAGAAATTTTATAATAATTAAACTCTAAGTTACTTTTTATACTATTGAATTAAAAAATGTACGTCCCTGATGCTATCTACCACCACAGGAATCGATTCACTTAAAAAAAGTTTTAATGACGCACCTTGATGCCGAGTGAAACATTGTTGGAACGATTGACATACTTTCTTTTATAGTTTCGATTTCTACCCCTGAAAATGAATGATAAGAAATATAAGTTGTCCAGAAAACACATGAGCATTATGTCTGATGAAGCTTTGGCGTATTATATCGAAGTAAAATTACTTAATATGTATATAGGAATATTACAAAAGTGGGCATTCTGTATTCCCGTCATACTTATTACTCAGTTAGAAAATCTAAATTTAAATGTTTTTTTATAATGTAAAAATGATCATGTGTCATTTAGAACTCTATTATAATGTTATTCCCAATCAGTACAACAAATAAAAAAATAAATTTGTTCAGTTATCATTTTCTAGACGAATCACTGCTGTTTGTTATAGGCACTCGTAGGCTTGCCATTGACTGTTGAGAAATAGCGTCGTATAGATCATCTTCTATGAGAACATGTTGACAGTAGTGTTTGCACATACAAAATTTTAAAATTTAGTATTGGGTAAATTGTAAATAAATTTGTGGTTTAGTAAGCCATTTTCTTAATATAAGTACTTAAACACACCTGTTAATGCATCGAATTTTTTAAAAAGATCTGTTTCTTCTCTCCAAACATTTAATGTCGTGTTAAATGGTTTCATTAAGTCAGACTTGGGTGCAATTTGATCAAAGTGCTCAAAGTTTTCAACAAGAAAATTCCAGCAAGCCTTGCAAATATGAACTGTAAATAAAGTTTTTATAAATTGGAGCAAGATTATATGCTTGAAAGATTACCTGGTAAGCTGAACTTCTTTGATATATATTGCCAATATATGTTTGTATTGAATGTAGTGGACGATTTGCTATGAATTGAAGGAATTGCCATGATTTCTCGAATAAATTTTGAGGTTACAGTCATATCAAGCGAATATTTTTTACAGAGTGATGGTCCATGCAGTACAAGACGATTTCCATCAGGTGTTGAAACTAATTCAATCATTACTTCGTTGGGACTTAAGAGTGATAAAGAACTATTGCCAACATTATATTTTTGTATATGATATTCTTCTGACTCTTGATGCTTCTGGAATGTCAATATTGACTCTTTATGAGCTTTTGAATTCGTCGGTGATATTTTGATCGAGTCGTGTGAATAGGGAAATGGTTTTGATAAAGCAGTTATAATCGTTGGAGATGGTTCAACTTCAACTTGATGTGTGACTAATGCATTTGTATAATTTGGTGAACTCGGTAATATAGCTTTGCTCGTTAAAAGAGTCATCTGAGTCTTCATTGGATTTATAGTCGTGCCGAATCGTGTTATGGTAACACTGCAAGATTCGGTACGTTGAGCATTACTTGGATTTTTTTCCATTGTTATTTGTTGTTGTACGGGGGAACGAGAGTTTGAATTTAGTTTTGATGTCTGATGTGGCTTGTATGAATTTTGACAAATGACCTCATGTTTATTTTCGATGTTTATAGAAATTGGCGTTGAGGTTGCATATGAATTTGCATAACTGTCTGAATATTCTGGATCAGTTGATAATTCATTTCTCACTGCAGCATGGGAATACAACTCAGCTATAATATCTTCAAAGTACCATTTATCCTGCAGCTGATAAATATGTTGACGCATGTTTTTTAATTCCCAGTAAAAAAAACGCATTATTAACCAGGTAGTCTCACATTGACCAGGAAGAACACCTAAAACGTATAAGTAAGTTTATTTATTGCTATTGAGTACTTTGTATAAAATAAAAAGCACCTACATTTATAGTTGCAGTACAATCATAACATACTACACTATGATGGTACTTATTTGACGCTTTTTTTTTGATTTTTAGGTATGTAATCAAAGCTACAAATGCAAACTTGTATCACAAAATAGTATATAAAATATGAATTTGTGTTTTTGCAAATCTGAGTTTTTGCAAAAAATGTATGTTCCCTAAAAAGTGTGTCGAAAGAGTAATTTATCACAATTATCTAAGCTCTCTTATTTATTTCTTAAATATAAGTTCGCAATGTTTTTGCTGTCAAAATTTCAATAAAAAAAAGTTTTAGATTTTATCTTACTGAAATTTTTCGGAATATATATATATTTTTTAAAATTTATATATGAAATATTTGATTATAATGGAGAGAAATTAACGCAGCATTATACAATTTCATACTGAAGTAATATGGTGGGGCTAGTTGTAAAAAGAGACAAAATTCTTTGCATCTGATAACCGCATTAAGAGGAAACACGATATGAAATCAAATGGTGTGTATTTGATTCAGAAGTCTTTAAAGGGTTAAACCATTATATATACACCCGCATTCAACGAATGCTTCTGTGCGACTGAACTTAAATGTTTGAAAATTTAACAAAATTTCAGTTCATTCGCTCAGAAGCAATCGTTGAAGGTGGGTGTGTAAATACATTTTTTTTTTTAATTTCAGTATGAAATTGTAATTTGCTACGTGTATTACGCTCCATTTAA
This sequence comes from Dryomyza anilis, assembly GCA_951804985.1. Lineage (NCBI taxonomy): Eukaryota > Metazoa > Arthropoda > Insecta > Diptera > Dryomyzidae > Dryomyza > Dryomyza anilis. The sequence continues at coordinate 65,441,479 of OX638130.1, forward strand.
TCAAATATTTCATATACAAACTGAAAACAATGTACAGACAAAATTTCAGTAAGATAAGGTTAAAACCGTTTTTCAAAAATTTGATAGCAAAGACATTGCTATCAAATGAGTGAGCTTAGAGCTTTGATTTCGCCACCATTTAACTTAAATCTTCGTAAAATATGAAATGATGGTGGAAAGAATGTAATATTGTTTATAAAGAACGGTTATCCGAATCGTAATGTTACCATATTTTAGTCGCCGATCTATAAATCACCGTGTGAATACTATTTCAAGAAGACACTTACTAAAATAGAGTTATAAAGATTTCTTCTATTTTTGTTCTAAATCTATTTCTGTTGCTAAATACTTAGTGATTGCGATCCCATTGACCGATGGTTTCGCTGCAAGTTCGTTAGTCTCCAAACCTTTCCATTTCCGGTGAAGGGTATGTGTAAGAAATGTACCTAGCACCATTATTTAACATGATACAATAGTGGTACAATGAAAGTGTTTTTTTATATGAACTATAAATCGACAGGTTAATTAAAAATGTATAGTAGACTTAACTTAAAAGACCATGGGAAAACTGTTTCCATATATATAGTCATATATAATTGGATAGATACAAATTACGGATCTGATCATATCTGATGATATCTGATTTCAGATATATATAACAATTTTTCCACGTATATTCACAGGGTGTTTAGTGCATCAATGTCAATAATTCAGGGGGTCATTCTATGACTCAAAAAAATTAGAAAATGTAAAATAAAAAATACCTAATTTTGCACACAGTTTAAGATACAGAATGTTTAAGAGATGCATATTACTGACATAACCTGGTCAGGAACATTTGTTGCGAAGTATAATCTGTTGATAAATGAATAACAATTTTTTACTCATGTTTACCTTTACAATGGTATATCACATCTTCGAACCCCATGATTTCTTCATTGTTTAAAAGGTACGTAATTTTAAATTTTCAAAAATAAAAATACAAATTTTTAATTTTTCATTGATTTTCTCAAAATTTCGTTATCGATCACCCCATTGAGAGACCAATTCATTCCCAATACTTGCTAACCAGTTACAGTGATTGTGAACCGGTAAGTTATCCTGCAAAAATAATTAAACAGTGGCGGGTCTTGAGATTTGGTGGTTGAAATTAAAAACAAAAGTAAAACTATAAGTAAATAAAAAGTTATTCTAAACTGAATATGACACTCATTTTTTGATTTTTTTTATAATATTGGCATACAATTTAAACGTTTGGAGTATCTGAAGAATACTGTGATACGGAGCACTAATAAGTAAACTAAACGTTTGTAATTAATAAAAAATAAATTTAGTACCACACAGGTTTATTCAAAAGTAGAAGCAGTTGATGTAGTTTTTGAACATTTAGTATACAACACTGTTCAAACATATATAGAACTTAAAACAAAGAAAATACAAGATTGGAAAGAGGAAATCACTGCATAACAAAATAACAATCATTTAGCAGAAAGACAGGAATTATTAGATAAAGCATACGGAATAGAACAGGAAAACGAAACGAAACGAATTGAGAACTTTGCTTAAAAATAAAGATATTTCTGACGAATAAATCGAACGAGTACTGAGCTAACAGCCCAGATTAGAATTTTAAACATTAGAAGAAGCGAATAGTAAAGTTATGGAATTAGATTCAAAAATCAGATTTTTAGAAGCGGAAGTTAAATTAGCCCACGAAACATCGTTATATCACAAAGAGGATTTGCAGATTGACGGAAACTTTGACAAAATAGCAACATCGGAAACAACACTTGAAATGTCGTTAAACACTATAGCTGAATACGCAGGAAGAGTGATTCCACTATATAGGGGAACGGTATCGCCATCAGTCAAAACCGAACTATATAGATTCATGGACAGTTGTGAGTTAGCAAGTCTCAATGTTACATATGAAAATAAGAAGAGGTCATTAGCTGTGTCAAACTATATCTTGGAGATGCTTACGATCTAGTTCAAACAAAAAATTTAATAATTTAGAGGACTTATTTGAGGTTCTTAGAAAAACATATTTAAAAATTACTACTTTAGATTCAGTTCAAGATAATATAAGAAAGGCATATCAGCAGAATGGAGAAAGTTTGAGGACATTTGCAAGACGATTGGAAGGACTATGGTCAAACGCAAATGAAATAGAAGAATCTATGTACAAAAATAAAAATCTTCCAACCGATGTTTTCAATACAGAACTAATGAATTCAGTTTTAAATGCATTCAAAGTAGGTGTAAAGGATCCGACAAAAAAGGTTTTACCACTAGGTAGCAAAGCGAAAAATATGTATGTGATTTATTAGACGAGGATTTTAGGGCCAAGACAGCAATTCAAAGGGGTCCAAGATTACCTGATGAATTATACAATTTCGAACCACGATTAGAAACGACTCCAATTACTAATATGTAAAACAGTCATTTTCAAAATGCACATCCGATTAATAATAATAAATATCAACACAAAATAATAACGGAATAATTAAAAAAAACAGCCAACATGCTCTTTTTGCCAGAAAAAGGGGCATACAAGAGACGGGTGCATTGCCAGAAAAATACACCACTATGTATGGAATGTGGTGAATGCGATCATGAATCCAGTTGGAAGTGCCGAAATGATAGACTGGAATGTAAACAAACGGAATACCGAGGGGGAGAGCAAGGAAATAGACCACAACACCAAAGTAATGGTAGAGGTTTCGGTAGATTGGGTTTGGTTAGTAAGGGGATGCTCCTGAAGTTATATCAGTAAACACTCCCGGGGGACTAGTGGTCCATTGTGTTTTCTTTTTATCTGTGTGGTAACTATAGTATGTTGACAACTGTTGGTTAGTTTCCTCGAAACCAACCTGATCTTACGAACCCTAGCAGATTTTCAATTGGAACTTCTACTATTTCTTCCAGTTCTCCAAAGAACCTGTTTTTCATGTACTGGAGTCGGCGCGTTTGGAGATTTGGACAATCGCATAGTAGATATTCAATTCTACTTCCTCAATTTCTTTACAACTTCTGCACCAGACTGTGCGCCATTGTGCTGATTGCACAATGTCCCGTTAGGACGCCGAAGATGTGGTTATCTTCTTTGTTGTTATTTATCAGGTTTTTTGTTCTTTTTGCATTGGTGTGTGGCCAGAGTCGACGTGAGAAAACGCAGTCGTCTCTGGATGACTAGTTTACGTTTGTTTTTTGCGTCGTTTTAAGGTCAATATTCTTAGGACACCTAATGGAATCCTGATCGAAGGACATGCATCCTCTATTCTACGAGCAAAGCCTTGTCACGCTAGTTCATCGGCTTTTTCGTTCCGTTCTATATTGCTATGTCCGGCAACCCAGCATAAGGTTATCGCATGGGTTTGACTTAGTATGTTTAGAGATCGGCGACAGTTGAGCACTGTGTTCGATTTTATGACCTCATTTTGTAGTGCCAGGATGGCAGCTTGACTATCCACAAACATTATAACATCCAATGGATCCATGTTCTTTGTTTGGATGGTCTGTGCTGCTTTGTCTATCGCGAATATTTCTGCTTAAAAGACACTGCAATCATCGAGAAGTCTATGTGACTCGTGAATTAACAGTGCGTCGCAGAAAATACCAGATCCAGTCCCTATTTCCATTTTAGACCCGTCAGTAAAGACCTGGAGGTTCCTATTGCTTGTTGGCGAGTTACCTATCCACTGTTCTCTACTAGGTATTACGATGGAGTAGTTTGCATTTATTTTCATCTGTAATGTTATATAGTCTGTTTTTGGGAGTTCGATCATGCTGAAAACTTCGAGGATAGACGTGTGTGTGAGTTGACGTGTGAGAGTTGCTTCCAGAATTCTGATTCTCTGAGTCGAATCGCGTTCTTTGCTGCTGTACTCCGTATGAAGTCGTCTACTGGCAGAAGATTAAGCATGACCTCCATCTCTATTTGTGGAGTGGATTTCATTGCGCCTGTAATACTGGTGCATGCCAATCTTTGTACTTTTTTTCATTTCCCTAAGAAATGCAGTATTCTTTATCGCTTCTCACCATACAGTAGAACCGTACGTTAATATGGGTCTGACGATCGCTGTGTACATCCTGTGGATTATACTTGGTCTCATGTCCCATCGTTTATCGACAGTTTACCATAATTACTACATTGTCTGCATATGCTACTGCTTTTATTCATTTACTTCTTAATATTGCTAGGATTTCGGCAACTTCAAGAAGCCAGAGAAGGGGGGTATTTCGTGCTTTACCAATACCCAACTATGAATTAATTATTTTGTTGTTTAGCATTCTATAGATCCATTGTGTTGTTTTTGTTTCTACCTGAACTTTCTCTAATGCTGTTTTCATGGATTCCGTTTTTACGTGGTTAAACGCTCCTTCGATATCCAAAAATGTTATAAGTGTGACGTGCTGTTTCAACGGATTTACCCTTAAGGTAGGCGTGTTGATAGCTGCACAGGTTGTTATCATTTAGTTTTAGTCTGATGTTTTGGTCAAGAATTCTCTCCAGCGTTTTTAACATAAACGATGAGAGACCTATTTGCCTGCAGTCCTTTGCAGTAGAATGTGTTGTCTTTCCCGCTTTGGGAATGAATACCACTCTGAGTTCTTTCCATTTCAGCGGTATGCACCCCAGCCTAAGACAACTTATGAAGATTGCCTTTAGCCATGTACCAATTGTTAGAAGAGCATGTATCAACATAGCTGGTATTTTATCGTCCGGTCCTACGGATTTGTAGGGCTTGAACGATTTAAGTTCCGTTGTTATCATTGTATCTGTTAAAATATTGTCTCTATATGTGCCGATTTCATTGTGAATCGGTGCCAAGATTCTATTGTGAATCGGCTCTGAGATGTATGTAGGGGTCGTGCCGTCAGGGTCTCTGCAGCCTGGGAAGTGAACTTCCAAGAGATTCTTGACTTAATTCGGTCCAGATATTGTCTGGTCGTCTGAGGTAGCTGGGTATTACAGGGTCCTTGGATAAAATTCTTCATTAGACTGATTCAAAAACAGAAAATCTTAAAATGTTTCACTCCGCGTCGACTTTTTGAAACTAGGACATCTGAAACTGAGAAGAAGCTTTTAAAACCCAAAAAAAAATGATCCTGTGATATTGCGCAAATAGCTTAAAGGTAATTTTTGTGCTTTTAACGACTATTTTCAATAAAGTTATTGTTACTCCAAGTATAAAAAGATATCACTCAATTTTATATTTTTATTTTTATTTAATTAAACTATAGTTTTTTAGTTAACCGTTAAAATTTCATGACTTGCCAAACACGAAAAATGTCGACTTTTTTTACTATAGTGATTTTAACGGTCGACATTTTTCTAATTTTATTCTAATGAGTTTAAGATAACATTTTTGTATTATTGCACATACAATTATCTTTAAAATGTTTTGTAGCTCTTATATTTTTAGACATCGTATTATTAAAAAATATATTATTAAAATAATATATTTTGATTGAAATCAAATAAGAAAATTATTTAAAGGGTTAATTTCCACGAACTACGACAGGAGTTAGATTTTTTAAAGAATGTAGCTAATAAACTCTTCTTTTAGAGTGTCAATAAGAATATTGATGAGTTAAAACTTCATTATATATGATTTATTAAATTCTTAAAATTTGTTAGACTAAATTTTCACAAAAATTGGATTTTGAATTGTAATATCTCTTCAAGCTAAGAAGTTAGCGGATTGATTTTTTTTATGTTTGGTAAATATTTGTATACAAGTTAATTTATGTAAGGACAACTTAAGGATATAATGCTCATTAAAGGACTATTTTTGAATAAACACTTTTACCGATTTTGTTACTATATATTATGAACCGTAACGGGTGACAAATTATGTAAAACTTTTTAAATTATTTTTAGTGAAAAAAATTAATAGTTTAAGAAAAAAAAATTACATTGAACTTATTATTAAAAAAAAATAAAAAAAAAACAAAAAATTATTAAACCGTGATATCTAATAAAATGTGCCAACGACTTTTTATTTATTTTGATCTTAAAATACTCGGGAGGGATATCCGAAACATTTTCTTGAATAATTTGGGGTGTACATAAACTATTGGGTTGAGGGTGTTTTAGGCAGGAGTGCAGAATCTTACTATGTACTAATAAAACGATATCAAAAAATATAAGAGAGACATATCATTTTAAAGATAATTGTATGTGCAATAATACAAAAATGTTATCCCAAATTCGTTAGAAAAATTAGAAAAATTTCGACCGTTGAAATTACTATAGTAAAAAAAAGTAGAAAATTTTCGTGTTTGGCAAGTCATGAAATTTTAACGGTTAACTAAAAATTTATGGTTTAAAAAATTTTAAATTAAATAAAAAAATAAAATTGAGTGATATCTTTTTATACTTGGAGTAACAATAATTTTAATAAAAATAGTCGTTAAAAGCTCAAAAATGACCTTTAAGCTCTTTGCACAATATCACAGGATCACTTTTTTTTATGTTTTAAAAGCATCTTCTCAGTTTTAGAGGTCTTAGTTTCAGAAAGTCGACGCGGAGCGAATCAGTCTACTCCACATAGTCTAGCTGCATTATTAGTTTTTTCAATTTCTTCACAAAACGTTTTCCATGAGTTGAATTTAGTGTCCTTATGGATTTCTTATAGGTATTAAGTTCTGACCTATACTTGGTTCAAGCTTACTTTTTCTGGCCTTGTTATGTAGTTTTCTAACATATGTTTATTGCTTTTTGAGTTCACTCGCCCACCAAGAGTTTTTGGCAGTTTTGTGACGGCGAGAGATTGGGCAAAACTTTAAGAAGGCTTTGTTAATTTTCTTAGTGATCATGTCTACCGCGGAGTCTACGGATATACTGTCAGGAAAAGAAATTTCGCATGTGTGCGGCACGTTTTCCGATATCCATTCTGAATATTTTGACCACTTTCGGTAACACCGAAGTAAGAAACGTTAACAGAACAAATACGTGATATAACAAAGCATATAACGCTAATAGTCACAATAATGACAGCAATAATAATTACAATAATAAAACTAACAATTATAATAACTAGTCAAATGGTAATGGATTGGTATGTACATGGTGACAGAAACCAGGTCATATAGAGGGAAATTGTTACGCAAAGAAAAGATATTACGCAAAAATAATCAGGGAAACTACAGAGGGCCCTGCCAAGGCCAGTAAGCTGCTGGGAACCCTCTATGATATTGTAGATCAAACGTCCACTGAGACCGTGATCACAGAATCGGGTGGAGGCAGTTATTGTTAATCAGACGTCAGAAGCGACCGTACTGATTGATACACGTACTATTACTCCATATTTTATTTGTTGGGGAGTGTCTATGTTAATTTTTGCAATATTTTAGTTCATAATATTGTTGGCGATAACATTAGTGGATAAAATACTAAAAATAGTAGGAGTAGCCAATAATCAAGATACATTTCGCTGGATGGAATATTCGGTAAAAAATTATTTTTACGAGTTACGAATAGTTTTGAAACTTTAAGGGGATGTTATGATAAAAAATCAGACAACTAATAAGTAAGTTTAAGACTAAAGGTGATAGAATAATATGTAGTCGGCATGGAGATAGCTTCAATTCATAAAATGTAAGTGATGTTTTCATTGAAGTACTTTGCGAAGCAGCTAAAAATGGTATACTCATTTTACTTGTGGATTCAGGGGCAGATGCCAGTATAATAAAAGGAAGCGCGATGAAACACTTACAAGAATTTTATGAAAAAAAAAAAGGAACAACGAATGTCCAACACAGGAAATAGAGTGGTTAAGTTTAATGATGCATGTTGTATCCATTGAGCAAGGACTACATGCAGACGGAATTATAAACACGGATTACATTCTTCGATAGGGGCAAAAATCATACAAGCACTTTACATATGAACACAGGAGCAGAAATGGAAAACATTTTTTGTAGTCATGAAATAAAAATTCAACCTAATACATAAAAAGCAAATTTCGCTGGCGTATATTTGGGCAAAAGCCTTTCGAATGTTAACAGAAATAAAGTTAATGTGATATATGCAACTAAAAATTAAATTATAATAGACAACAATTTTAAGCCAAAATTTTCAAATTTTAATCAGTATAAAGAGTCCAAATGCAACCGTTCTACAATAATATCATAAATTCAGTAAATATTAAAAATAGTATTAATAAGTTATTAGAAAGGATTAAACTTGATGAAACTTTGAATAAAGAAGTAATTACATTTTTACAAAATCTGTGTATTTCATATCATAATTGTTTTTCATTTGGAAGGCGATGAGTTGTCAAACATAACAGTACTCCAGCATGAAAAACGACGGAATGAATCATCCACCTATAAACCAAAAACAATATAAACTACCACACACATAGGGTCGAAATTAACAGACAAGTCAAGAATATGTCACCTTGGAATTCACCGTTATTATTAGAGCCTAAAAAGAGCAGTAAGAATGGCAATAAAAAAAGGAATCTAGTTATAGATTTCCGTAAATTAAATGACGCAACAATAAAGAAAGTATTTCCGATTCCTCGCAATGATGAAATATTAGACCAGCTAGGTCATAGCAAATATTTTTCAACCCTTTATTTAGCCAGTATCATCATGTTTTAGTAAATGAATGCGACATTCATGCATTCAGTACAGTACGACCATTCGATAAAGTATACATGGATTTTGTTGGTATTTTACCGGAAACTATAACTGGAAATAAATAACAGTTGACTTTGTCTCTGTGTCAGTGCAGGTCGTTGTTACAAGTGCATGTAGTGATTTCTGTGATTTAAATAGTGTATTGAATATTAAATATACTTATAGTGAGTTTTCGTCAAAGTTCTGTTTCTTGTCGTTAAGTGTCGTTGTTTTTATAAAATATTAAATATTTGTTATAATACATTTATATTTAAATCAATTTAAGTAATATATTTGTCTATTTCTGTGTAATATTACTGCGGCATGCATTGTTATTGTTATCTGTGATTTTCTATTCTTCTTCGTGCGATATTTGTTTACGTCGTTTTTCTATTGTGTTGTTAGTGCGTATTTTAATTAGTAACAGCTGTAAGCATTTAACCCTTGAGTGATCCAATTTTTTTATTCGGCACTAAATTTTTAAATTTTTTAAATTTATAAATTTTTTTAATTTTGTACTTTTGTTTTTTTCAAAAGTTATAATAAATGGAATTCTTATCAGTAGAAAATTTTGCTGCCTGTTCTTTGAGGGATAAGTTCAAGAGTCAAAACATATTAAATTCTATGTTTTCTTGTTCCGGTCCCTGCGGACAGCTTTATCATGCTCCATGTGCCAATATTTCTATGGCGTGTACAGAATTTTTAAGTTCAGTGCACTCAGGTTTGCAATGGTATTGTCCTACTTGTACACCTCTCTCTCCATCAATTTTTTTGTTAAAATTAAAAACTTTAGAGATAGGTTAAATACTTTAAACATCAATTATACAGAAATTTTAAATTCATTAAATGAATTTAATTCATTGGTACATGCATGTGATACTGAGCATTTGGCGGATTGCATTGATAATCATACAGCAATTATCGAAGATTCTGCCTCATCTGATATTGTTCCTCCACCCAAAAAGTGGTCAAAAAGCGCAAACGAGTTAATAGTAATAACTCACTAAACCCTCCTCGGGCAAAGCGCATTTCACATAAAACTTCTATCACTCCTCCCCCTCAAACTCCTAATGCAGCGCCTTTACTAGTAGCAGTAAGCCTGCCCGAAAATAGCACTAATAATATTATCAATATTAATAATGAAAATTCTGGATTGAAGGCAATACCTAAATTAAAAAGAATTTTTATTTCTAGATTAATGCCTGACACGACTACTGACAATATAATCAGCTTTTTAAAAACAAATAATCTAGTACCTGCTGACACCTACATACCATGTAAGAAAATTGGTAACAGGCCACCTTATGCATCATTTACTGTATCAATCGCTACAGAATATGCTGCGGATGTTATTCGCTCAAATCTTTGGGCAGACAATATTTTTGTTTCCGAATTCAAACAAAAAAAAGTCAACAAACGAACTGCACACCAAAATTTAAAAATCTAGAGCGAATCACCCTTTACTATCAAAACGTAAGCGGTTTGCGCTCAAAGACTCGAGATATTTTTTTAGCTACTCAAACTTTTGAATATGATCTCATAGCATTAACTGAGACTTGGTTAAATAATAGCTATTTAAGTATTGAAATATTTGATAATAGTTTCAATATCTTTAGAAAAGATCGGTTTGAGTGTGAAAATTCTCCAGTCGGTGGTGGTGTTTTAATTGCAGTTAAGAATACTTTTATAAGTTCCTTAGTAGAAATACCTGTTGCTTCTACATTAGAGCTTATTTGTGTAAAGATTGTATTACACAATTCCTGTGTATATATCTTAAATGCATATATTCCTCCTAAAAGTAATGTGGAAGCCTTTGAGACTTTATCGAAGTCAGTTGATTTTGTACTAGATTTACTTAATAGTTCTGACGATATTTTAATGATGGGAGATTTTAATCTACCTGATTTAAAATGGGATAGATCTGACGATGATACATATTACTGTGCATCTAACTCTAAAACTCGACAAGAACAAATTTTTGTCGACACTATCTCATCTAACTTACAACAAGTAAGTTGTATTACTAACTGTCTAGATAGACAACTTGACCTGGTTTTTACTACTGACAGTAATAATTCGGTTGCTAAACGGTCTATTCATGCTCTAACAGGCATTGATAATTATCATCCACCTTTAACAATTTATTACCAATCTGATAGAGATAATATAATTAATTCTCGCTCTTCAGATAAAGTATATGAATTTAATTTTGCTAAAGCAGATTATGCTAAAATGAATGAATTGTTATTTGCAAAACGTGATTTTTTATCAAACTATATTGACAATAATCAACCCGATTGTTCCATAAATTTCTTTTACTTTGAACTATTTCCTTGTATTGCACTATCGGTACCTTACAGTCTGAAATAGTCTAAGCAATCATCGTATCCATGGTACACCAAAGAATTAAAGAATTTACGTAATTCTAGGAATAGAGCATGGAATAGATATGTCAATAGTCAAAATCCTAATGACCTAGAAACATACACTATCATGTTTCTGGAATTTAAAAGTAAATCAGCTTCACTTTATTCTGATTATGTTGAAAAAATGAAGCTTAAAATACTATCAGACCCTAAGAAGTTTTGGGGTTTTATTAATACTAAAAAGAAAAGTGATGGTTTTCCAGCATCATTTAAAAATAACGAGGAGTTCAATGGTGACCCTGATATTATATGTGGCTTATTTGCTAGCCTTTTTAAGCAGTCGTTTAGTAGTGATCCGTTCATTATTGATAATAACTATTTTCAATACATGCACTCAGCACCCAAAACTTCACTAGATTCTATGTCCTTTACACCGGATTTAATCTTGCAATACATTTCGTCAATTGATGATGATTATAGCTCTGGGCCAGACGGTATTCCTGCTACAGTTTTTAAGAACTGTGGTGCGTCGTTATGTATGCCCCTTAGTATCATATTTAATAAATCAATTAATGAAGGTAATTTTCCACAATTTTGGAAAAACTCATTTATAAGTCCAATTTTTAAAAAAGGGTGCAAAAACGATGTTACCAATTATAGACCAATTGCTAAACTCTCATCTATCCCGAAATTGTTTGAACGCATTGTGTATGTTCAAGTAAAAATTCATTGTAAACATGTAATTACAACACGTCAGCATGGATTTGTTACCGGTAGATCCACGGTATCAAACCTACTGGATTTCACCTCATTCACAACTGACGAAATCGAGTCAGGAAATCAAGTTGATTGCATATATACTGACTTCAGTAAAGCTTTCGACAAACTTCCTCACAATTTAATTTTGTTCAAATTAAAGATACTTGGTTTTCCAGAATTCTTTGTGAAATGGATACAATCTTATTTATCTGATCGGTCATATCTAATACGTTTCAGAAAAGTTTCATCTTCACCTTTTATTGCAACATCCGGGGTACCTCAGGGTAGCCATCTTGGACCTCTTTTATTTATTTTGGCGATTAATGATGTCATATACAATATAAAGTACTCCAATCTATTAATTTATGCCGATGACATGAAAATTTATAAGGCTATCAAGGATGAGAAGGACGCTAAATTACTGCAGACAGATTTAAATTTTTTTTTAATTTGGTGTTTTAAGAACCATTTGGTACTTAATCCAGATAAGTGTCAGTCTATGATATTTTCTCGAAAGAGAAACAATATAGAGTATAACTATATGTTAAAAGAGGAAAATGTTAGTCGAGTACATATAGTAAAGGATCTAGGTCTGTTTGTTGATCCCACTTTATCGTTCAAACTTCATATTTAATATATATGTAAAAAAGCCTCTTCATTGCTTGGTTTTATCAAGCGCTGGGCTAAAAAATTTAATAGTCCTTTGACTACATTAACTCTATATAATACTCTAGTACGATGTCATCTAGAATATGCAAGTCAAGTATGGTCTCCTTTTTATAAAGTGCACACTGATCGTATCGAACGTATACAAAAAAACTTTGTACGATTCGCTCTCAATGGTTTAAATTGGGTTGATAATTACAATCTTCCACCATACGAGGATCGGCTGAAGCTATTAAACTTGAAATCACTTGAAGATCGCAGAAAAAATGCTGATGTAATCTATATACATCAACTCATTACTGGTAAATTGGATTCACCAGAGCTTCTACGATATATAACCTTTTACCAAAATCGTAGAAGTAGTAGAAATGGTGATACATTATTCTATCTTCCATTTAGTAGAACAAATTATGTTGTATCATCACCTTTTAACCGTATGTGTAATACAGTTAATAATTGCAGACATTTTAATGTTAATCTGTCAAAAAGTCAACTCAAATGTAGATTGAAGCTTTAATAATAGAAATAATATTGTAGATATTTTAACAACTGCATGCGTTTGTTACGAGCCCAACTACTATTAGTGGGTAAATTTTTTCAAGCATTTATGCTAGCTTGCACTTTAGCTGAATTAGCTAAAACTCGATTATTATTATTATTATATATTATGTTAGGTAGTGAGGATGTTGGCAAGGCAAATATAAAAAAAAGATATTTGACACTTGCCAACCCACTAAGACCATTATTGGTCCATTGTGTTTATTGTTTTTTATATATATACTAGCTGGACCCGTTCACAGCTTCGCCCGTGCTAAGTTTTTGTAATTGTAAAACTATATCGTTTATAAAGTACATTTACGACCCTTTTTACCTTTCCCGCCCACATTGAACACCCCTTTTTCAAATCCCGCTCACATTCCACGTGGCTTATAAAATGTTTAAAAATGATCCTTTGTTTCGATTTGCACAACTCTGCTCATAGTAAGTCAGGAATTTTCGCATTTTGAAAATTTATATTATCCAAGATTTTTGAACTTTTTGGATTTTATTGATTTTTGTATATTTTTCGAACTATAACTTAGGAAATATATTTGTGGTTTTCAGAGTAGAATTTATTTTTTAATAAAAACCATGGATTTAATTTAAGTCAATTCTGTGCCAACTTTGTAAGCGGTAGTTATTGATTCAATCTAATAGGTTCTGAAAAGTTGTCGTGCTATAAAGAAGACATTCAAAATTGATTTGATCAGGCACTTATGCCGTTTCATTTTCTCAGCCATATGACTAATACAGTATATAGAAGAAAACGGCTTCTAGATCCAAGACGGTGAATTTTTTTTCCACAAAGTCTGTTTTAAACAGATGTTATTTAGCAGTTCTTGGCATCGAAAGGGTGGGAAGTAATAACTATCTGATAAATCCTATTGAAATTTTTGTAGGGGAGGTGACACGCACCTTTATACAATCCCGCCCACATTATAGGTGACGATTCTTCTTTTTAATATTAACCTTTGTTTCCATTTTCATAACTCTGATCAGAAGTTATAGCATTTTTAACGTTATGGTTATATCGAAGTGCCACACCCCTTTATCAAATTCCTCCCATATTTAGCAAAAAGATAAATAACAACACAATACGTTACATTACTGAGCCCAATTTTATGTCTGTGGGTATCTTAATTACCAGATATTTTGAATTAAAAGTTCAGTTTTGCCACGCCTCTTTTTGTACCTTACCTCGGAACACGTGGAAGATCATTTTGGTATATAGCATAATTTTGAATAGCATAATTTTATAAATTTATATATGGTGGTGCAAAATTGAAAGCATTTTTTCCCAATTTTCAAAATGTCTGTGTTTTTTGGCCAGGGCACGTACGCCCCTCAATGAAATTTTAATTTGAATTTAATTTAATTTTAATTTGAAAATTAAAAATTGAAATTGAAATAGTCTAGTATATTGCGTGAACTGAGTTTTTTATTAATTGTTATCAGAAAAGTAGTGGCGCATATAAAAATATTGAAATGCAAATATTATATGGACTTTTTGAAAATTGCGCAAAATTTTGATATTTTGTTTTTGATAGTTTTTATGGTAAATAATGTTTTTAAAGGTTTTAAGCATCTTTCGATTCAAACAATTGATTGCAATCAAAAATGTCTATCTGAAGTCCCTTAATTGTGAAATCGCAACATTATTTTCAATACATATTTTATTGAGGCACATCCACAGTGCTGCACGAAAAAGTTCAAAATATTCATCAATCGAAAGTTTGGTCAATGTTTTAACCAACAAAAATTTTTGAAATTTCTAGATTTTACGCACCTACTTACATTTTATAATCTCAAAAAGCATCACTATATAAAAATTTATCTCTATGAATTGGTATTGCTAAACAAATAGATATATTAACATATTTCTTTTTATGCTTTATTTTAAATTGTCTTTAATGACTAATTAATATATAATTAAAAATAATTTCTATCACATATATGTGTCCTTAAAACAGCGAAAAAGTTTTAATAAAAAAAAAATTTTTTTAGTGTAAATCTGCAAGTATTAGAAATTATACATATAACTTATAACTTATATTGGTAATTCTTCATACGCTCTATAAATATATACAATTTTTGACGAAATTAAGTGAAAACGGTGGTTTTAAAATTTTATTTTTTTAATTTTCAACTTAAAACCGCCATAACTTTTAAGCCCATTGCAATAATTGATTCACGTGGTATAATATCAGAGTATATCGGCACAAAACGGTGGTTTTAAGTTTTTTTTTTTTAATTTTCAACTTTAAACCGCCATAACTTTTACACCCCTTGCAATAATTGATTCACATGCTATGTTGGATTAATATATAATCACCCATTATTATTAATCTTACAATCCAAATTCATTCTTCCATCATTCATTATAGTTTACTCATTCTTTGTACCTCACGAGTATATTACTATTCTGGTTTACTACTACTCTAATAAAGACAGTCTAACTGAACGGTCGTGTGTGTTTTTGCATTCTCGATTACAAAGGTTATGGGCCCAGAACGCGAAAATAATTAAAAACGGTTCACACGTGTAAATCAGTAGTTTTCTGTCGGAAAAATATATATTCGTTGGTCAAAAAAAATGGCAAATCCAATTGCTCACATTGATAAGTTCAACGGGGAGAATTATGCCAGTTGGTACGTGCAAATGAAAAGTTTGCTAATCACATTGGATTATTGGGCGATTGTGGACACCATGTGCAGTACGACGGCAACGGCGGAGGAGAAGGCTTTGTGGAAGGCGGCAGACCAAAAGGCATTAGCTACCATCATATTATCAGTGAAGGCGTCAGAATTGATACATATAAAAAGATGTAGTTATGCGTGCGAAGCGTGGAGGAAGTTGTATGAAATTTACCAAGCAAAGGGTCCCGCGCGGAAGGTCAATCTTTTTAAACAACTTGTTCGGTTTCAATTTCGCAGTGGTGAGAGATTTAATAGCCAAATAAATGATTTTTGCACAATTGCTGAAAACCTAAAAAAAATTGATGTCGTGGTGCCGAATGATCTCCTTAGCATTTTACTATTGTGCAGTCTACCTGACAATATGGAAAATTTTGTTGTTCACACGTGAGAGCCGAGACAGTTTACCACCTCTGGAACAATTGAAGGTCAAAATATTGGAAGAGGAGCAACGACGAGGTGAAAAATTTGTAGCGAGCGGAGAACAATTGTTTGCAGTAAAATCATCGAAGGAGCGAAAAGATTATGAAGCGACCTGAACGAGAGAATGCGTGCGAGAGTGCAGAAGATCGTAGGAAGAAGATTATAAAATGCTATGCATGCGGAATGCGTGGCCATATACGAACTCAATGCAGAAAAAAAAGCAGATCATCGGAGGTTGTACTCAGTGCATGCGGAACAGAGATTTACAATAACAACAAGTGGATTCTCGACAGCGGCGCTTCGTCGCATATGACTTGTGATGAACGATTGTTTTTATCTTTGGAGAAATACACTCAAAAGGTCATGCTTGCATCGGGTGAGAGCGTACTAGCGAGAGGCATAGGTAATGTTACTCTCAAATCAGTTTACTCTGACATTACACTACGCGACGTTTTGTTCGTGCCAGAGCTCAATTCTAATTTTTTGTCTGTGAGCAAAATCATTAGCAATGGGAGTTCAGTGCAGTTCACCGAAAATAAAGCTTTTGTCAAAACAAAATTTAATAAAATTGTTTTTGTTGCTGAAATTAGTGGTGGAATATTTTTAACGCAATTTGGTAAGCAGGAATGTGCGATGCTAGCAGCCGATAAATCCCAAATTGATGTGTGGCATCGAAGATATGGACATTTAAATGTTCGTGATTTGTGTATGTTGTCCAATAAAGAAATGATTCGAGGTATGAGGGTTAAAAAGCCAAATAATTTCGAGTGCTTAACTTGTGTTGTTTGTAAAATTTGTTCACAACCTTTTAATTCATATTCTAATGTTTTCACAACTAGAGCACTGGAGTTGGTTCACACCGACATATGTGGCCCCATGCGAGTGGCATCAAAAGGCGGTTCAAGATATTTTATAAGCTTCATTGATGACTACTCGCGATACACAACAACATATTTTTTGAAGAACAAATCGGACGCGTTCCAGGCATTCAAAAACTACATGTTGAGAGCGGAGAAACAAACTGGTTGCAAATTAAATGGAATTCGCAGTGATAACGGTCGTGAGTACATTAATTTTGAATTTTCAATTTTTTTTAAATCAAATGGCATAAAACACCATACGACAGTGAGCTACACCCCACAACAGAATGGAATAGCCGAAAGGGCTAATCGAACTTTAGTCGAAATGTCCAGGTGTATGCTCGCTGATTCGTCACTGCCTCAATGTTTTTGGTCTGAAGCAATCAATACCTCAACATATTTAAGAAATCGAGCTCCAACCAAGGTTCTTAAAGCAAAAACACCATATGAAATTTGGTTTCGGCGTATACTTTCAGTGGCACACTTGAAAACTTTTGGATGTGATGCTGTTGTTTTAAATAAACGAACGGGTCACTCAAAGTTTGCGCCAAAAGGAGAGAAATTGGTTTTGTTGGCATACAGGCTGTATAATCATCACAAAAAATCTATTGTTATCGCCAGAGATGTTATTTTCTTTGAAAATTCGTTCTCAAGTGATCAGTTAGCGAGAACTGGTGCTTTATCTCAATATAAAAATAATGCTTATTCGTTTTTTGATGTTGTTCATCATGAAGTTGCTGTTGGTTCGCAAAATATTGCTGTTGGTTCGCAAGATGTTACTATTGGTTCGGTAGATGTTGATCATCGTAATGTTGATTTTAGTACGCGTAATTATGCTGTTGGTCGGCGAAATAATTCTGTGGGTCGGCGAAATGATGCTGTTCGAGAAAATGTTGCGAGAAATGTTGCTGGTGAGAGGAGCGAATCTGGTGATCAGGATGTTGCTGCTGATAGTCAAGATACTCCTGTTGTTGTTGCTGGAAACGAAGTTATTGTTGATGATGATGATATTGTGGTGGCTAGTGAAAACGAAAATATTTCGGATGAAGAAGAGTCTTTTGTTGAAGTTGGACCGAAGAGAAAACGAGGCAGACCGAAAATTATCCGGAATGGAAACATTGGAAGACCAAGAAAAATATATGTTGTGGAGTCAGAACCCGAAGTGGTAAATGAGCTTTGTGCTGATAACAACGATCCAATTTCAATTAAAGCTGCTATGGAGAGCGAGAATGCGATTCACTGGAAAAAAGCAATGGAAACGGAATTTGATGCGTTATTAAAAAATGAGACTTGGGAACTCGTTGTTGAACCTAAGAACAAAAATGTAATCGGAAATAAATGGGTTTTTACGACTAAGCGTAGAGCAGATGGTACGGTTGAAAAACATAAAGCTCGTTTGGTGGCACAGGGGTGTTTCCAAAAATATAATGTTGACTATTTTGATACCTATGCGCCTGTAGTTAGACACTCTACAATTCGATTAATTTTGGCAATTGATGTACAATATAAGCTTTTAGTTAACCATATCGATATAGTTGCTGCATATTTAAATGGTACCTTGACAGAAGATGTTTAATGAAGCAGCCGGAGATGTTCGTGAGTCAAACGTATCCAGAGAGGGTGTGCAGATTGAGAAAGTCTCTGTATGGTTTGAAACAGGCTGGCCGAGACTGGAATATAAAAATTAATGAGATTTTGTCTACGATTGGATTCCAGAGATGTTCAACGGATAAATGCTTATATATTATGCGCAACAATAATGGCATGAACATAATAGGCTTGTATGTTGATGATTTGATTCTTGCGTGTTCTTCGGAAAAAACGATGAACAAAATTGTTGAGAAACTATGCGAAAATGTAGATGCAGTCAATCGTGGTCCCATTGCATATTATTTGGGAATGGAGATTGAGAGAGTTGGTCTGCGTGGTGAGATTTCGATTAATCAATGTCGTTACACAACTGATCTTTTACAACAATGGAATATGGTCGATTGTAAGCCAGCGTCAACACCATTTGTAGCAGGGACCGTGTTGGATAAATGTACGAAAGATAGTTGCAGCGGTTTCGATACAAAAAAACTACCAGTCATTAATCGGTGGTCTTATGTATCTGGCGATAATATCTAGACCTGACATTGCTTACATCGTATCTAAACTATCACAATTTAATTCTCATCCGCATAAGGAACATTTTGTAGCAGCAAAACATGTTCTACGATATCCTAATTCTACATTGAAAGCAACATTAACCTATAAATTAATTAATCAAAATTTACTTTGTTACACAGATTCTGATTGGGGGTCTGGCATTACTGATCGAAAGTCCTACAGCGGTCACGTACTATTTTTTGGTGACGGACCTATGGCATGGGAGTCAAAGAAACAAAATGTTCTCTCAGTTCAATGGAGGCGGAATACATTGCGATGTGTCAAGGGGCGAAGGAGGTCGCGTTTCACAGGAGTTTATTGAAAGAGCTTTTTGCAACACGTAAGCAATGCAACAACTATACGCTGTGACAACCAAGGAGCGCAGTTCCTCGTCAAAAATCCGATTGCTTATAAGAGAAGCAAGTACATCGACATCAGATACAACTACATTCGCGAGAAACATCTTTTAAACGAGATTGACATCGAATTTGTACCATCGTGTGATAACGTTGCAGATGTATTAACTAAATGTTTGTCTAGAGAAAAACATAATAATTGTTGTAAATTGCTGAATATTAGATTTTTGTGAATTTTGTAAAACACACAATTATGTTACATATATATATATTACTTTATTTTTGCTGTTTAATACAATGAATTTGTATTGAGGTGGAGTATGTTGGATTAATATATAATCACCCATTATTATTAATCTTACAATCCAAATTCATTCTTCCATCATTCATTATATTTTACTCATTCTTTGTACCTCACTAGTATATTACTATTCTAGTTTACTACTACTCGAATAAAGACAGTCTAACTGAACGGTCGTGTGTGTTTTTGCTTTCTCGCTTACATGCTATTGCTTAAAAATTGTGAATTTTTTTGTACCCTAAATTCTAAAAAAATTCTGTTTTTGCTTATATATATATATATATATATATATATATATATATATATATATATATATGTTTTTGCCTATATATATATATATATATATATATATATATATATATATATAGATGATATATAGATGATATATAGATGATATATATATATATATATATATATATATATATATATCATATATATATATATATATATCATCAATATATATATATATATATATATATCATCTATATATATATATATATATATATATAGATGATATATAGATGATATATATATATATATATATATATATATATATATATATATATATATATATATATATATATATATATATATATATATATATATATATATATATATATATAGATGATATATATATATATATATATATAGATGATATATATATATATATATATATATATAGATGATATATATATATATATATATATATATAGATGATATATATATATATATATAGATGATATATATATATATATATATATATAGATGATATATATATATATATATATATATATATATATATATATATATATATATTGATGATATATATATATATATATATGATGCGAATAAAAACGTAAAATTGTGGTTGTAGCACTGATTTTATTAAAAAAAAATTAAATTAAACTCAAATTGTGACAAAATGTATCTGAACAAAAAAAAAGTTTGACAATAAAAAATAATGTTTCAAATTAAAGATAAAATTAAATTGTACAGTGCGGTTCTCAACATCTCGGCCTCCTTTGAAAGCATCCGCTTTCAAATATCCAAGAAGAGAGGGCAAAGCTTAGTGATTGGTCCTTGTATGTTCCTTTACTTGTGGTTACTGTGACAACTCGCACAAGTCCATCAGAATCAGGATGAGTTTCGATTACCTATCCTATTGACCAGTGAGATGGCAGCATATTATCTTCCTTGAGTATTACTACAAAGTTCTTCGAATGTGACAGACGCATTGACAAGAACACGTTTGAAATGGTGTTTGGTGGACTTTACGGCTTCCCAAATCCCACCATAATGGGGTCCAGATGGAGGTGAAAAATGCCACTGTATGTTCTGCTCTGTCAATTCCTTTGTAATGTTTTGTTGTGCCGTCGATTTATTCGAAAAAAGGTAAAGTTCTTGGAGTTGTTGATTGGCACCGACAAAGTTAGTGCCATTATCTGAATACATATGTATTGGTTTGCCACGCCTTGCAACAAATCGACGGAAAGCTGCGATGAAGGCTGATGTGGACAATTCTGTCACCAACTCGAGATGTACTGCTTTTGTCACCATACATACGAAAAGCGAAATCGATGATTTGTAAAGCCTGGATCCTCGACCATTCCATGATCGTACTTGTATTGGTCCAGTGAAGTCTACTCCTGTATTCACAAATGCGAAACCCGGTTCCAAACGATGTTGTGGTATGTTTCCCATTTGTTGTTCGTACGGTATGCCGCGAAATTTCATGCATGTTGTACATTTGTAAACGCAGCGCTTGATTACGTACGTTGCTGATGGAATCCAATATTTTAATCCAATTAAATAACGCATTTGACGGTTTCCAGCGTGCAGATATCTTGTGTGATAATCTCTCACGATGAGTATCGTCAAATTATTATTCTTGTGCAGAATAGTAGGATGCTTTTGATCGTAGTTGATACTTGCATTAATTATCCTACCACCAACTCTTAATACACCTTTAGTATCTAAAAATGGTGACAGTGGTGCAGCAAGCTTATGTGTGGACGATAATTGTTTGCCAGCGGACAAACAGCGGATTTCTGTTGAGAATGATGTCGTCTGTGGCGCTCTAACAAGAGCGTATTGGGCTGATTGCAGTTCCATTGAGAAACCGAGATCTCAAATCGACATTCGATTTCTTTGCTACGCGGTTTCTCACAAATCGTAACATGTGTGCTGCAACTCGAACTAATTTTGTGTAGTCTGAATATCGGTTGATGAGTTCAACATATGAACCAGTAACAACGTGCAACGTAACAACGTGCACCGACGAGGATGATCTGAAATTCAAGCTAGTACCACAGTTGAATCAGTCCAGTCCGTCCATAATTCGAGTCGTGGTAGAGTTATTTTTTTAACGGGTACTACTCTCGTCTTTGTTGCGATAAGATTTGTATGAATTATGCCGTCTTCTGTTTGAAAGACGATGATAAATGGCCGCTGAATACGCCATTTCTGAAGGGTCTGCGAATCCATGTAATTCAACGTTTTGTTCATCCGCATACTGCAGCCATCTGGGAATTCGTAGATCTCTGATGCTATTTATGTTCTCACGGAATATAGACCATTGATTGAAAAGGTCGCTCGGCAGCTCTTGCTCCCACTCAATGCCTCTTAGCCAGAGTTTTAGCATAAATATTTTCATTGATATGACAACTGGCGACAGCCATCCCAGTGGATCGTAGTTTTTTGAAATGTCCGACAGCACTGCTCGTTTAGTCACGTTTTCTGGCATATGTCACAGTTTTCATATGGAATTCCCTTGACTGTTCATCCTTTGAATCTCTCCATAAAATACTTTGCAGTGAACGATCTTCAAGGTGAACAATGATTTGTCTGTACATCTTCTCAATGTCACCTATAAATCCGATTTCGTATTTTCAGAATTTCAGCAGAATGTCGAAAAGTGTGTTTTGAATAGTCGCTCCTACCAACAGTTGATCATTGGGCGACATGCCATTCGTTGTCTTGCTCGACGCATCGAAGACGACTCGAAGTTTTGTTCTAGTGCTGCTCAGTTTTGTGACTGCGTGATGCGGCATAAAATAAGTTCTGCGTGGTGGGGAATATGTTGCGATTTGCATATGATTAAGTTTGATAAATTCATGCATGAAGTTTTTGTAATCTTGTTGTAATTGTGAATTGTTAGTGAATCGACGCTCCATGCCGACCAATCTCCGGAATGCTGCTGATCTTGATTAACCAAGCTCTACGTGGTTGTGTTTGGTTGGCAACTTTACCACATACATGCCATTGTGATCTCGTCGCACGTTTAGTTGATAGTGTTCTTCGGCTTGTTCTTCTTCTGGTGAAAGAAGATTGACTGGAGCTTGTAGTTCTTCAGTTTCCCAGAAACGCTGAAGCTGCTTATCCAAGTCCATGGTAACGTGTGCTGATATAATGTGATTCTTCGCTGGAGCTGCAATTTTGCCGACGACTACCCATCCGAAGATAGTGTTGATTGCACTCGGTGAACCACTTGGGTGAACTAACTTGTCCTGTAGAATACATTCGGAAAATACATCAGCACCTAGTATTATGTCGATGCGACTCGGCTTATTGTACATGACATCAGCAAGTTTGAGATTTTGTAAAAAATCCAACTTATGTTTGTCAACATCATACACCGGAAGATTCATTGTAAGTTGCGTCAGACAGTAAGCTTTCGTGGTTATTATTCTGTTTGCTTGCGTAGCATTGATGTGAAGTTCCACCTTTCCTCTCGTGCAGCGCTCATTACACCATATAGAATGGTTTTATAGTGAAAACGCTTGAGCTGCAACCGTTGTTCGCATGCTTCAGTGATGAGAGTGTTCTGCGACCCAGAGTCGAGTAGCGCGCGACATTGCTGAAGACTATTGGAACCATCGCGAATCAAAACCATTGTTGTTGGTAGTAGAGTAAGTGTCTGCTGAATTGATATTGATGCAGCTTGTCGTGCAGGTTGACTGTTCCTGCGGTTCAGGTGACTGTCGCGAACAATGTTAGTGTTGTTGTGATTCTTTTGATTTTGTAGTTGAATTAATGTGCAGCAATGTGTTATGTTTTGAGTTACATAACCTGCATGACGAACTCTTGCACTCATTTTCTCGATGATTTGATTGTAAGCAATTAAAACATATGTTGTGTTGTTTTAAAAATATTTCGCATCAATCGCCATATCTTTAAATTGATTGCAACTGTACACATAGGGGACTATGGGGGCGATTATCACAAGGCAACGTGTCTGAGTGCTTCAACATGGCGAAGCCAGCGCAATCCTTGTAGGTGTCGTCTCAAGTCAACTCACTGGTCACCAGAATTGACAAATTGTCAAATGGTGACACCTCCACTTCGGTGGAAGTCCTCCTCGTGGAAGTCCCTGGAAACGGCGCTCTACACCACCCGGTGTAGAAGTCGGCTAAAGTGAGTGGCGAGCATCTCCCTCAGAGTGAGGGTTCGTGCGTTGGGTTTGGGTCCCACCACGGAAAAAACCTATGCGCCCAATGAAAACAAAAAAGAAGCCTCGGATAACGACCGATTACAACGATGACGACCCACGCAAACGTTTTAAGGACCATGATTTACGGATATGCACCTGGAATGTCCGGACCCTTTATAGGGAAGGTGCCTCTATCCAGCTGGCAGATGTCCTCGAAAAATATAAGGCTGACATCACCGCTATCCAGGAGATGCGATGGACGGGACAGGGCTGTTCGAAACAAGCGTCCTGTGATATCTACTACAGCTGCCATGCGGAGAGACACGAATTTGGATGTGGATTTGTGGTCGGCAAGAGACTCCGCCACCTTGTCTCTAGGTTCACGCCCGTGGACGAAAGGCTGGCAACAATCCGCATCAAGGCTATATATTTCCATATCAGCCTAATTTGTGCACACGCTCCGACGAACGAGAAAGATGACGAGACAAAAGAGCGCTTCTACGAGCGCCTAGACAACGCATACGAGCGCTGCCCCCGCCACGATATCAAAATCGTGCTAGGCGATTTTAACGCCAAGGTGGGCAGAGAAGCCATCTATTGTCCCACAATCGGAAAATTTAGCCTCCATGCCAACACTTCCGATAACGGAACGAGACTAATCGACTTCGCCGCAGCACGAAACATGGTAGTTAGTAGCACTAGATTCGAACATTTCGATATCCACAAGGCCACATGGTTGTCGCCCGATCAAAAAACTCGAAATCAAATTGATCACGTTGTGATTGACGGAAGGCACTCTTCAAGCGTGATGGACGTACGCACTATCCGAGGTGCCAATATGGACTCGGATCATTACCTTGTAGCAGCCAAGGTCCGCACACGCTTAAGCGCTGCGAAGAACGTACGGAACCAAACGCAGAGAAAGCTAGACGTCGGAAAGCTGCAATCACAACAGACAACGCAAGCCTTTTCCACTCGACTCTCACACCTGCTTAGACAAAGCACTCCTCCTCTCGATGATATAAGCGCGCAGTGGAATCATATCTCCTGCTCTATGCGTACGGCTGCCGAAGAGGTGCTTGGATTCCAACGCCCCCTGAGGAATCAGTGGTATGACCAAGAGTGTCGCGCGGCCACTGCAGAGAAAGACGCTGCGTACAAATCCACCCTGCAGTCAGTAGCTACGCGAGCTGCGAAGGAGCGATACAAAGAGAAGAGGAGGGAAGAGAGACGTCTTTTCAGGCGAAAAAAAAGCGAGGCAGAAAGACGTGAGTGTGAGGAGATTGAGATGCATGGGGACAGGAATGAGGCTCGAAAATTCTTCGAGAAAATAAGACGCCTAGCCGGAGGTTCGAAATCCGGAGCCTCTTCCTGTAAAGATGAGAACGGAAATCTAGTGACAGATATCCAGAGCACACTGAAAATATGGAGGGATCACTTCTCTAAACTGCTGACCGGTGATGATGACCTCAATTCCACCGATAGAGAAGCAAACCCGGCAACCCCAGTACTTGATGACGACGTTGAGATTCCGCCACCCGACCATGACGAGGTCAGAACAGCCATTGCTCGGCTGAAAAACAACAAAGCCGCAGGTGCTGATGGCCTGCCTGCTGAATTGTTTAAGACCGGAGGCGAAGAGCTAATAGAGAGCATGCACGAGCTCGTAAGCAGAATATGGTCGGATGAAAGCATGCCAAGTGACTGGAACCTCAGTGTACTCTGCCCAATCCTTAAGAAAGGGGATCCCACTATCTGCGCCAACTACCGTGGGATCAGCCTACTCAATATCGCATACAAGGTTCTATCGAGCGTATTATGTGAAAGACTGAAGCCCATCGTCAACAGACTGATTGGACCTTATCAGTGCGGCTTCAGACCTGGAAAGTCCACCATAGACCAGATTTTCACATTGCGCCTAATCCAGGAAAAGACCCTAGAAAAACAGATCGACACCTACCACCTATTAGTCGACTATAAAGCCGCCTTCGACACTCCGATAAGGGAACGATTATACGCCGCAATGTCTGAGTTCGGTATACCTGCGAAACTTATAAGACTTTGCAGGATGACCCTGAGCAACACACGTTGCTCAGTGAGAATAGGAAAAGACCTCTCCGAGCCATTTCATACCGAACGAGGTTTCAGACAGGGTGACTCCCTATCGTGCGACTTTTTTAACTTATTGATGGAGAAAATAGTTCGAGCTGCCGAACTCCGTCAAAGCGGCACTATCCTCAACAAAAGTGTCATGCTGCTCGCATATGCCGACGATATTGATATCATTGGCAGGAGCACACGAGCAGTCAGCGCAGCATTCTCCAGATTGGAGAAAGAGTCGCGTCGAATGGGTCTAGCGGTGAACGAGGACAAGACGAAGTTCCTTGTGTCAACAAGCAAAAAAGAGTCCGTGCGTCTTGGACAAAAAGCTGATTTTGACACCCACAAGTTCGACATTGTGAAGGACTTCGTCTATCTGGGATCCAGCGTAAACAGCAACAACGACGTCAGCCTGGAGATCAAACGGAGAATAACTCTTGCCAACAGGTGCTACTTTGGGCTCAGTAGGCAATTGAGAAGCAGAGCCCTCTCTCGCCGGACAAAAATAACGCTCTACAAGTCACTCATCATGCCCGTCCTACTTTATGGTGCAGAAACATGGACGCTGGCCACCACCGATGAGAGAGTACTGGGAGCGTTCGAGAGAAAGATTCTCCGTAAAATCTTTGGCCCTATCTGCTTTGCTAACGAGTATCGAATCAGGATGAACCACGAGCTATATGAGTTATTCGACGACATTGACATAGTCAAGCGCATCAAGATCCAGCGGCTTCGCTGGCTAGGTCATGTCGAACGAATGGATGAAAACACTCCAGCCAAGAAGGTGCTTGAATCGAAACTCGAAGGTGGACAGCGTAGAAGAGGGCGTCCAAATCTGCGTTGGAAAGACCAAGTTGAGGACAACCTGGCAACGCTTGGTATTTCTAACTGGCGTCAGCGCGCGCAAAGCAGATCCGACTGGCGCGGCTTCATCTCAGCGGCCAAAACCGACCCACGGTTGTAAGGGCCATTTAAGTAAGTAAGTAAGTAAGTACACATAGTGGTCTCTGGAACAGATCGGGCACGATCCAGCAACTCCGGTATATGTTCGTAGTTGATTTCGTTTCTGCCCTGTGACAGCCTGCGTGACCTTGTGACTGGACGGCTTCTGTATGTTTTCAAGTTCGAAGACTCGTTTTTCCAAAAAGTCTAGAAACTGTTGAAATGTTGCAGCTACATCCAGTTTTCTCTCTCTGTACCAGAGGATGTGTGTATCGTTGTCCAGTTTCTTCAGTAGGTGGAAAAGCAAAATTGAATCCCACGATTCTACTGGTTCGTTTTGCACTTTCAGTGCATTCACACTCTCATTCGTGTTGTAGTAGAGCCACTTTGCCTCCGCGGCGGTCGAAGATTCCATTGATGGTTGATCAAATAAAAGTTCGAAGTATGCGTTCTTCATTTTGTCAGAATTGTCGTATTTCTTCTTTATTAATTGCCAAGCAATTTCATAATTATTGTTGGTTGGTTTCAAATGTTTCTCGACATTCGAAATGTTGGTTGGAGTGTGTATCATGGCTTCGAACAGATCGCGAAATCGACCAGCATAAATTGCTTTGATAGCAAAATATATGTCTTCCATCTCATTGCGATAAGCTTCCTCAGCCTCCATTTCTGCATCTTGTGTTGCAATATCTATGTCTTGTTGAATCTGCTCGTATTTATGGTACAACTCTTCTGCTTTGTCGACACGCACCTTCACATCGTTGATGGCTGCATTCTCATCAGAAATGTAGTTGTAAATACGCGTCAGAGAACCCTTGATGATTCGTCTTTGCGGTTTAAGAATCTCCACGTTGCAAAAAAACTTAAACCCTTTGTGATATCTGCGACAATTTGCAACGGTGCTCCGTGCGGTGCTCCGCTATGTTGAAATTATGTTGCTCTATGCTGCGTTGACGTCGTTAGCGAGCGCTCCAATGAGTTGGAAACCGTGTGTCATCGAAAAGTTGAAGTCTATTGCAATGCTTGCAACTGATGCTGTAGAGCCTTGCAACGTCTACCTAGCGCTCCGCTAATGTTTGAGATTTGCGAAAATTTAGCAATAATTCCCACATCCGGTTCGAAGGACCAAAAAATTATGCGAATAAAAACGTAAAATGGTGGTTGTAGAGCACTTATTTTATTAAAAAATTAAAATTAAACTGAAATTAAAAGATTTGACGTGCGCGATGTTCCATACATACATATATATATATATGTATGTATGTATGTATGTATGTATATATATATATATATATATATATATATATATATATATATATATATATATATATATATATATATATATATAATATATATATATATATATATATATATATATATATATATATACATACATACATATATATATGTATGTATGGAACATCGCGCACGTCAAATCTTTTAATTTCAGTTTAATTTTAATTTTTTAATAAAATAAGTGCTCTACAACCACAATTTTACGTTTTTATTCGCATAATTTTTTGGTCCTTCGAACCGGATGTGTGAATTATTGCAAAATTTTCGCAAATCTCAAACGTTAGCGGAGCGCTAGGTAGACGTTGCAAGGCTCTACAGCATCAGTTGCAAGCATTGCAATAGACTTCAACTTTTCGATGACACACGGTTTCCAACTCATTGGAGCGCTCGCTAACGACGTCAACGCAGCATAGAGCAACATAATTTCAACATAGCGGAGCACCGCACGGAGCACCGTTGCAAATTGTCGCAGATATCACAAAGGGTTTAAGTTTTTTTGCAACGTGGAGATTCTTAAACCGCAAAGACGAATCATCAAGGGTTCTCTGACGCGTATTTACAACTACATTTCTGATGAGAATGCAGCCATCAACGATGTGAAGGTGCGTGTCGACAAAGCAGAAGAGTTGTACCATAAATACGAGCAGATTCAACAAGACATAGATATTGCAACACAAGAAGCAGAAATGGAGGCTGAGGAAGCTTATCGCAATGAGATGGAAGACAAATATTTTGCTATCAAAGCAATTTATGCTGGTCGATTTCGCGATCTATTCGAAGCCATGATACACACTCCAACCAACATTTCGAATGTCGAGAAACATTTGAAACCAACCAACAATAATTATGAAATTGCTTGGCAATTAATAAAGAAGAAATACGACAATTCTGACAAAATGAAGAACGCATACTTCGAACTTTTATTTGATCAACCATCAATGGAATCTTCGACCGCCGCGGAGGCAAAGTGGCTCTACTACAACACGAATGAGAGTGTGAATGCACTGAAAGTGCAAAACGAACCAGTAGAATCGTGGGATTCAATTTTGCTTTTCCACCTACTGAAGAAACTGGACAACGATACACACATCCTCTGGTACAGAGAGAGAAAACTGGATGTAGCTGCAACATTTCAACAGTTTCTAGACTTTTTGGAAAAACGAGTCTTCGAACTTGAAAACATACAGAAGCCGTCCAGTCACAAGGTCACGCAGGCTGTCACAGGGCAGAAACGAAATCAACTACGAACATATACCGGAGTTGCTGGATCGTGCCCGATCTGTTCCAGAGACCACTATGTGTACAGTTGCAATCAATTTAAAGATATGGCGATTGATGCGAAATATTTTTAAAACAACACAACATATGTTTTAATTGCTTACAATCAAATCATCGAGAAAATGAGTGCAAGAGTTCGTCATGCAGGTTATGTAACTCAAAACATAACACATTGCTGCACATTAATTCAACTACAAAATCAAAAGAATCACAACAACACTAACATTGTTCGCGACAGTCACCTGAACCGCAGGAACAGTCAACCTGCACGACAAGCTGCATCAATATCAATTCAGCAGACACTTACTCTACTACCAACAACAATGGTTTTGATTCGCGATGGTTCCAATAGTCTTCAGCAATGTCGCGCGCTACTCGACTCTGGGTCGCAGAACACTCTCATCACTGAAGCATGCGAACAACGGTTGCAGCTCAAGCGTTTTCACTATAAAACCATTCTATATGGTGTAATGAGCGCTGCACGAGAGGAAAGGTGGAACTTCACATCAATGCTACGCAAGCAAACAGAATAATAACCACGAAAGCTTACTGTCTGACGCAACTTACAATGAATCTTCCGGTGTATGATGTTGACAAACATAAGTTGGATTTTTTACAAAATCTCAAACTTGCTGATGTCATGTACAATAAGCCGAGTCGCATCGACATAATACTAGGTGCTGATGTATTTTCCGAATGTATTCTACAGGACAAGTTAGTTCACCCAAGTGGTTCACCGAGTGCAATCAACACTATCTTCGGATGGGTAGTCGTCGGCAAAATTGCAGCTCCAGCGAAGAATCACATTATATCAGCACACGTTACCATGGACTTGGATAAGCAGCTTCAGCGTTTCTGGGAAACTGAAGAACTACAAGCTCCAGTCAATCTTCTTTCACCAGAAGAAGAACAAGCCGAAGAACACTATCAACTAAACGTGCGACGAGATCACAATGGCAGGTATGTGGTAAAGTTGCCAACCAAACACAACCACGTAGAGCTTGGTCAATCAAGATCAGCAGCATTCCGGAGATTGGTCGGCATGGAGCGTCGATTCACTAACAATTCACAATTACAACAAGACTACAAAAACTTCATGCATGAATTTATCAAACTTAATCATATGCAAATCGCAACATATTCCCCACCACGCAGAACTTATTTTATGCCGCATCACGCAGTCACAAAACTGAGCACCACTAGAACAAAACTTCGAGTCGTCTTCGATGCGTCGAGCAAGACGACGAATGGCATGTCGCCCAATGATCAACTGTTGGTAGGAGCGACTATTCAAAACACACTTTTCGACATTCTGCTGAAATTCTGAAAATACGAAATCGGATTTATAGGTGACATTGAGAAGATGTACAGACAAATCATTGTTCACCTTGAAGATCGTTCACTGCAAAGTATTTTATGGAGAGATTCAAAGGATGAACAGCCAAGGGAATTCCATATGAAAACTGTGACATATGCCAGAAAACGTGACTAAACGAGCAGTGCTGTCGGACATTTCAAAAAACTACGATAAACTGGGATGGCTGTCGCCAGTTGTCATATCAATGAAAATATTTATGCTAAAACTCTGGCTAAGAGGCATTGAGTGGGAGCAAGAGCTGCCGAGCGACCTTTTCAATCAATGGTCTATATTCCGTGAGAACATAAATAGCATCAGAGATCTACGAATTCCCAGATGGCTGCAGTATGCGGATGAACAAAACGTTGAATTACATGGATTCGCAGACCCTTCAGAAATGGCGTATTCAGCTGCCATTTATCATCGCCTTTCAAACAGAAGACGGCATAATTCATACAAATCTTATCGCAACAAAGACGAGAGTAGTACCCGTTAAAAAAATAACTCTACCACGACTCGAATTATGGACGGACTGGACTGATTCAACTGTGGTACTAGCTTGGATTTCAGATCATCCTCGTCGGTGCACGTTGTTACGTTGCACGTTGTTACTGGTTCATATGTTGAACTCATCAACCGATACATGTTACGATTTGTGAGAAACCGCGTAGCAAAGAAATCAAATGTCGATTTGAGATCTCGGTTTCTCAATGGAACTGCAATCAGCCCAATACGCTCTTGTTAGAGCGGCACAGACGACATCATTCTCAACAGAAATCCGCTGTTTGTCCGCTGGCAAACAATTATCGTCCACACATAAGATTGCTGCACCACTGTCAAAATTAAACTGAAATTAAAAGATTTGACGTGCGCGATGTTCCAAAATTTTCGAACTCAAATTGTGAAAAAATATATCTGAACAAAAAAAAAGTTTGACAATAAAAAATAATGTTTCAAATTATATATATATATATATGTATGTATATATATATATATATATATATATATATATATATATATATTATATATATATATATATATATATATATATATATATATATATATATATATATATATATATATTATATATATATATATATATATATATATCTAGGCTAGCTCGTCTGCTTGACCTGGTACCCAGCACAGTTTTAAACAGTGCTGCTCGTTGAGAATCTGAAGCTCTCTGCGACAACGACTGACTACTTCAGATTTATATTCCTATTCTTTAAGGCTTTAGGTAGGTTGACTATCAATGAAAAAGATAATATCGGTTGTCGAAAGTTCCCTCATTGCTAACAATCTTGCCGCGTCAGCCACGACATATATTTCCGCTTGATATATGGAACAGTCGTTTCCTATTTTTATCGATTTTCCACTTGAAGGGCTTCATCTTGTATCCCTCTGTATATACATTTATTTTATATTGATTTATGACCTCTTTTAGGCCCATCTTTTCTAATTCAATATATCTGTAATATTGTCCGTTACAGTTATTGTCGAGTTATGGTGGAGTGTCCATATGAAATTCTGTTTAGGTCTGTTGTCTGAGTGAGATTAATAATAGAACGCTGCGTATGCCTTCTTTAGCCTTTCGGTTATGTTTTGTTTCCAGTTAAGTTTGTCGTCTAAGACAATACCTAAAAACTTAGCACTTTTCGAAAGGTTAAACATGGTCCCCTCTAGTATGGGTAGCCGAAATGGTGGGATTTTTCTTCTATGTGTAATTATAACAAGTTCCGTTTTGTATGGGTTTATTTTAAGTGCACATGTCTTTGCCTATATTGTCGGTTTTTTTAAAGAGGTATATTACGTAATCTGTATGGTCGAGTTCAGAGATTTTGTTCCAGTTCACGCATGGTTCTTGTATAGGTACGATATCTAAGTTATTCTTTGTGATATGGACGAGGAGGTTTGAAGAAGCCATTATGCTACGGTGCAGGTTAATTTGAATTACCTCCATCATTACGATTCGGTTGCTTCAAATCTGTATTCACTCTACATACATATTAACTTTACAAGATGATTTTTTAAAATATATTTGCTGCGTAGCTATCCCAGACGCGGAAGCAAACACTGTAGCAAAAGCATTTTACGACGAAATCATTACACGACATAACATACCAAAAGTATTGATAACCGACAATGGTTCAAATTTTATTTCAAAATTATTTTCGGACACGTGTAAATTGTAGAAATTAAAAAGTTACATATTACGCCATATCATCCCCAGACCATCGGCTCTTTGGAAAGAAGCCATCGACCATTAGCAGAATATTTACGAAGTTTTGCGAAAGAGGATGGGTCAAACTGGGACTAATGGTTAAATACAGCCATGCACGTAAACAATAAAACATATGCCAACCGATTAAATGCACTTCAGCACTTTACAGGCAGAAGTCACTAAGGTAATGGAAATAAAACGAGATACGTAGTGCAGCCACAAAACCGCTTAATATTTTTATCATTAAAACAATTTTCATTCATGAAACTAAATATATTGCATTGGTAATGCAGATATGCCTGTTTAAAATAAAATGCAAATTGTACGAAATAATACAAACTGTCGAAATAAAAGAATTTAATTTATTTCGAAAGAAAATCGAACTTTTTATTTTTTATTTTAGAAAATTTTAATTTACAAAAAATGTCAACATGACAACTAAACACAATGATATATTTTTAAATAAGTAGAAAGGAAGTGATATGGTTAGATTATCCCCCTTTTTTGTGATGGCGCCAGCGTCACTTTATAAAATGAAAATTTCTGCAATTTCGAATTTGATGTTGATTTTCAGGAATAGTTTCATTTACAATAAACGCCGGTTTGAGTTCATCTTCATGATCGATGATGGCTGCGTAAGCTCCGGATATTGATGAAGAATATCGTGGTATGTTGAACTGTTCACCATTGTTTTAATCTTTGGATAATCTGATGTACTAGAATACGTCCTTTTGACACCCAACCTGTTTCGCTGTCTATCAGAGAATTATTCTTGAGATCAACAAGCAAACCAAAATGCTTGAGGAAATGAGCACCAATGATGGGCTGACTAACGTCTGCAACTAAGAATTTCCAAATAAACGAACATCTTAAACATAATGTTGGACTGATGATTACGTCGCCAAAGGTATTTATGGGCATTCCGTCGCCAAAGGTATTTATGGGCATTCCGTTGGCCGCGAAATGCTTAAATTTTTCAGGTTTTCATTTTTTGTTGTGCTTGTGAATGACGGGCGGCACTGAAGCAGAGCCCCAATGGATGCCACTAATGACCGGGAGGAGAGTTTCCCGAGCGCGATTTTATTGGTTAAGCGTATGGTTTACGACAATTACAAGCCTTTAAACCATAGCGACGATGATAATAGCAATTGTCTGAATTAGGTGATTTATCGCGACTGTGTGAGCGTACTCGTAATTGTATTTTCAGACCCGCAACCTTTGATGTTAGGGTGGCTATTTGTTGCTGACAATGGGGAATTGTCATTGAACAGAAGAAATATTTGCACTCGCAGCAGTCTCACTAATTCTGTCTGCTATCTTTGCTAAGCATTTAATTGTCTTGGCATTAGTTCTGGACAAGGTTGCTACATTTCAGTCACTGTTACTATCCGTTATTAATAACCGTTATTAATTAATAATAATAGTTTGGCACTACGGTCCTATAAGAACATAGGCCGAGCTCTCTCACCATTTTGAGCTGTGCGTGTTATATTTGTACTCAAAGTTGTGGGATATACAATTTGTTGCCGAATCCGAACGGCGGGTGAGAGCTTTTCATAGGCAATGTTTTACTCTCGTAGGTTTGCCATTTACTGCCGAGAGGTAGCGCGGTATAGATAAATGTTTCTATGAAAAGATGTTGTAGGGCTCTCATCACGTAACTTAAAAACGATTGTCGTTGAAACGATAGTCATAAAATGCTATCGTTTTTGCTTAAGTAAGACTATCGTCTATACGATATCGTTACACGATTATCGGCATACGTGATTACAGCCCATGCTTGAACCGAAGACCTTTCGGCTCGCAGTCCAAAGCACTAACAACTGCGCTACCGCGACTACACTAACCCTTATTGCTACTTTCCAATAACAGTTAAAAATACCTGTTACAAAATTAACAGTTATTTTAATCAGAGCTGCGATATTCGCAATAGCAGGCAAATACCAATCACTGTAGTTATCACTCGAATGAAAATGAACAGCCTGTTAGTCAATAGTAAAAATATCACCCGGTTATATTTCTATAATGTGATTACTGGGGAGCGGATTTATATGAAAATGCATATTTTAACGAAGCCTCAAATTTAGGTCGGACAAAAACAGAATTAATTATCGTTAAAAACTAACTCGAATTATGGTCAATCTGTTTTGCATATTTTTTGCATAGTTTACATATATTTTGCATATAGTTTGCATATTTTGCATATTTATTGCATATTTGTTGCATACTTTTTGCATAAATCATCCAAATGTCTCGTATGTACGCGCGTTTAATGAATTTATGTAGATTACTAGAGTAATTTAAAGTAAAAAAGAAATATTCGGAAATTTTTTGACTATATGTTTATGTTGTTCTAATGTGTTTTGTCGCATCTTTAAAATAGTATAGAACAAGTCGTTTGATAAATTTTAGTTGGAGTTACTAATTTTAATATTGATATGTCATTGATAAAACATTATATCAGACAATTTTCTGCACATACCTACATTTTTAGTAGATGATATAAGGAACAAAATTGAAAATGTTTAAGCGACCCGAGGCCTCCAAATGCCTCCATTTATTCTCAAAATGGCTTCGATCCTCATAATTCGGATTTTACTGCAAAATCTTCATATCGATTTTCTTATCCAATAAATATTTATTAGTTGTTATTTGCAATAAAATTCCATTAAAAATGTTTGATACAAAGCCATTGTCAGTCTAACACAATTATATTGATTCTAATTTTTAAAGAATTTCGATATGGAACTTATACACATTTAAAACTGGCAATATCTGGTGAGAACTGACAATTTCAGAGTAAGAACTGGAATAAATATATGAGTCATTCCATATCAAATCAACCAAGTGATTGGCAGCACCATCTCAGAATTTGATTAAATTTGAAAGTATAGTGAAACAACATAAAATGAAGATATTGGAGAATTTTCAGCTTCCCAAATGGTGTGGTTTCAGAAATTTGGTGGTTTACAATTTGAAAAAAATTCATCATTCAAAAATGCATCAGCCGGCTTTATCCTCCGCCTTAGTGAAAGGTGTGAGAACCTAGTCCTAATTCAAGAGCCATGGTTTATTGGTAACCAGATCCAGGGACTCAGGACACACAATTACAATATCATCTATGTAAGAGACAAATGTAAACCCAGGTTTTGTATTCTTGCAAAGAAAACACATAATATTTTCCTTATATCTAATTACAGTGACGCAGATATAGTCGTAACCAGTATGGAGTCCGGCACCACTTCATATTGTTTAATCTCGGCGTATCTTGCACATGATCTGCAAGGAACCTTTCATCGCAAAAAGTCATAGACTGGAGAGTGTCAAATGAGCACTCTTTTTCTGACCATCGTTATATTCAGTTTAGTATAAACGATCAGTCACCAGTTATAACCCCTTTCTCTGAATTACAGGAAAACGAACTGCGCACGATACAATGAAATCGTGACAGCAAATCTATCGATCATAAATCCGAAACCTCCTGACCACTCAATTCAGCGCAATCAAAAGCATGCCCATCTAACAGACATATTGGAAAAATTAGAACACACTGGTGGTCACCTAACTTCAGAACCCTGCGTAGTAATAGTAGGGCACTTTTAATAAAGCTAAGTACACTAGACTATTACATGACTGGGAGTGCTACAAGGTCAGTATTCGGATATATAAATCGGCAATCAGGAAAACTAAGCGCGACTCATGGAGACTATTCTGTGGGAAAATAAATGAAACATCCCAAGCATCGAGACTAAGGAAAATACTATCCACTAGTCCCACCATTACAAGTTATATTACATATCCTGATGGTACCTGGACAACATCCTGTACCGAATCCATTGAACTTCTTATGGACACTCACTTCTCTGGAAAAACAAACTCAACTGGGCTATCAGTAGTTTTAAACCCTACAAATCTCCAGGACCAGACGGGGTTATTCCCGCTGAGTTACAGCAGACACTGCAAGTTATTGCACCATGGCTAACTGTAATTTTGAAGGGTTGTTTAGACCTAACATATATTCCCTTGAAGTGGAGGGAGGTGAAAGTAGTTTTCATTCCCAAAGCAGGAAAAGGTTCTCATAGTTCTCCTAAAGACCTAAGACCAATGTTGAGAGTTAGCATTATGACAGTCACTCATAGCATGGCAGTTCATTGATATTTTTCTAGTGGGTATTTGCTGCTGCTAAATAATAATTGCTAAATATTTAAATAATATTATATGCATTCTAATTGTTGTTAAAACAAAAAGT
This sequence comes from Dryomyza anilis, assembly GCA_951804985.1. NCBI lineage: Eukaryota > Metazoa > Arthropoda > Insecta > Diptera > Dryomyzidae > Dryomyza > Dryomyza anilis. Next base: position 65,479,100 of record OX638130.1, read on the forward strand.
AAATGCTGTTGGTTTGATGACACACCTTTTGGTCGTTGCCAAAATAAGCTTACTTAGTCAGCAATTGTAACTATAAACCAAATTCGCTGCAGCGTCAAGTTGCTAGCTTGAAGAAAATAAGCACGTGGTGCAATTTGTTTGTAAACAAAGATGACTTCAATTCAATGACTTTGCGATGGTCTAAATTCAATGTCATCGCGGGTTGCTGATTATGCAAGAGTTGCTTTCACGGTCAGCGTTAAGAAGTCGAGTTGTGGATCGAACTTGAGTTCTTTACGGAACTTGTGATTGGTTAAAATTATGCTTCTGGGCATAAGCAGCAAAACACAATGTGATTGGCCAAAATTATGTTTCTAGGCTGAAGCAGCAAAAGACACGGGTATATAATAGTATATAAGCTGTAGTTATTTACTTTTTAAGAGAGTTGTTATTTAGATTAAGAAGTGAGTCCAAGAGACCAAGAATAAACTTGGAACGGAGTAAGTGTTATTATTTATTAAATGTCTTATTTTTAGGTGATAAAATAGGGACATTAACATTGGCGCAGCCGGTTTAGAACCAAACACTCTAGATAGAGGAAAAATTATAAAAATATAAACAATTTTGGAAAATTAGAATAATTTCGTTGGACAAAATATCTTAAACTGATACGTTTAATGGAAACTCTTCAATCAGAATTAAAAAAAGCACAACATGAAACAACAAAATTAAATGGAGAAATCGGACTTTTCATTTAACGTTTGTGGACAGAGATTAAATGAATAAACGGTTCAAAAGACTACATTCAGCTAGTTAGAGAAAAGATTAGAACCACTGCTGTCACGAGAATAGAAGAAGCAGACATAATATTCTTATCATTTTTAGAAATAATAGAAGCTAAGACAGATTTTAGCATAACAGAGAAAGAAAAATTAGAGACAGTTAACAGAATTAAAAAAATTGAATAATTGCTTAAGAGATCAAATTAAAACAATTTTGGATCACGCAGAACACTTAGACGAAAATAGAGAAAAACTAGTGGAAATTATTGAAAACCGGAATTACATAGACACACCGGAAACCTCTAGAAGTGCCGTATTCAGGGCTGAGTATGGTAGTATCACAGATGCACAAAAAAGAATTGTACAATTAGAAGATAGAAATAGACTACTACAGCAAGAATTAGAGTTAGTAACCAACGACTCATTGATACATAAGGAAGCTGTAAATAACAGTGAAATAAGTCACACAGAAAAAATAAATTTCCCGGAATTTAAAATGGGTATCGAGAACATATTGCAAAAATGGTGAACCATTTGGTTCCGATGTTCTCAGGCACGGACTCCAATGATTTACCCTCAGAAGTATGTAAATTCATACAAGGATGTGATTTAGCGGTAAAGTCAACAAAAGAAACAGAGTTTCAAGAATTTTTATCGTGTGTTAAGCTAAGAATGTATGGAGATGCATTCGACCTAGTAAAAGGTATTCAATTTAGCGGATTAGATGAATTATATACTTTAATAAAGAGGACATATCTTAAAACCGTAACATTAGACTCAGTGATAAATGAAATAAAGGAGACATATCAAAGATCTACCGAAGAAATTCGACCTTTTGCAAGACGCCTAAATGTACTAAAAACAAAGACGGTGGAATTAATAAAAGAAAAATATAATGGCAGAGGGGACGAAGCTATGCTAATAGCATTAGACAAATCCATACAAAAGACTTTTAAGGTAGGCCTTAAGGACAGCACACTGAAAATACACATGCTAAATAATAAGGCGGACTCACTAGATTCACTGATAGAGGAAGCGGTAGAAACGTTGGAGACGATACAAAGTGGACGTGTAAGAGAAACATCGCATAGTGCTGCAGAGGTGCTTTTTAGCAGAGCCTCACACCTCACATGTGGAGAAATCGGTATAAAAAATTCAACCGAAAGGAATAAAGTGGAAACCCCATGTTCATTTTGCGGTAATGTAGGACACACGCGGGACGAATGCGTCATTCGAAAAAATACTCCATACTGTCAAGGATGTGAGACCTATGGTCACGAAACGAACTTAAGATGTGCACAGAAAATAAATGAACCAGAGCAGCAATTTACAAGTAAACAAGAAACGCAAAATAACAACTATAATAATGGCTTCACGAACAATACGCAAGCCCATAATAGCAATTATAATGCTAGTGGTAAAAATAACCACAACAATGGGAATTATAATAATAATGGAAATAATAGGAATTATAATAATAATGGAAATAATAGGAATTATAATAATAATGGAAATAATAGGAATTATAATAATAACGCATAATAATAGAAGATATAACAACAATAATAGGAAAACTAACAATAATAATAGAAATAATAATTACAACAATGGAAATAACTATAACAATAATAATGGTAATACCAATAGTAATAGTCGTCAAAATTATAATAATAATGACGATAGGAGAAATGGAAATAATAATAATAACAACAACAATAATAATAAGAAAGATTTAAATAAATGTAAATGGTGTGCAAGAATCGGGCATACGTTGGAAAACTGTTACGCGAAGAAAAATTTTGAGTCTACCCGCAATCAGGGAAACTGTTAGGGGCCCAGAATAGGCCAATTATCTGGGAACCCAAGACAAGTTGCGACATCAGGCCAACGAAGATAGGAATTGTGAATCAGACACCGTGTGCGGCAGTCGATACGTTCGCTATCAATGGTAGGAAAATGGTAGATAATTTTTGTTCACTAATTGTATTAACGTTGAACGTCTTTGGCATAATAGCATTAACAGCAAAAAATAATATTTATGATTGCATAATGAATAGGATATGTATAGAGGAAAATAAGAAGAAATTAAATGATCTGATAACTTCAGGAATTGATAGCATAAATAAAAATATGAGTAAATATATTGAAAATATTAAGGAATTAAAATTAAGTTTATATACAAAATCAAAGAAAAATCGCATTATTTATAGTAGACATGGGGAATTCAGACAGATATCAAAATTAAATTATGTCTTTATTGAAATTCCTTGTAAGGAAGCGAAAAATGGGAAAGTAATATTACTAGTAGATTCTGGTGCAGACTCTAGCTTGGTAAAGTGGAGTGCATTAGATAATAAACTAGAGAGAAATTTAAACGACACAAAAGATCTGAGCGGAGCATTTGGGGGACATGTGACCACCGCAGGATCAATTGAAATTCAACATATGGAACATAGAAGGCTCAGTCTGACGTTACATACAATAATGCAGGATCAGGGAGTTGCGGCAGACGGTATACTTGGACGAGATAATCTATGGAACCACTCAATCATCAATGCAGTGGAAAAGAGATTAACCTTTATAGACAGAAACAAAAAAAAAATTCAGATGAAATAAATAAAAAATAGATGAAATAAATAAAATATTATACAGTGAAGAAATAAAAATAACAGCAAGATCTAAAGGTATCGCCAGATTACCACTACGAACCAAGATCCCCGTAGTAATAATTCAAAAACAAGAAATTTCGCCAGGAGTTTATATCGGAGAAACCATATCAAATGTGAGAAAAAATAGTGTTTACGTTTCAGTGTTAAACTCAACAGAAAAAGATATAATATTGAATAAGAACATACAGCTCAAATTTTATAATTATAATAAATTTATGGAACCAGTGAGTGGCACAATGAATAGCGTTCAAAACATAAACATACGACACAGAATATGCAAACTATTTGACTCATTAAAATTGGATCCAAATTCAAATGTTGAAGAAAAGGCATCCATAGAAAAAATATGTGCGTCATACCATGATGCATTTCTGTTAGAGGGGGATGAGCTATCGTATACACCTATTTTAAAACATGAAATCCCCACAATAGACGGCCAACCTCCGATCAACCGAAAACAATATAAATTACCACATATTCACAGAGAAGAAATCAACAAGCAGGTGCAGAAGTTATTAGACGACGATATTATATCATAGGACGTCGCCTTGGAATTCACCACTATTGTTGGTACCTAAAAAGAGTGGCAAGGACGGACAGAAAAAATGGAGACTGGTAATAGATTTCAAAAAATTGAACGACGCAACGATTAAACAAGTATTTCCAATGCCTCGTATTGATGAAATTTTGGATCAATTAGGTCACAGTAGGTATTTTTCAACATTAGATCTTGCAAGTGGTTATCACCAAGTGGTAGTGGATGAACGCCACAGAAAAAAAACAGCGTTCAGCACAGGCTTGGGACATTTTGAATTTAATAGGATGCCATTTGGATTGACGGGGGCACCCGCTACGTTTCAAAGAATAATGAACCACATTTTAACAGGATTGCAGGGACTTGATTGTTTCGTATATCTGGACGATATAGTTGTGTATGGAAAAAACATAATGGAGCACGAAATTAGACTATGTAAGGTGTTAGAAAAATTGAGGGAATATAATTTGAAATTAAATACGGAAAAATGCAATTTTTTAAGGCGTGAAGTAGTATATTTAGGGCACAAATAAACGGAGTCAGGCGCAATGCCAGATCCCGATAAAATAGAATGTGTAAAAAATATTCCGGTACCCAAGACCAAGAAACAGGTACAAGCCTTCTTAGGTTTAGTAAATTATTACAGGAAATTCGTTAAGAATATGGCAAGGTTAACACTACCGATTAATAAACTGTTGCGGAAGGATGCCAGTTTTGTATGGACAGACAAGTGCCAGGACTCATTTATAAAACTTAAGGAAGCAATTATTTCACCTAATGTTCTAGCATACCCAGATTTTTCAAAACCATTTGTATTGACAACAGATGCAAGTGGAGAAGCTATAGGAGCAGTGCTGTCACAGGGCGAGCCCGGTTCTGATCGACCAATCGCATTTGCAAGTAGAGCTCTGAATGATGCAGAAACAAGGTACTCAAAAATTGAACGAGAATTTTTGGCAATAGTATGGGCCACAAAAAATTATAGAGCGTATTTGTTGGGGCGTCCATTCACGGTTTATACGGATCATCAACCACTGCGTAGCATAGCGAATTTAAAGGATCAAACGTCAAGGCTAGCCAGGTTCAGGCACAAATTATCAGAATATGAGTTCGAAATAATTTATAAACCTGGCAAAAAGAATTTAAATGCTGACGCATTAAGTAGAATTCCACAATTAGAAACAGAAATTGCGGCAGTTCAAACCCGTTCTAAAAATAAACCAAAGGCAATAAATCCACAACCGGACGTCAGTAAGCCAGTCTTGGACGACACAGTAACGGATATGGATGGTGAAACAATCTCGAGTCAAGTATTAACCGATCCTGAAGAAATTAAAACAGTACTTAGAGACTTTCACGACTCGCCGTTAGGGGGTCATCAATCAGGGCACACTGAAAACATATTTTCGAATAAGAAAGCAATATAGGTGGAAGGGTATGCAAAAAAAAATTAAAGAGTATTTAAAAAAATGCCCTAAATGTCAAGTTAACAAAATTTCTAAGCTAACAAAAATGCCAATGGTCTTGACAGATACACCAACGCGCCCATTTGATAAAGTTTATATGGACTTAGTAGGAATTTTACCCGAGACAGTATCTGGCAATAAATACATTTTAAGATTTCAAGACGATTTTTCAAAATATATGTGCTGTGTAGCAATACCAGACGCAGAAGCAAGCACAGTGGCTAAAGCATTTTATGATGAAATTATAACACGCCACAATATTCCGAAAATTCTAGTAACTGACAATGGCTCTAATTTCGTGTCAAAGTTATTTTCTGATACATGCAAATTATTGGGAATTAAAAAAATGCACATTACACCCTATCACCCACAGGCCAATGGATCATTAGAACGTAGTCACAGACCATTAGCAGAATATTTGAGATGTTTTGCTAAGGAGGATGGTTCCAATTGGGATCAATGGTTAAATTCTGAAACGTAAAGTTTCACCACTATATAATGCCGATGATTATAACAAAATATTAAAGTATCAAATACAGCGGGCGCATGAAATATTGAGACAAAATCAAGAAAAGGTAAAAGAAAATCTAAAACAAGCTACGATAAATCAATAAATCCCATTGAGTTTCAAATTGGGGAAATGGTTGTAATGAAGAATCAAAATAGGAAAAATAAATTTTCACCAATTTGGGTAGGGCCCTATAAGGTTTTGTCCGTCACTACCCCCGTGACAACGACAATATTAATAAAAGGAAAGGGAAAGAAAATACACAACAATTTGTTGAAAAAATACCATAATTAGAAATTGATGCATTAATTGTTAAAATGCGGAAATATATTGATAAATAAATTGCGAAAAGTTTAGTATTGTGTGATAATGAATAGGAAATAGGAAAACAGAAGAAAACGGTACCCACAGATCGCTATGTATTACTTAGGGTTAATTTACTAGCATGTGGCGGACCAAATTTAAAGGTTATGAAAACAAGAAATATTAGGAAAAATATAAATAAGAAAGAATTATAAATGATAACACGAGTTTTTTTATACGGAATAAATGCGATTAAATATATTTGTACGAAATTGAGATATTGAACAAATAGCTAAGTACTGCTGAGTGTAGATAACTAGCATAAAAATTTTGAATTGTAAAGTGAATTATGAAATTATGGTTGAATTATTAATTTTAAATTAAAATATAATGAAAAGTAGATTTTGATGAATTGAATTTTGAATAAATAAAGAATTATTAATTTATGTTAATTGCTGACGAGCAAATAAATGACAAGTAGGTTTTTTTAGAGCTAAAAAATGCTCCAAATGATATATAGGAAAAATATGATTGAATTAAAAGACAAGAAATAATATTATAAAAAATATATAAATACGTTTACTACGAACGAAAAATAGGTTTTTAGAGCTAGAATATGCTCCAAAAGAGATTATTATGATTACTTAATTGATTAGAGAAATATTATAAAAATTATGAGAAAATGCATACAAGACTTTTAAATGTTAGCAAATGATCCAATTGTTATGTTGATATTTATTTTATTAAAGCAGCTAAGTATTACTTCGGGTAATTTACAAGCATGTGCAATAAATTATGAGTTTATGTTGAATGGAAGAAAAAAAAAAAAAAGAAAAATGTAGAAATTGAAGTTGAGGAAATGAATATATATATAAAACAAAAATATAGTTAAAAGATATAAATTATTAAATGTTATAAATGTATTAAGGATAAAAACAAATGAGAACGGCAATTACATTTTATGTAAGGATTCGATGTACTCTTCGAAAAGAGTCGACATCCGTAAGACTTTATGCTAATCTTAAGCTATTAATTAAATAATTTGAAAAGAACAGCATCAAATTGTTTTTAAGCATTTCACTAAATACGACGAATACTAGTCTGCAACTTGATCAATTGCATACGTGTATTACGAATCGTATTAGGTGAACTCGAGCGAAAACTTAAGATGATCACTTAAGTTTCTCTAGAAATTGCGATAGAATGAAAAATAAATAAAAATTGCATATATGTCGAATGAGCATTTTTTAAAATAAACAGCTTAAAAATAAGCTAAATTTCACAAGGTTTAAAACAAAAAAAAAAAAGTGGAAGATGTTTTACTTGTAGAATATTTTATTCAGATAAAATAAATTCTGTTAGAATTATGGATAAATTATTATTTTTTTTCTCTTCTGGAAAAATGTTTATGAAACAACAAAACCAATATACGTATTTATGCTGATTAGTTTAATAGATATTAAAATATAAAAATATAAACTTAAATAAATATGTTATATGACACATGTATTTTGTACATACCACAACTTATATTGTGAAATAGTAACACAAACTATAAGATAATGTCAAACTTCGTAATATACGAGAATGTTAATTTATAAGAAAAATGTGTTTTTTTTTTTTTTATAAAATTATAAAATTTTAAAGTACAATATTATATAAGGTAATATATGAATGATAATTTTGATAGAGATATAACGATGTTATTATATGAATATAATTATGTTTTATAGACACCTAAATATGTGAGTGATTGTAATGATGAATACACGAAAATGATTAGATTTAAGTAAAAATAATTATAGCAACGAAATCTCATTGAATACTAAAAATATTGTGACAGTAATTAGATATAGTTTTATTAGAAAAATAAGTTGGCAATAATATGGCTAATCCTGCTCATTGTGAGGGTCCAGGTAGATTCAATTCACAGACCGACAGCGTTGGAGCAGCATTCACTCGTGTTCGATCGGAAAACAGATATAGGGATCTACAGGGCGGAGTGAACAGTAATCACGAAATTTGTTGTAACTGACTTAAGCGAACAATTGTAGTTAACAGATGACTTCGTGTCAAACGAACGGTTGCGGAAAACCTACGATACGCGTAAAACATACGGAAAACATATGCGTTAAACTACGTAAAACATATGATAGAGCAACAAGTAACGGTGATGGCCAGTAATTACGACAGGTTGTCCAGAACGTTGCTAGCAACCATTAAAGAGATAGAGGGGTTGCGTTTTGGAATGAACGCTACACTAGAGGAACTCACCAGAATTAAACACAATCACATAAGGAGATGGCATCAATTGAATTCGCTATCATAGTGTTGAAATAAAGAAGATTGTGAACACAAACCTGAAAAAGCTCCAGAAACAGAACCATAAAGTTAGCTAGAATGAATCTGAGCATATCATGTTGCACCCGGACGTTTTGGGCCAAGCGTTGCTGAGCGAATTGACAGTGAAACTGAAGATGATATACGAATCAGAGTGGTTCTTAAAGAACATATTGAATTTACACATCGAAGCAAAAGCGACATCGCAATGTAGTGTCGGAAGCAAGTTAGACGGAGTCAGGAGCAGTCGGGACCCCGAGAAGTATCCTACTCAGGGGCTCCTAGATCTGTGAGATCGATGACGGCTTCACTAACAAATAAGATGGTGCGAACCGCAGTCCGAAGGAAAGAAGACAAGCACAAGAACTCATATCGGGAACTTGAAGAATCAGTATCGCTACCACATATGAAGATCGATTAACCATGCCAATAGTGACGAGAGATATGTTTACAGCAGAGCCCGCCAATATACCAACGGAGACCGACCACGATATCTTGACAACAATATCTGTAATACATAGACAAGGTGATTGCGGAGCAGAAGTATGCGGTTATGTATGTATTAAGTATCGGTAGTATGTTTGTATTGTACAGTAGTGTAAGGTATTGGTATGAGATGTTAGTATAAGATTGTTGTAAGTCGAAAAAACATTTTTTTTTTGTAAGGGGGGTCTAAATCCAATGTCATCGCGGGTTGCTGATTATGCAAGAGTTGCTTTCACGGTCAGCGTTAAGAAGTCGAGTTGTGGATCGAACTTGAGTTCTTTACGGAACTTGTGATTGGTTAAAATTATGCTTCTGGCCATAAGCAGCAAAACACACTGTGCAGCAAAAGACACTGGAAAAGTAGCATTGAAACTTAGATTAAGTATTAGTATATAAGCTGTAGTTATTTAGTTTTTAAGGGAGTGGTTATTAGATTAAGAAGTGAGTCCAAGAAGTGGAACAGTAAAAGGAAATAAAAGTTATAAAAAGGATAAACTTGAAATGGAGTAAGTGTTGTTATTTATTAAACGGCATATTTCAGTTGATGAAGAAGGAACCTTAACAATACACAAATGCTGACAAGTAGGGTTATAAACTCTAAACTGGGACAATACACTGTGAAACGTTTTGTTAGTAGAGGTACTCCACAGGGTGGAGTGCTATCTCCCCTTTTTTGGAACATTGTAGTGAATGACATACTGTTCAAACTACAGGAAGGGGGCTGCAATGTTATTGCATTAATGGTCTCCTGACTCAGTTTGGTCTAAGACAACTTTCTAACTGGACCAAAACCTGCGGATTGGGGGTGAACCCATCCAAAACAGAACTACTGCTATTCACCAGGAAATATAAGATTCCACATATCGACCCACCAGTCCTAAACGGAGTAAATCTTGAATTCCACAAAATACCTAGTCTTAATCCTGGACAGTAAACTTTCCTGGAAACCAAACATTCAAGATAGAATCAAAAAGCCTACGGTAACCTGCAAAAAAGCTGTGGGAAGAAAGTGGGGTTTAACCCCAAGTATAATGCACTGGCTATACGTCACGGTAGTGCGACCCATATTTTTGTATGGAGTTCTCCTCTGGTGGACAGCAATGGAGAAAACATCATATCTCGCCAATCTCAGTAGAGTACAAAGAAACACCTCATTATGCATCAGCGGTGCTTTAAGAACTACGGCCTCTGACGCACTAAATATGCTTTTACATCTCATCCTAATAGACATCTTAGGAAAACAGATTGCAGCTTTTACAGCGATTCGCCTTACCGCCACAAACCAGTTCCGGAAGACACATAGGGGACACACCACAATTACAAATCAATTAACAAGGTATCCCAAAAATACCGACTATATGCTTCCAACCCTCGCCTTCGATAGGGGCTTTAAGGCAACTATACCCTCTAGAGAAGACTGAGAAGGAGGCACTTTGACGGTAAGGTAGGATGCCTGCCGGACTACTGTAGTGTATTTGAAGCGAAAGTCATGGCTATTAAAGAGGTTCTTACCTGGCTAAGATGGAATATAGTATCCGTAAATGATATTAGTATTTTCATCGATAGTCAAGACGCCATCAAATCCGTTATATCCGAGTTCCTCACGTCGAAAGTTGCCCAGTTCAATATACACCTATTTGGTGCCAGGGCACAGGGACATCGATGGAAATGAGTAGGCCGACGAACTAGCTAGGAAGGGGACCACACTGAACATTTAGCCTGAGATGAGTAATCTGGGTATTCCCTTATCAACTTGTAAACTCATTCTGGAGCAAGACACAATAACGAAAACAAACAAGAGATGGGCCGGTAGTACAACCTGTTCCACCACTAAACAAGTATGGCCTAAGTTAGACTTGAAGAGATCTAAACAACTCCTTATGACAAATAGGAAGGATATTAGCACAATGGTTGGTGTTATCACTGGCCACTGTATAATAGGCAGACACTCAAAAAGGTTAGGGGTGCAAGCTCCTGACTTCTGTAGGAGCTGAATGGACGAAGAGGAGAAGGAAACCACTCTGCATCTCCTCTGTACTTGCCCAGCCCTCTCACACAAAAGAAACAAATGCTTCGGCCATTACTCTAGGGTAACCTGAACAATATTGCCGACATTGAAATAAAATTTATACGTAGCTTTGTAAAAAGCGCCGATTGGTTCAACGAGTGGAAGCAGGATTAAATCTGTGGTATCACAATGGACCTCTTTTGGCCTAAGTGTGCATGCAGTCATTTCAACCTAACCTAAGCTATAGAGAACCAAAATAAAACACAAAGGTCTCATTTTAAAGATATTAAAATTGCCAAAAAGATATCATACAATGTTGCTTTAATAGTGGTCAGTTTTAAACAAAGTATATTTCAAAAGAACATATCTCTAAAAGCAACCTTTTTAAAAGTTTTAAATGAATATATGTTGACGGTTGACTTTTTATCTATTATTTAGTATTTGAACTAGAGTGGTAAAATAACGGGTTCAGAAGTTATGTATAAAAATTATGTAGAATGTTGAAAATTTTGTATGAAAATTTCGTTTTTTTATATTTCATTTTTTTTTCTTTGTTATTTTATAAAAAACATGCTCAGTAACCAAATATTCTGCCCCACACTTATTTTGGTCTAGTTAAACCTGCAACATTTAATAGATGTATTTATGTTTCTGATTCTGAAATTAGTTTTGTCAAATTCAATCCAGTTTTTGAGATATTGCCCATTTCTAAACTTCTATATCTCAAAAACTAGAGTACATTTGCCATTTTCGGAATCAGCGCCTTAAATGTATTTAAAAAAGACTACAACTTTAACAACAGAATCATTTTTTACTGAGCATGTATGTTATAAAATAACCAAAAAATATTGAAATATATAAAAAAAAATCATACAAAATTCTTAACATTCAACAACATTTTTATACATTACTTCTGAACCCGTGATTTTACTACTCTAGTTAAAATCTTAAATAAAAGATTTGAATCTTTTAAAGTATTCTGAAAAAAATAAAAATATGTACTAAGAATCAAATTACTCTTTGATTATTTCTGATCATAATGAAAACTTTTGATTACGACAACTAAAGAATCGTAATCAAAATTTTTGATTAAAACTGGGCAGTATTGGGTAAAAGGGCGTGGCACCTTCCTTACAACCTCAACGTTTACTACGCTATTCATTTTGAGATTAAGTAGGGCTTATGTTCAATTTGGGCGGGAGAAATGGGGACATAGATATACACTAAAACAGGAAAAATAAGCGTGATTGTATCCACACTTTAAAAACGATAAAGTGTTGCATTTACAAAAACTTAGCACGGGCGAAGATGTGCGCGGGTTCAGCTAGTATATTTTCATAGGGAGTTGCCAAATTATGATTTTTGGTATTTTTTCATACTACAATAATAATTTAGGTATTTAAGATTCCAAAAGGTGAGCCATTTCTTTACCGGTAAAATACCGTTTCATATCGGTATTTTACCAGTAACACTTTATATCCGGTATGGCGCAAGCCATCAATTCGGTAACAGTATTGCATATGAAACGGTATGAAACGGATAACAGAAAAGGTAACGGATATATATATATATATATATATATATATATATATATATATATATATATATATATATATATATATATATAAATGATGACAAAAAATTAAATAAATTCTGAAATTCTAGAAAGAATATTCCACTTTGATTTGGACTGGTAAGAAGAATATTTCTTCTATTTTTTTTCTTCTTTTTCTGCTTATTTTTTAGTATACAAATCGCCATAATTTTGAATTGGTTTGAGACACATCAATAGAAATTGGTATAAACTCATATGTCTGTCACAGTGTTAAAAAAAATAGGCGGTTATTGTCTACTGCCACGCCTAGCTGCCATATAACTTTTATAGTAAACACGCTGTATCTCTGAAGATAGAATAGATATATTATTGAAATTTTGTGCAACATTGTTGTGATCGGCCTACTACCACGCCTACCTAACATATAAATTTAACATATAAAGTGCTAAATCACTTATCAAATAATTGCATTGATGTCCCTCTTATTTTTACATGTCTAATTAAAGTTGAATAACTTTTTCATTTTCGGATAGACTTTGATGAAATTTTGAGATCTTGAACATAATTCACTACAGATTACAATGGAATTATCAAAATTTTGATCCGGCCATAAATAATTTATTCGCCGATTTTTACATATTGTTACGAGAAGATGTAATTTGCCCCACTGTGCAAGCATTCAACAACAATAAATGAGACGCACGACAATTCAGCGCACTAAGCAATGTGTTAGAAAGAGACGGAAGATCATTCAGCGCACTGAGGCAGTGTGCGAGAAAGAGATGGAAGATCAGCGCATTAAAACACATGAGTGCGAATGAGATGCCAATAGCATGCGTCATTCACGAAACGAGTAGAAGGTTCTCGAAAAAAGTCGAAGCTTGTCGAAACGTGTCGAACTGATGCATGCAGTATATAAGGCCGCGCATCTGAGGCACTGTACTTCAGTTGTGATTTAATAGTGAACTAGTGCGTCTCGTGAGTGAACATTGTAAAGATAAATTGTAGTAATTCAGCAGTTGATATAAGTGATTATTCTTTAAGTTGTTATTAAAATAAATAAATTTAATTAATACTAGTTGAAATAATACTAGTTAAATCCAATTATAAGTGCGTTTTTATTTTGTACACAATCCAGCGATACGAACTCGTAGAACAGTTTTCCGTAGACTGAATTTTCGTAACAATATACTTTTCTTAGATAGTTCTCACCCATGTTCGCCATCTTGCTTCTCTTAAATATCCAATAAATATAATTAACATAAAAATAAATTGAACACGTGACATACTTTATTGTAGTTAAATTTTTAAGCCGTGAAATGTACGTTTTGGTAGTTATTTGCGTACTATAAAAATATATATTGATATTATATGATACATTAAGTCGAATACATGTAAAAATAATTAAAATATATATTTAACTTTTTTTTGTTAACGTTTTTACTGCTAAATATGTCGATAAGCCTGGGAAGATTATAAGTAATATATAGTTTTACATATACATAGTGGTCCGCTTCAGGATGCAAATATTTTGTGCACTGATTCCTTGGTTCATTTCATGAAAAAAATTTCCCAAAGATGGGGTGTATCTGGAACACCCAATGATAGGGTCTTTTCAAAATTGATTGTATAAAAGTAGATAGAAACTACTATTTAATTGTATCTTTTTTTTTTTTTTTTATTTTAATTTAATTTATATCTTAGTTGAATAATATTATATTCAGTTTACAGACAATTGACCGGAGTTATTAGAGTTTTTTAAATATTTACATTTTGTATTGGATCATAAGAGATTTTAGCCATCAAATTAAAAAATATTTTTTAAGGGATTTTTTTTTTTAAATTAGGTTCCTCTTTAAATTATTAGTTAAAATATATTTTGTTTTTCATTATACGAATGAACCATAATATAGCAAAGAAATTCAGCTTACAAGATTTTTATGTAACTCCTAACGATTTTACAGTCGACAATTTTTATCGGTAGTGTAATAGAAATCCATAGAAACCATAGAAATGTTATTTGAACTATCATAAAGTGATCCACGATAAAATAGATAAGTGTTAGATAACAATTATGTTTACTGAATTTATTAATTACATCGCAGTTTTTTCAAATATTAAAAAAAAAAACAATATATCAACTAAAAATTTAAACAAAAACTGCATTATGAAAAAAACTTTTTTAAAAAATAACATTTTTATTTTAGTTTGATGAAAAAAATCTAAATGGTCTAATACAAAATGTCAATGTTATTATTTTTATACCCTACACCTATGAGGTACATATATTGTAACGTATATATTGTAACGCCCCTTAGGAGGCGTGTCCGGTATGGAAAAGTATATATATTCTTGATCAGCATCACAACCCGAGTCTGTTTAGCCATGTCCGTCTGTCTGTCTGTCCGTCTTGCTGTCTTGCTGTCCGCATACAGAATAACTTGAGAAATACCGATCAGAATGCGATGAAATTTCGTCTCAATATATTTTAGCCAAAAGTAGGAACTGAGTTTGAAAATGAGCCAAATCGATCAACGGACACGCCCACCTCCCATACAAGCTAAAAGTGGCTTTCGGAACTAATAACGAAAAGTATTCAAGGTATAGTTATAAAATTTAAAACGTATTATTAGAATTCTTCTAAAAATATGTGGTCCAAAAATGGGCGTGATCCGCCCACTTTTTTTTTCACAGTGGAAATTTGATCCGTAAATTATTAAAATCAAATCTATGAAATATTAGCCTTTCAAAATTTTAAATATAGGCGTGGTCCGCCCAATTATATTTTTCAATTTTTTTTTTAGTTGTTTATACTTTTATATAATTTTTTTAATTTATGGGGATATAATACGTAAATTTCTGATTTATGAATAATATTCTGAGGGTGGGGAGGTTAAGCATAATTAAAAACTTTAAAATTAAGGTATGCAATTAAATACTTACTTACTTAAATGGCCCTTACAACCGTGGGTCGGTTTTGGCCGCTGAGATGAAGCCGCGCCAGTCGGATCTGCTTTGCGCGCGCTGACGCCAGTTAGAAATACCAAGCGTTGCCAGGTTGTCCTCAACTTGGTCTTTCCAACGCAGATTTGGACGCCCTCTTCTACGCTGTCCACCTTCGAGTTTCGATTCAAGCACCTTCTTGGCTGGAGTGTTTTCATCCATTCGTTCGACATGACCTAGCCAGCGAAGCCGCTGGATCTTGATGCGCTTGACTATGTCAATGTCGTCGAATATCTCATACAGCTCGAAGTTCATCCTGATTCGATACTCGTTAGCAAAGCAGATAGGGCCAAAGATTTTACGGAGAATCTTTCTCTCGAACGCTCCCAGTACTCTCTCATCGGTGGTGGCCAGCGTCCATGTTTCTGCACCATAAAGTAGGACGGGCATGATGAGTGACTTGTAGAGCGTTATTTTTGTCCGGCGAGAGAGGGCTCTGCTTCTCAATTGCCTACTGAGCCCAAAGTAGCACCTGTTGGCAAGAGTTATTCTCCGTTTGATCTCCAGGCTGACGTCGTTGTTGCTGTTTACGCTGGATCCCAGATAGACGAAGTCCTTCACAATGTCGAACTTGTGGGTGTCAAAATCAGCTTTTTGTCCAAGACGCACGGACTCTTTTTTGCTTGTTGACACAAGGAACTTCGTCTTGTCCTCGTTCACCGCTAGACCCATTCGACGCGACTCTTTCTCCAATCTGGAGAATGCTGCGCTGACTGCTCGTGTGCTCCTGCCAATGATATCAATATCGTCGGCATATGCGAGCAGCATGACACTTTTGTTGAGGATAGTGCCGCTTTGACGGAGTTCGGCAGCTCGAACTATTTTCTCCATCAATAAGTTAAAAAAGTCGCACGATAGGGAGTCACCCTGTCTGAAACCTCGTTCGGTATGAAATGACTCGGAGAGGTCTTTTCCTATTCTCACTGAGCAACGTGTGTTGCTCAGGGTCATCCTGCAAAGCCTTATAAGTTTCGCAGGTATACCGAACTCAGACATTGCGGCGTATAATCGTTCCCTTATCGGAGTGTCGAAGGCGGCTTTATAGTCGACTAATAGGTGGTAGGTGTCGATCTGTTTTTCTAGGGTCTTTTCCTGGATTAGGCGCAATGTGAAAATCTGGTCTATGGTGGACTTTCCAGGTCTGAAGCCGCACTGATAAGGTCCAATCAGTCTGTTGACGATGGGCTTCAGTCTTTCACATAATACGCTCGATAGAACCTTGTATGCGATATTGAGTAGGCTGATCCCACGGTAGTTGGCGCAGATAGTGGGATCCCCTTTCTTAAGGATTGGGCAGAGTACACTGAGGTTCCAGTCACTTGGCATGCTTTCATCCGACCATATTCTGCTTACGAGCTCGTGCATGCTCTCTATTAGCTCTTCGCCTCCGGTCTTAAACAATTCTGCAGGCAGGCCATCAGCACCTGCGGCTTTGTTGTTTTTCAGCCGAGCAATGGCTGTTCTGACCTCGTCATGGTCGGGTGGCGGAATCTCAACGTCGTCATCAAGTACTGGGGTTGCCGGGTTCGCTTCTCTATCGGTGGAATTGAGGTCATCATCACCGGTCAGCAGTTTAGAGAAGTGATCCCTCCATATTTTCAGTGTGCTCTGGATATCTGTCACTAGATTTCCGTTCTCATCTTTACAGGAAGAGGCTCCGGATTTCGAACTAAGGGGGCGATTATCACAAGGCAACGTGTCTGAGTGCTTCAACATGGCGAAGCCAGCGCAATCCTTGTCGGTGTCGTCTCAAGTCAACTCACTGGTCACCAGAATTGACAAATTGTCAAATGGTGACACCTCCACTTCGGTGGAAGTCCTCCTCGTGGAAGTCCCTGGAAACGGCGCTCTACACCACCCGGTGTAGAAGTCGGCTAAAGCGAGTGGCGAGCATCTCCCTCAGAGTGAGGGTTCGTGCGTTGGGTTTGGGTCCCACCACGGAAAAAACCTATGCGCCCAATGAAAACAAAAAAGAAGCCTCGGATAACGACCGATTACAACGATGACGACCCACGCAAACGTTTTAAGGACCATGATTTACGGATATGCACCTGAAATGTCCGGACCCTTTATAGGGAAGGTGCCTCTATCCAGCTGGCAGATGTCCTCGAAAAATATAAGGCTGACATCACCGCTATCCAGGAGATGCGATGGACGGGACAGGGCTGTTCGAAACAAGCGTCCTGTGATATCTACTACAGCTGCCATGCGGAGAGACACGAATTTGGATGTGGATTTGTGGTCGGCAAGAGACTCCGCCACCTTGTCTCTAGGTTCACGCCCGTGGACGAAAGGCTGGCAACAATCCGCATCAAGGCTAAATATTTCCATATCAGCCTAATTTGTGCACACGCTCCGACGAACGAGAAAGATGACGAGACAAAAGAGCGCTTCTACGAGCGCCTAGACAACGCATACGAGCGCTGCCCCCGCCACGATATCAAAATCGTGCTAGGCGATTTTAACGCCAAGGTGGGCAGAGAAGCCATCTATTGTCCCACAATCGGAAAATTTAGCCTCCATGCCAACACTTCCGATAACGGAACGAGGCTAATCGACTTCGCCGCAGCACGAAACATGGTAGTTAGTAGCACTAGATTCGAACATTTCGATATCCACAAGGCCACATGGTTGTCGCCCGATCAAAAAACTCGAAATCAAATTGATCACGTTGTGATTGACGGAAGGCACGCTTCAAGCGTGATGGACGTACGCACAATCCGAGGTGCCAATATGGACTCGGATCATTACCTTGTAGCAGCCAAGGTCCGCACACGCTTAAGCGCTGCGAAGAACGTACGGAACCAAACGCAGAGAAAGCTAGACGTCGGAAAGCTGCAATCACAACAGACAACGCAAGCCTTTTCCACTCGACTCTCACACCTGCTTAGACAAAGCACTCCTCCTCTCGATGATATAAGCGCGCAGTGGAATCATATCTCCTGCTCTATGCGTACGGCTGCCGAAGAGGTGCTTGGATTCCAACGCCCCCTGAGGAATCAGTGGTATGACCAAGAGTGTCGCGCGGCCACTGCAGAGAAAGACGCTGCGTACAAATCCACCCTGCAGTCAGTAGCTACGCGAGCTGCGAAGGAGCGATACAAAGAGAAGAGGAGGGAAGAGAGACGTCTTTTCAGGCGTAAAAAAAGCGAGGCAGAAAGACGTGAGTGTGAGGAGATTGAGATGCATGGGGACAGGAATGAGGCTCGAAAATTCTTCGAGAAAATAAGACGCCTAGCCGGAGGTTCGAAATCCGGATGCAATTAAATATCCCACATTAATATCCCCACCAAAGGTGTAGGGTATTCCATAGTCGGGCCCGACCGACTATAAAAATCCGCCCCATGTGACCGAACTTACCCATGTGACCTAACTTTCCCAACTCATTTTTAATAATTCCGATCAGTTTTCTGTAATATGAATATAATATTATTCGATATAAATTGTAGAAGATACAATTAATACCTGTTTCTATATGCTTTTTTAAAAATTTTGAAAACACCCTATATGTCATTGGGTGTTCCAGATCTTTGTAACATTTATATTTTCATGAAATAAACCAAGGAATCAGTGCACAAAATATTTGCATCCTGAAGCGGACCACCCTCTGTACATAAAACTACACAAAAAAATATCTTGTTTGGTGCAAACAATAACGCAAACAAATATTTGAAGTGTTTGGAATATTACTTGCAACAACCTTGCAAACATGTACTAGTTGTATCAAACAATAAAAATGGGTGCCGTGACATATCCCCCACGGACATAAACCCCATTTCGAAAATGGGGATTATGTCCGAAAAAATTTCGGACTTAATCCCCACTTTTTCGAAAATCGAAAATGGGGATTATAAGCCCCAGGTCATAAGCCCCAGGTTTATATCCACACGCACTGCGAACATAAACCCCATTATGGGGATTATGTCCGCCACATTGACGGTCATAATCCCAATTTAAAATTTTTAAATTATATTGTTTTAGTATGTCGAAAAATTATGTTTTCGTACTTTTTGGACCAAAATCTGTTATTATTACCGTTTGAAAGTTGCTTTTTTGTAAACAATTTTTGCGTAGCATTATTTTTGCATCAGTTGTGTTGCAATTGTTAAGTGATAATCATCATCATGATGGAAAACATAGAGTTTAATTTTATTGCGGGTGCCCGAAAAAATAGTGTTTTATTATATATTCCGTCAGAGAAGCAAATATATGCATTTAAATCAGAAAGATTTAATACATCAACAAATGAGACAATTTGAAATTATAGATGTTACATAAAAAACTGTGGTGCTTGCGTCGATGTTATTAAAGAAAAAAACATGTGCACCAGACGTAATGAAATACATGCAGATCATACAGACCAAGAAGAAAAAATGAACGAGTTTAAATTGAAGAACGCAATAAAGGATGAGGTTTCACAGCCAAATCTGGAAATAAATCGAGTGCGTTCGGTATTTAATACCGAATGTCAAAAAAATAAAACTGCTGCAACATCGGTAGTTTTTCAAAAAATGCAACGACATTTACGTCGCATAAAATGAATTCTATGCTAAAATCTCCGCAAATCCCGAACGATTTTATCGAAATATTTGCTAACATTGACCATATGACGGAATTTGGAATGTGCAACAGTAATACCAATGAAAAGTTTAATATAACGACAGTGATCGAAAATAAAATTGGATATACTTTTTTTTTTCATCACCGATGGCAACTTTGATAAGCAATGTTAATGCGAACGATCGACACTATTTTATGGATGCAACATTTTCGATTGTACCTTCTTGTGGTTATAAGCAGCTGTTAATAATTTATTATGGACATTGTCAACATTGTTGTAAGTTAAAAAGGTCCTTCTTCTAGGACTTTAACTTGATCCTATTTATACTTACTGAGTCCTTTTTACTTTTTTTATATTATTTAAAACAACCGAGTCTTTTTTACTTCAAGACACTTTATTTCGCTTTAAAAGTTGGTTACACTTATACTTAACACTTAGTTGTAGACAGTTCAGCTTATCGAAAACAATTGATTCTTAGTCTATACTTAACTTCTACTTAACACCTCGTATTCTTATAATTTCACAATAAATTGAGTAATTTCATCATGCTAAAATAACTTAGTCAGCGTATTTATAATTTCACAATAAATTGAGTACTTTCATCATTCTAAAATAACTAAGTCAGCGTTTATCTGAGTGACCTATTTAACGTGGGCGTATATACCTGTGCTATGTTAAGCTGTGTGCGCCAATACAATTAAATGCTGTTTTGTGTTTAACATGCATAATGCTTAACCCTAAAAGTATGCCATAAAGAAAAATATACTGGTTATGTTATATTGTGGATCATAAGCACGCTGTAAGTTCCACGATTATGGTACACAACAGTGGATCATATGTAAGCAGTGAACTCTACGATTATGATACACAACATACCTCCCCCCTTATTGAAAAAAAAAAATTATTATTAAGAAGAATAATAGTTTTTTTTTTTTTGTATTATTTTAATTATTTCTGAAGAGAAAATTATTATTAAAAAGAATAATAGTTTTTTCTTTTTACATTGTTTTATGTGGTATAAATTACGTTAAGTCCTATTAGTTATGAAGTTATGATCTTTACTTATATAATATTTAATGGATATTAGTAAATTAAGAGTTGTAATTTCCAGTTATATATAATAAAAACCTGGTCCCGATGTTTTCGTTGCTGACTGCTGCTGTTCTGCGGTAGTAGTTCGATGCGTTGTCGTTGTTTCTGACGTATTGGCTTCTATTTCATGTGACTTCGTTCGTTGACTTGCTATGGGTGTTGTGGTGTTTGGTTTCTGCGTTGTTGATTTCCGCAATGAACCGATTTTTTCGAGTGGGGATTTCTTGCTGGGAAATGTATTTGACACCCTTTCAAGGTTTTTCTTAGCCGCTTCTACATCTATTGTTGCTATTGGTGATTTATTTGTATTAAATTCATCGGCTTTTATTGTTGCTTTATTTTTAATTGTCGAGTAGTAATGTATGTATAATACATATGCCGCTATTATTATTATTAGTATCAGCATTAATATGCCGTACGACATACCGGTTTTCGTTATTTCATTTTGACGATTAAGTAATTCTTTGCGTTCCTGGTTATCAGTTAATTGTAGTAATATTTCGTCGAAATCACGATGCCCATCTCTTAATGCTGCTCTTATTTTGCTGTGATCTGACACCAAGATCGGTAACGATGTTTGTGATATATTTGAATATGATAATGATGACCAATTGCCTTGTAAATTTTCTATCATAACCGTATGTTCTTCCTTCTTGTATGTTATATTCCTAATGCTTTGATGTGTAAACTCGTATGGCAGTATCATTTCTTTGTTGTGTATGTTGCAAGCTTCATTTATGGACATCCAACCCAGGCCGGATAGTGTCAATGTGGCTATATTTGACCCACAAACTGCTTCGAAAAAGGCTGGTGTATTGAATTTATACAACCATGTGTTTGGTGTCCATAGTTTAACTACTAGGCCAGAACTCCTTTTGATTGCAACATGTTCACAGGTATCTTTAATATCTGTTCTGTGTTGAATCAGCGCGACTTCACATAGTGTGTTGCTAGTTGTTAGCATGGTTCCTGAACGTTTGCATAGTGTAATTTCTTTGTCCGTATGTTGGCTAACCAAAATGCATTTGCTGTGATCTTCATTCGATAGACCTATGTATTTGCTCCGGTCTTCTGCTTCTGATATGTAGTCATATGTTGTTTTAACCAATGCATCCCATTCTTCATTAATATTTGTGGGTATTGGGTAAATTCTATATAATGTGAACAACAAATCATCAGGTAGTGGTGTCTTGATGACTATTATTAGGCCGTCTGTGTCTGGGAAAACTCGTACTGTTGATGCACGGTGCATTTCGAATGATTTTTGTATGAACCACTTCGCCTTTCCTCTTAACGTGAGACTAGTCAGCATTTCATCTAACTCGCTCTGGTCTATAATTGTCGGGTGTAATCGTCCCTGGTATAGATCATCTATGATTGCCATTTCCATCTGCTGTTGTCCTTGAATTTCGATTAGGTTTGCATTAATTGTAGATTGAATTTCCGAGGTATCCATCATGAATAGTAAATGACTAACTTGTTGGTTTATTTTTTCATTTATGTATTTTTGTGTTCTTATTGTTATATTTAACACATTTTGTAGATTTTCGACTTCCTTCAAGGAATTCAGTAAGGGTTCTGCTATCTTGTTATAATTTGATGAAATCACCGTAATTTGTCTTTTCATTATTTCGTATGTTTTATGTTCATTTTCATCAATATTATTCAGGTGTTTATAGATAGTTTCTCTTTCATTATTGTCCATCAGTCCAAAAGCCCAGTTGAGTCCTTCTCCAATGAAATTGAGTGATCTCTTTTGTCGGTTACTCTTTATTGTGCGCTTAATTATTTCTTCATTTTTCTGTAGTGTGGCTATTATTGCCGTGGTCTCCCGTGTTGCTGCTATACATGATCTTTTTATGCTGGGTCCGTTTACATTGGTGCTCATTTGTTCGCACATTGTGTTTGCCTTGATTATGTATTTGTTTGTCAGCTCCAGGAAATCGTTCAGTTGTAGTGGTTTAAACTTGGCTACTATCGTCCATTCATCATTGTAGAACAAAGCATCGGTTGTCTTCTCAAAGAATAATCTTGTATCATTAATTGATGTCTGTGTGATGTTGACTGCTTCATTGGCTGCCAGCATCAGGACCAGTGTGACAATTCTAATCATTATATTGGTTTCGCTCTTTATTGCCTATCGTAAAGAGAAAGAGAAGAAATTCCATTTTTTTTTTCTTTTTTACATATTTAATGGAATTCTTGATCATATCATATAGTTTTCTTATAAATATTTCTTAGTTTACCTTAATACATCCTGTTATGGCTATGGCCATAATTATACCTTAATTAGTTATAATAGTTAGTTTACATATGTGTCAACATTTACTATATGATTTGTTTAGAAACATATATGTTTGGATATGTTTCTGCATTATTGCAATACAAATTGTTTTATTTAGAGTCCCAGTAGTACATGGTTAAATGCTAGTCATATTCAACAATACTTAGCTATTTACTCATGCACCAACTAATAATTTTTTTTTTTTTAAATATTAAGAAATAAGCGCGCGCGACTTCTTAGCATTACATAAATGTATTTGCTATATTAAGTTGTTAAATATTTAATTTTGTACATCTCAATTGTACTTATTTATTTTCATTACCGTGGAATGATGAATTTAAAACGTTTGTTAGTTTGTTAGTTTGCTATATTAACGCATATCTGCATTCATATATTTAGTTTCATGAATGAAAATTGTGTTAGTGATAAAAAATATTAGACAGTTTTGTCGCTGCACTACCGTATCTCGTTTCAGTTCCAGTACGTTAGTGGCTTCTGCTTGTAAAGTGCTGAAGTGCATTTAATCGTTTGGCCTATGAATATATTCAAGCCTTCTATATTTTAATATGAGCTGGGAGCATTGTGCTCTGTGTGCAATGAACTTGTTTGTTTAGAATGCCATTGATATAGGTACTGACCTATCGCAATTTTATGCTTCACAAATAATTTTGATTTTGTTATCTAATTAATTTTAGTCCATAATACAATGCTAGTTACATAGCTATCGATTCATGTACGGATTAGTTTATCCTACATTTATATTAAACCTGGGAACAGTCTTTATGCTCATTGTTCATCATTGTGACCTAGTGTTTTTTAGCTCCGCCCGCTGGAGGTTGGTTGCTGTATTCACAACTCCTAGTCTTTATTTTATTGTTCCCTCTCCTCTGTCAAAATGAGTAGCGCCCCCGATCAGAAACCTTTACCTTTAAATTAAATTGATTAATTTGCGATTTTTACACGGCATTGTTTTTGTATGTTACTTCGTACTCGTTCTTTATTTTTCTTTTACGTTTCCTCTCCTCTGTCAAAATGAGTAGCGCCCCCGATCAGAAACCCATACTTTGAACTAAACTGATTACTTAGCAATCTTTTATAAATTTGTTCTTGGATTCTTGTGGAATCCTTTTATTGATTATGTTGCAATTTATTAGTATATAAGATCGCAAAACTTAGCAAAAATCAACAGTCAAGTTTTTCTAAAACAAGTGTATTCAAAGTAATTCAGTAAAAAAAAAAAAAATGTCTTCGTTTGCTTTGAATTCCATCTCCTCCGCAGAATTCCTTCAGGATTTGCCGAATTCGGCCTTCCTGCAGGAATTTGAGGAGGAGATGCAATTTCTCCTGGAGGAAACCCAGGAGTCAGTTGAAAGTGAGTTAATGGATAAGATCCTTGGGGTCTTATCTGTTGATGCACCCTTCCCTGAAGAGGGGCAACGAATGGTCACGGATTTGGATGACGCAGATGTCGTCTTGATCCCAACCGTCGAGGAGTCGATCGACCTCACAGGTAATGTACAGTTTTATTAATGGACATATATTATATCTTTTCATATTAAAATGAAAATGATATTTTAAATGTTCTAAATTTTTCTTATCTCTAATAATTTAATTTTTTATATAATAATTTTTTTTTTTTTTTTTTTTATGTACTAAAGGCATTGACCAGAACAGCGAGCACCTTCTATCTTTGCGATCCGGACCGGATGGCAACCCTGAGGATCAACGGGGCCATGTTTCACACGTTAGTTATTCGGGGAGCAGTAGTTATAACTCTAGCTGCTATGGTGAAGATTTTTCGGCCAGTGGAATAGCTGAATCCCCCTATTACGGTGACTCTGGAATGGGTAGCGGTTTTAGTGAAGGTTCTCCGGACAGCCGTAACAACGAAGAACAGGCCCCCTACTACGGTGCCTATGGAGTTGGTAGCGGTTTTAGTGAAGGTTCTCTGGACAGCCGTAACAATGAAGAATGGGCCCCCTACTACGGTGCCTATGAAGTTGGTAGCGGTTTTAGTGAAGGTTCTCTGGACAGCCGTAACAATGAAGAATGGGCCCCCTACTACGGTGCATATGGAGTTGGTAGCGGTTTTAGTGAAGGTTCTCTGGACGAAGGATATCGTAGCGCCTCTTCGTGGGGTTATCGTAAACCCTCGAAGAGTGGAGGTGCGCTAGCACAAGCGCTAACGAAATATCGAGATGCCTTCGTTACTGAATGCTGGGATGCGGCGCATCTGGTAGATGGCTTGGATGAGACAATCCGTTGTCTCAGCCAGCCCTACTCTCCGGAAGTGGCTGTCTGGGCTCGCGCTCAGATGGCCACGATACAAGCATACTGTGAATGCTTTGGTTATTCTCCACCATTCATCGACCCTTTGGTCGAT
Organism: Dryomyza anilis; assembly: GCA_951804985.1. NCBI lineage: Eukaryota > Metazoa > Arthropoda > Insecta > Diptera > Dryomyzidae > Dryomyza > Dryomyza anilis. The sequence goes on from OX638130.1 coordinate 65,505,054, forward strand.
GAGCTGGTGGGTTTACTCAGTTCCCAAAAATAACAATAACTTGTAAAAATTTTTATAAATGAATAAAAATATATATTTTAAAATATATTGCTTTTGTCTTATTATTTCATCAAAATTAGGTGTTCTCTTTTTTTTTTTCAGAAAAACAAATTATATTTTTATTTGTCAGTACATAAAACTGTTAGTCAACACATGGCTATTAAAAATAAAAATAAGAACAATAACTTGTAATAATTTTTATAAATGAATAAAATACATCTATATAAAAAAAAATATAATGCTTTTGTCTTATTATTTCATCAAAATTAGGTGTTCTCTTTTTTCAGGAAAACAAATTATATTTTTATTTGTCAGTACATAAAACACTGCTAGGTCTTCTGAACATGTAATACTTAGCTACTCTGTCCTGCGCTAACTATTTGACTTTATTTCAATGATGTTAAAAATTATTGGTTCTTGTTGCAGTCAGCGTTTATTTAATTCTACGTAACTATACTGTTGTATGCTTTTAACAAATTATTATGAAATTTTTTCGCTTTACCCTTGATACAAATCTCAGTCGTTACAGGGCTTATTATTGAAAGTACCTCGTAGGGTCCTACCCAAACTGGTGAAAATTTATTTTTCCTATTTTGGTTTTTTAGTAAAATTTTATCGCCTATTTTGAATATTATTGGGTGTACTGAGCTATCATAGCTTTGCTTGGATTTTTCTTTGGCTCTGGCTTGATTTTGTCGCACGATTTCGTGTGTGCGTTGAATTTGGTATTTTAATAGCTTGTTGCTATCATCGGTATTATATACTGGTGAGCATTTGCGTTTTAGATTGGTTGGCATTTCAAACTCGTAACCGTATAAAGTACGGAAAGGCGTTTGCCCGGTGGAGATATGCATTGTATTATTGTGTACATGCATTGCTGTATTTAACCACTGGTCCCAGTTTGATCCATCCTCTTTCGCAAAACTTCGTAAATACTCTGCTAATGGTCGATGGCTTCTTTCCAAAGAGCCGTTGTCCTGTGGATGATATGGCATAATATGTAACTTTTTAATTCCTAACAATTTACACGTGTCCGAAAATAATTTTGAAACAAAATTCGAACCATTGTCGGTTATCAATACTTTTGGTATGTTATGTCTTGTAATAATTTCGTCGTAAAATGCTTTTGCTACAGTGCTTGCTTCTGCGTCTGGGATAGCTACGCAGCACATATATTTTGAAAAATCATCTTGAAAAGTTAATATATATTTATTTCCAGATATAGTTTCCGGTAAAATACCAACAAGATCCATGTATACTTTATCGAATGGTCGTACAGGCGTATCAGTTAAAACCATTGGCATTTTAGTAAGCCTAGAACTTTTATTTACTTGGCATTTTTGACAATTCTTAACGTACTCTTTTATTTGTTTCTGCATACCTTTCCACTTAAATTGTTTTCTGATTCTAAAATATGTTTTCACTGCACCCTGGTGACCCCCTAATGCTGAGTCATGAAAGTCTTTTATAACAGTTTTAATTTCCTCTGGGTCAGTTAATAGTAGACTTGAGTTTAATTCGTTCTTGGTGTCTGTTGTTATTTCATCCAGTACTGGCGTGCTCACCTGTTGTTTGTTTTTTGAAATTTGATTATCTAATTTATTCTGTGTGGTCTTAGACCGTGTTTGGACCGCAGTAATATCTGGTTCTGGATGTGGAATTCTACTTAAAGCATCTGCGTTCAAATTCTGTTTACCTGGTTTGTAAGATATTTCGTAATCATATTCTGATAATTTATGCCTGAAACGGGCTAACCTTGATGTCTGATCTTTGAGATTTGCTGTGCTACGTAATGGTTGATGATCTGTATAAATTTGAAAATGTCGGCCTAGAAGATAAGCTCTAAAATTTTTTGTTGCCCAGACTATAGCTAATAATTCCTTTTCAATGGTGGAGTAATTTTTTTCTGCTCCATTTAAGGCCCTACTAGCAAATGCTATTGGTCGGTCGCTCCCTACTTTGCCTTGTGACAGTACCGCACCTATTGCTTCGTTACTTGCATCTGTTGTAAGTAAAAAAGGTTTTGTAAAATCTGGATATGCGAGAATGGGTGGTGAAATTATTGACTCTTTTAATTTAATAAATGAACTTTGACAATCGTCTGTCCAAGCGAATTTAACATCTTTTCTAAGTAATTTATTAATTGGTAATGATAATTTTGCCATATTGTTTATAAATTTTCTGTAATAATTAATTAATCCCAAAAACGCTTGTACTTCTTTTTTATTTCTTGGTACCGGAATATTTTTCACGCATTCAACCTTTGAGGGGTCTGGCAGAGCACCTAGTTCCGAACATTTATGTCCTAAATAGACAACTTCGCGACGCAAAAACTGGCATTTTTCTGTATTTAATTTTAGATTGTGTTCCCTTAATTTCTGCAATACTCTACTCAACCTAAACTCATGTTCAGCTAAATTCTTTCCGTACACCACTATATCATCAAGATAAACAAAGCAATCGATACCCTGTAAACCTGTTAATATGTGATTCATTATTCTTTGGAAAGTGGCTGGAGCCCCTGTTAAACCAAAAGGCATTCTGTTAAACTCGAAATGACCAAGACCTGTACTAAAAGCTGTTTTTTCCTTATCCCCTTCTTCAACTAGTACCTGATGATAACCACTTGCCAAGTCTAAAGTTGAAAAATAGCGACTGTGACCTAATTGGTCTAATATTTCGTCTATTCGAGGAATCGGAAATACTTGTTTAATTGTCACATCGTTTAATTTACGGAAATCGATAACTAGCCTCCAATTTTTGTTACCGTCCTTGCCGCTCTTCTTAGGAACTAGCAACATCGGTGAATTCCAGGGTGATATGCTTGGCGATATAATGCCGTCATCCAACATTTTACTAACCTGTCTGTTGATTTCATCTCTATGTGTGTGTGGCAATTTGTATTGCTTTTGATTGATTGGTGGTTGGTTCCACTGTGTTATTATTTCATGTTTAAGTACTGGCGTGTATGTTAATTCATCGCCATCTAAATGAAAAACATCATGATACGAAATACACAGATTTTGTAAAGATGTAATTTCGTCTTTATTCAAGGTTCCATCAATTTTTATTTCCTCTAATAATTTGTTAATTCTGTTCGTAATGTTTACTGAATTTATGCTATTTATTGTAGAATTGTTGGTATCCGATTCCTTATACTGATTGAAATTCGAGAATTTTGGTTTAAAAGCACTGTCTATTATAAATTCTTTTTCTGTAGCATTTAATACGGACACATAAACTCTATTTTTGCTAACATTCGATATGCTTTCGCCCAAATATACTCCTGGACAAATTTCTTGTTTATGTATTAAGACGATTGGAATTTTTGTTTTTAAACGTAATGATACTATCTTTGCGGTTCTAGGTTCTACTTTTAATTCCTGATTTAGAAAAATATTTTCCATGTCTGCCCGTGTCCTCATGGGTAGTTGTATAGTATTGTTTTTATCTTGATCATAAAATATTAACTTCTTATCTATGGCATTTATTATGGACCTATTCCATATATTATCTCGTCCTATTATTCCATCAGCGGGTATTCCTTGTTCAAGTGCCACTACATGCATCTTTAAACAGAACCACTCTATACTATTGTGCTGAATATTTATTGTCCCTAAAGTCCTTACGCATCCCCCAAAAGCACCACTAAAGTCCTTCTGAGTATTTTTATCAAAACCCGGAAGTCGTATCATCGAACCCTCCTTTACTATACTAGCATCTGCTCCCGAATCTACCAGTAATATGAGTTTTCCATTTTTAGCATCCTCACAAGGTACTTCGATGAAAACATCACTTACATTAGGTAGTTTGAAATAGTCACCCTGCCTACTGCATATTATACGATTCTTTCTTTTACTAAACTCACTCATATGACATCTAATCTTCTTATCATATTCTATTACGAAATTTTCAAAACTTTTTGATATTCTTGATAATATGTTTTTTACTTTATACCCTACTGCTTCCTCTCCAAAGGTTCCCTTATACTTTTCATATTCTGCTAATTTTATTATTTTGTTCCCCAGTGTAATCGACACAATACCTATAAAGTGTATGATATAAACTAATAATCCTACTACTGCATTACAAACCAAACACGGTGGCTCAACATATGTATCAACGGTCACTCCCGACGTTTGATGAACAATATTTTCACCCATTTTTTCCTCTTTCAACTTCTCCTTACAGACCAAACACGGTGGCTCAACATATGTATCAACGGTCACTCTCGACGTTTGATGAACGATATTTTCCCCCACGATTTTTTGGTTGTTATTTGAAGCTGCGGTAGCAAATGTGATCACAGGCTGCCTTGGTGTATGATCCACTATTTCTACCTTTGACCTAACTTTACTAATGTTAACGGGACCCCAGCTTATTGGCCTTGGCTGGGCCCGTGGTAGTTTCCCCTATTGTGAGCATTACTACTGTTTGGCACAACATTTTTCTTGGCGTGGCAATCCGCTATCATATGGCCGACTTGACCACACCCATAACATGCCCTATTATTTCTGTATGTTCTATTAGGTTCGTTATTCTTATTACTATTGTTATTTCTAAACGGATTATTATTTCTATTATTTTCATTACCATTATTAATATTATTATTTCTATTATTACGAGTATTGCTGTCTTGCGGATTCTGATTTTGCTGCTGTTGGTGTTGATAGCCGTTATTCTGAAGTCCTCTATAACCCCCTTGGTACTGCTGATTCTGAAATGGTTGTTGTTGGTTCTCCTGGCGTTCTTCCAGTCTATTTGATCCACACCTCCAACTCGATTCATGTCCGTATTTCTCGCATTCTCTGCAAAATGGTGTATTTTTTCGCAAATAACAGTCATCCCTTGTGTGTCCTGGTCTTGTGCAAAATGAACAGACTGGCCCCTTTTTCATGGCACCCCCTGTATTCCCATTATTTCTATTTTGTTGACTTTTACCCCTATCTTGTCGTGAATTTCTAATATCAGTTTCTTGATTATTTTTACTAACTGAGGTTCCATTCGGTCTTTTTTCAAAACTATACAGTTCCTCCGGTAATCTCGGCCCCCGCAGTATGGTGGCTTCTGCCCTTAACGCTTCGTCTAATAAATCATTTAAATTATCTGCCTTGCTACTCAACAGTAGTATCTTTACAGTCGGGTCACTCACTCCCACTTTAAATGCTGTTAGCACAGAATTTAATAGTTCCGTGTTAAAAATATCTGTTGGCAGGTTTTTCTTTTTGTACATTGTATCGGCTATGTCGTTTGCGTTCGACTGCAATACTTCTAAACGCCTTGCAAACGCCCTTAAACTTTCCCCTCCACCTTGATATGCCTGTCTTATGTTGTATTGAACTGAATCTAATGTAGCCACCTTTAAATATGTGCTTTTAAGTAATTCAAACAACTCGTCTAAATCATTTATATTCTTGGTCCTCACTAATTCGTATGCATCTCCATCAAGACGCAGTTTAATACAAATCATAAATTCCTCCTGATTTTCTTCAGTTATTTTAAGGTTCGCTGCCTTACAACCGTCTATAAATCTAAGAAGCTCCGTTTTTAGGAACGGTGAATCTTCGCCCTTGAACACCGGGACCAGATTTCGTACGCATTTCGAAATATCGTCTGTCGGCATTTCAATTATTGTTATATCTTTTGTTATGCTTTCTAAATTTTCTTCTATTCTTAAAGCTTCTTTATGGTATAACGATGTTTCGTGTGCTAAGTTTACTTCCGCCTCTAAAAATCTGATTTTCGAATCCAATTCCCTTACTTTGTTATTTGCCTCTTCGACTGATTCGAATTCTAACCTTGGTTGTTGACGTAGTGCCCTAGCTACTGATTCATCAGAAATATCTTTATCTTTCAACAATGCTCTTAATTTTTCGTTTTCCGCCTCTATACCGCAGGCGTGGTCTAACAACTCCTGTTTTTCTGCTAATTTATCGTTTATTTTTTTAGTTAATGCAGCAAATTCGCCTTTCCAGCCTTCTATCTCTTTTATTTTATTCTCACTTTTGTGTTCCAGGAAATATATTAATTCTTCGAACACGACATCTACTCCTTCTACTTTAGAAAAAACCTTTGTGTTATTAACTTTATTTTTTATTAATTGTAAATGTTCTTTATTATTTACTTCGAGGCTAATTTGAGCCCACAATTTATCCGTAAACCTGTCCAATTGCCCTAGTATGTTTCCGTATGCTAACTGTAATTGTTCCAATTCCGCCATATATTTATCAACGCCAAAAAAAATTCCAATTTATTTCCTAGAACACTCAACAGTTCACGTAGCTCCACAATGTTATAAAAAAAATATTATAAATTTTTTAAATTTTAAATCTGTTGACTAAAATCAGATATTTTATAATAATGTAAAATTTTTAATTAAATTGACCATGATATTAAAATAAAAAAAATATTTCAAATTCACAAAATCTTTAGAAATGTTATTTTATTCTCATTTAAATTTTAAAATGAAAATTATATTTTAAATGTTCTAAAAATTTTTTAAATTTAAAAAAAAATTAAAAATTCCGTTTCATATTAATTTTAGAAATAATTTTATTTACTTATCTGAGTTTAATATTAAATAAATTTCCTATTTTCTTTTTATTTCGTTTGTTATTTAATTTTAATTTCCATTTGTATATTTATTCATTCGATTTGTATTTATTGCTTTATTAAACACTGTAATAATTGTTTAAATTTTCTGCTGTTACTCACGTATTTTCAAAACAAAAAAAAAATTAAATAATCACCATTTATTTTGTTATTTTTAGTCCTTTTCTTCCTTCTATCGTCCTTCTTCTCTCGGTCCCTGAGAGCGTTGTTTGAGAAACCGGCTGCGCCAAAATGTTGTAAGTTAAAAAGGTCCTTCTTCTAGGACTTTAACTTGATCCTATTTATACTTACTGAGTCCTTTTTACTTTTTTTATATTATTTAAAACAACCGAGTCTTTTTTACTTCAAGACACTTTATTTCGCTTTAAAAGTTGGTTACACTTATACTTAACACTTAGTTGTAGACAGTTCAGCTTATCGAAAACAATTGATTCTTAGTCTATACTTAACTTCTACTTAACACCTCGTATTCTTATAATTTCACAATAAATTGAGTAATTTCATCATGCTAAAATAACTTAGTCAGCGTATTTATAATTTCACAATAAATTGAGTACTTTCATCATTCTAAAATAACTAAGTCAGCGTTTATCTGAGTGACCTATTTAACGTGGGCGTATATACCTGTGCTATGTTAAGCTGTGTGCGCCAATACAATTAAATGCTGTTTTGTGTTTAACATGCATAATGCTTAACCCTAAAAGTATGCCATAAAGAAAAATATACTGGTTATGTTATATTGTGGATCATAAGCACGCTGTAAGTTCCACGATTATGGTACACAACAGTGGATCATATGTAAGCAGTGAACTCTACGATTATGATACACAACAACATGTAAGTGTAATATTTTTGTAACATATTAATTCCATAGCATTTTAAATTATAATTTATTGAATTGAAAACACCGCAGGCGAAAAAATTTTTCATCTCTCTTTTATTGAAATGAAAAGCGCGAATTTTTTGTTAAAATGTTTCATTTCTTTTTTATTGAAATGAAAAGCGGCGCAGGCGAAATATTTTAACAAAAAATCGCGCGATTTTTTGTTTAAATTTTTCATTTTGTTCTTAGATTGTAAAATTGTATATTTCAAAAATTAATCAACTTTAATATATATGTTTATTTTAGGTATTTCCATTCGCATTCATATTAATGACTAATAAAAATCAAAAATCATATGAACATTTATTGAAATTTATAAATTCAAATTTATTAACCCATGGTAATTTTTGGGACTTTCTAAAAGTTATAAAACAGGAGGAATTCCAAAAACATAATAATTGTCGCTAGCTCTCGACGGCGTTTTTGATGTTTTTGAAAGACCGAAAAAGAAAACAAAAAACCAAGCTTCTCTTATTTTGGATCTGACAACGGAATTGAATGCAAAAAGAATTACTTTGGAGATGTTTTTGCAGAGTATGACAAACCGAAAAAATAACATAATGCCTATGAGGAAAATTTTGAATTTAATGAGGAAGCCGAAATCGAAGAAGAGGAAATAACTATTGTAACTGATGGTCTTTTGTGTGAAATTTGTTTTTTAAACAAAAAAACACCATTTTGAAACCCTGTCAACATGGAAAATTATGCTGTTCATGTTATGAAGAAATTACACAAAACGAACGTCGAAAACGGGACGTTAACTATCTGCCCCTTTTTGCAGGCAGATTGTGCGTACTGTAGAAGAGTATTTTATTTAGATACTATATGTATATATTTGTTGTTTTTGAACATTGCCTTCTTTTTCTTTGTTATACTTGATTATAATTTTGATATCATTTTTCTTTAAAAATGTTGTATTATACTTTTTCATATTTTCTATTTCAATAAATTGGAATTATTTAAATCAATTTATTTTATAGAGAAGAGGACATAATCCCCATGGGATTTATGACCGCCTTAGAGGCGGTCATAATCCACATTTTCGAATTTCGAATAAATGGGGGTTAAGTCCGTAAATTTCGAAAATGGGGATTATGTCCGTGGGGGCTATGTCCGGGGGGGCTATGTCCGGGCACCATAAAAATGTTATTCTCTTTTGCCGCAAACACTCTTGATTACACAAAATCGTTTCCTATAAATAGTTATATTGCTTCCAAACAGAATCCACATTCCACACAGACACACACACATGTTCAACGCATACATTGAACATATTTTGTTGTTACACATTTAGTCATGCAGTGAAATTTAACAGCTTCAAACTTAAACTGATTAACAGCTTCAAACTCCATGATCTCCAATGAGTATTACACAAAATCTGTTAATTTGTCTGAGTCGAATGTGAGTTCTGCCAAGAAATATATGTACATCAATTACAAATTATATAAAACAATTTGATTAATATTACAAATCCAATGCATTTATCATATTTATTATATGACTCATAATAAAATGGAACTGAAGATTTGTAAAACAAACTTTTCAATAAAAATCTCAGCATCGCGGATGCACGTTGCGCGAGGTTCGGAATAGCACTACAAATGATTGCTTTCGGTTATGCTCGTGCAAAAACTTCACAACCAAGTGTGGTATGTTAAAAGTCCTTCTACTATGACTTTAACTTGATCCTATTTATACTTACTGAGTCCTTTTTACTTTCTTTATATTATTTAAAACAACCGGGTCTTTTTTACTTTAAGACACTTTATTTCGCTTTAAAAGTTGGTTACACTTATACTTAACATTTATTTGTAGACACTTCAGCTTATCGAAAACAATTCATTCTTGGTCTATACTTAACTTCTACTTAACACCTCGTATTCTTATAATTTCACAATAAATTGAGTAATTTCATCATGCTAAAATAACTTAGTCAGCGTATTTATAATTTCACAATAAATTGAGTACTTTCATCATTCTAAAATAACTAAGTCAGCAAGATCGGTAACGATGTTTGTGATATATTTGAATATGATAATGATGACCAATTGCCTTGTTAATTTTCTATCATAACCGTATGTTCTTACTTCTTGTATGTTATATTCCTAATACTTTGATGTGTAAACTCGTATATCAGTATCATTTCTTTGTTGTGTATGTTGCAAGCTTCATTTATGGACATCCAACCCAGGCCGGATAGTGTCAATGTGGCTATATTTGACCCACAAACTGCTTCGAAAAAGGCTGGTGTATTGAATTTATACAATACAACCATGTGTTTAGTGTCCATAGTTTAACTACTAGGCTAGAACTCCTTTTTATTGCAACATGTTCACAGGTATCTTTAATATTTGTTCTGTGTTGAATCAGCGCGACTTCACATAGTGTGTTGCTAGTTGTTAGCATGGTTCCTGGACGTTTGCATAGTGTAATTTCTTTGTCCGTATGTTGGCTAACCAAAATGCATTTGCTGTGATCTTCATTCGTTAGACCTATGTATTTGCTCCGGTCTTCTGCTTCTGATATGTAGTCATATGTTGTTTTAACTAATGCATCCCATTCTTCATTAATATTTGTGGGTATTGGGTAAATTCTATATAATGTGAACAACAAATCTTCAGGTAGTGGTGTCTTGATGACTATTATTAGGCCGTCTGTGTCTGGAAAAACTCGTACTGTTGATGCACGGTGCATTTCGAATGATTTTTGTATGAACCACTTCGCCTTTCCTCTTAACGTGAGGCTAGTCAGCATTTCATCTAACTCGCTCTGGTCTATAATTGTCGGGTGTAATTTGAATTTCGATTAGGTTGGCATTAATTGTAGATTGAATTTCCAATGTATCCATCATGAATAGTAAATGACTAACTTGTTGGTTTATTTTTTCATTTATGTATTTTTGTGTTCTTATTGTTATGTTTAACAAATTTTGCAGATTTTCGACTTTCTTCAAGGAATTTAGTAAGGGTTCTGCTATCTTGTTATAATTTGATGAAATCACCGTAATTTGTCTTTTCATAATTTCGTATGTTTTATGTTCATTATCTTCAATATCATTGAGATGTTTATAGATAGTCTCTCTTTCTTTATTGTCCATCAGTCCAAAAGCCCAGTTGAGTCCTTCGCCAATGAAATTGAGTGATCTCTTTTGTCGGTTACTCTTCATTGTGCGCTTAATTATTTCTTCATTTTTCTGTAGTGTGGCTATTATTGCCGTGGTTTCCCGTGTTGCTGCTATACATGATCTTTTTATGCTGGGTCCGGTGCTCATTTGTTCGCACATTGTGTTTGCCGTGATTATGTATTTGTTTGTCAGCTCCAGGAAATCGTTCAGTTGTAGCGGTTTAAACTTGGCTACTATCGTCCATTCATCATTGTAGAACAAAGCATCAGTTGTCTTCTCAAAGAATAATCTTGTATCATTAATTGATGTCTGTGTGATGTTGACTGCTTCCTCGGCTGACAACATCAGGACCAGTGTGACAATTCTAAAGTTTTGCTCTTTATTTCATATTGTAAAAAGACGAAATTCCATTTTTTTACATATATAAATGGAATCCTTAATAATTTTATGTAGTTTTCTTTCTCATTTTACCCCTTAATACATATTGTTAAGGCGTTGGCCATAATTATACTTTAAATATTTATAGTAGTTAATATATGTGTTAACATGTACTAAATGATTTAGTTTTAGATATGTTTCTGTATTGTTGTAATACAAAATTTTGTATATACAATCCCAGTAGTATATGGTTAAATGCTAGTCATATTCAACAATTCTTAGCTATTTACTCATGCACTAACTAATATTTTAGAAATAAGCGCGCGCGACCTCTTAGCATTACATAAATGTATTTGCTATATTAAGTTGTTAAATATTTAGTTTTGTACATCTCAATTGTACTTATTTATTTTCATTACCGTGTAATGATGAATGTAAAACGTTTGTTAATTTGCTATATTAATGCATATCTGCATTAATATATTTAGTTTCATGAATGAAAATTCTGTTAATGATAACAAATATTAGGCAGTTTTGTCGCTGCACTACCGTATCTCGTTTCAGTTCCAGTACGTTAGTGGCTTCTGCCTGTAAAGTGCTGAAGTGCATTTAATCGTTTGGCATATGAATATATTCAAGCCTTCTATATTAATATGAGCTGGGAGTATTGCGCTCTATGCGCAATGAACTTGTTTGTTTAAAATTCCATTGAGGTAGGTACTGACCTATCGCAATTTTAATGACAACGTAATCTTTATACCTTGCAAATTCGTACCTCAAATAATAATTTGATTTTGTTATTTGTTTATATTCAATGCTAGTCATCTTCAATTAATACATAGCTATTTTCTCTGCGATTTGTATTTTGGCAATATTACATGACATTTTTTAGATTATATAAATTATTTAAAATTAATTTATTTAATATCTGCATTTAAAAAAAATTATAGTTTTTCTCTATTCTTTATTTATTTTGTAGTTTCAAATTCGTTAGTATACGAAGCAATACCAGTCATTCTCAATATGTAATACTTAGCTATTCTGTCCTGCACTAACTATTTGACATTATTTCAATGATGTTAAACATTATTGGTTCTTGTTGCAGACAGTGTTTATTTAATTCTACAGTGTTTATTTAAACTATACTGTTGTATGCTTTTAACAAATTATTATGAAATTTGTTCGCTTTACCCTTGATACAAATCTCAGTCGTTACAGGGCTTTTTATTGAAAGAACCTCATAGGGTCCCACCCAAACTGGTGAAAATTTATTTTTCCTATTTTGATTTCTGAGTAAAATTTTATCGCCTACTTTGAATGTTATTAGGTGTAATGAGGTATCATAGCTTTGCTTAGATTTTTCTTTGGCTCTGGCTTGATTTTGTCGTACGATTTCGTGAGTGCGTTGAATTTGGTATTTTAATAGCTTGTTGCTATCATCGGTATTATATACTGGTGAGCATTTGCGTTTTAGATTGGTTGGCATTTCAAAATCGTTACCGTATAAAGTACGGAAAGGCGTTTGCCCGGTGGACATACGCATTGTATTATTGTGTACATGCATTGCTGTATTTAACCACTGGTCCCAGTTTGATCCATCCCCTTTCGCAAAACTTCGTAAATACTCTGCTAATGGTCGGTGGCTTCGTTCCAAAGAGCCGTTGGCCTGTGGATGATATGGCGTAATATGTAACTTTTTAATTCCTAACAATTTACACGTGTCCGAAAATAATTTTGAAACAAAATTCGAACCATTGTCGGTTATCAATACTTTTGGTATGTTATGTCTTGTAATAATTTCCCCGTAAAATGCTTTTGCTACAGTGCTTGCTTCTGCGTCTGGGATAGCTACGCAGCACATATATTTTGAAAAATCATCTTGAAAAGTTAATATATATTTATTTCCAGATATAGTTTCCGGTAAAATACCTACAAGATCCATGTATACTTTATGGAATGGTCGTACAGGCGTATCAGTTAAAACAATTGGCATTTTAGTAAGCCTAGAACTTTTATTTACTTGGCATTTTTGACAATTCTTAACGTAATCTTTTATTTGTTTCTGCATACCTTACCTTTCCACTTAAATTGTTTTCTGATTCTAAAATATGTTTTCACTGCGCCCTGGTGACCCCCTAATGCTGAGTCATGAAAGTCTTTTATAACAGTTTTAATTTCCTCTGGGTCAGCTAATAGTAGACTTGAGTTTAATTCGTTCTTGGTGTCTGTTGTTATTTCATCCAGTACTGGCGTGCTCACTTGTTTTTTGGTTTTTGAGATTTGATTATCTAATTTTTTTTGTGTGGTCTTAGACCGTGTTTGGACCGCAGTAATATCTGGTTCTGGATGTGGAATTCTACTTAAAGCATTTGCGTTCAAATTCTGTTTACCTGGTTTGTAAGATATTTCGTAATCATATTCTGATAATTTATGCCTGAAACGGTCTAACCTTGATGTCTGATCTTTGAGATTTGCTGTGCTACGTAATGGTTGATGATCTGTATAAATTTGAAAATGTCGGCCTAGAAGATAAGCTCTAAAATTTTTCGTTGCCCAGACTATAGCTAAAAATTCCTATTCAATGGTGGAGTAATTTTTTTCTGCTCCATTTAATGCCCTCCTAGCAAATGCTATTGGTCGGTCGCTCCCTACTTTGCCTTGTGACAGTACCGCACCTATTGCTTCGTTACTTGCATCTGTTGTAAGTAAAAAAGGGTTTGTAAAATCTGGATATGCGAGAATGGGTGGTGAAATTATTGATTCTTTTAGTTTAATAAATGAATTTTGACAATCGTCGGTCCAAGTGAATTTAACATCCTTTCTAAGTAACTTATTAATTGGTAATGATAATTTTGCAATATTGTTTATGAATTTTCTGTAATAATTAATTAATCCCAAAAACGCTTGTACTTCTTTTTTATTTCTTGGTACCGGGATATTTTTCACGCATTTAACCTTTGAGGGGTCTGGCAGAGCACCTAGTTCCGAACATTTATGTCCTAAATAGACAACTTCGCGACGCAAAAACTGACATTTTTCTGTATTTAATTTTAGATTGTGTTCCCTTAATTTCTGCAATACTCTACTCAACCTAAGCTCATGTTCAGCTAAATTCTTTCCGTACACCACTATATCATCAAGATAAACAAAGCAATCGATACCCTGTAAACCTGTTAATATGTGATTCATTATTCTTTGGAAAGTGGCTGGAGCCCCTGTTAAACCAAAAGGCATTCTGTTAAACTCGAAATGACCAAGACCTGTACTAAAAGCTGTTTTTTCCTTATTCCCTTCTTCAACTAGTATCTGATGATAACCACTTGCCAAGTCTAAAGTTGAAAAATAGCGACTAATTGTGACCTAATTGGTCTAATATTTCGTCTATTCGAGGAATCGGAAATACTTGTTTTATTGTCACATCGTTCAACTAGCCTCCACTTTTTGTTACCGTTCTTCTTATGAACTAGCAACATCGGTGAATTCCAGGGTGATATGCTTGGCGATATAATGCCGTCATCCAACATTTTATTAACCTGTCTGTTGATTTCATCTCTATGTGTGTGTGGCAATTTGTATTGCTTTTGATTGATTGGTGGTTGGTTCCACTGTGTTATTATTTCATGTTAAAGCACTGGCGTGTATGTTAATTCATCGCCGTCTAAATGAAAAACATCATGATACGAAATACACAGATTTTGTAAAGATGTTATTTCGTCTTTATTCAAGGTTCCATCAATTTTTATTTCCTCTAATAATTTGTTAATTCTGTTCGTAATGTTTACAGAATTTATGCTATTTGTTGTAGAATTGTTGGTATCCGATTCCTTATACTGATTGAAATTCGAAAATTTTGGTTTTAAAGTACTGTCTATTATAAATTTTTTTTCTGTAGCATTTAATACGGACACGTAAACTCTATTTTTGCTAACATTCGATATGGTTTCGTCCAAATATACTCCTGGACAAATTTCTTGTTTATGTATTAAGACGATTGGAATTTTTGTTTTTAAACGTAATGATACTATCTTTGCGGTTCTAGGTTCTACTTTTAATTCCTGATTTAGAAAAATATTTTCCATGTCTGCCCGTGTCCTCATGGGTAGTTGTATAGTATTGTTTTTATCTTGATCATAAAATATTAACTTCTTATCTATGGCATTTATTATGGACCTATTCCATATATTATCTCGTCCTATTATTCCATCAGCGGGTATTCCTTGTTCAAGTGCCACTACATGCATCTTTAAACAGAACCACTCTATACTGTTGTGCTGAATATTTATTGTCCCTAAAGTCCTTACGCATCCCCCAAAAGCACCACTTAAGTCCTTCCTTTTATCAAAACCCGGAAGTCGTATCATCGACCCCTAATTTACTATACTAGCATCTGCTCCCGAATCTACCAGTAATATGAGTTTTCCATTCGATGAAAACATCACTTACATTAGGTAGTTTAAAACAGTCACCCTGTCTACTGCATATTATACGATTCTTTCTTTTACTAAACTCACTCATATGACATCTAATCTTCTTATCATATTCTATTACGAAATTCTCAAAACTTTTTGATATTTTTGATAATATGTTTTTTACTTTATACCCTACTGCTTCCTCTCCAAAGGTTCCCTTATACTTTTCATATTCTGCTAATTTTATTATTTTGTTCCCCAGTGTAATCGACACAATACCTATAAAGTGTATGATATAAACTAATATTCCTACTACTGCATTACCAACCAAACACGGTGGCTCAACATATGTATCAACGGTCACTCCCGACGTTTGATGAACAATATTTTCACCCATTTTTTCCTCTTTCAACTTCTCCTTACATACCAAACACGGTGGCTCAACATATGTATCAACGGTCACTCTCGACGTTTGATGAACGATATTTTCCCCCACGATTTTTTAGTTGTTATTTGAAGCTGCGGTAGCAAATGTGATCACAGGCTCCTTTGGTGTATGATCCACTATTTCTACCTTTGACCTAACTTTACTTATGTTAACGGGACCCCAGCTTATTGGCCTTGACTGGGCCCGTGGTAGTTTCCCCTATTGTGAGCATTACTACCGTTTGGCACAACATTTTTCTCTCCGCTATCATATCCGCTATCATATGGCCGACTTGACCACACCCATAACATGCCCTATTATTTCTGTATATTATATTAGGTTCGTTATTGTTATTACTGTTGTTATTTCTAATAGGATTATTATTTCTATTATTTTCATTACCATTATTAATATTATTATTTCTATTATTACGAGTATTGCTGTCTTGCGGATTCTGATTTTGCTGCTGCTGGTGTTGATAGCCGTTATTCTGAAATCCTCTATAACCCCCTTGGTACTGCTGATTCTGAAATGGTTGTTGTTGGTTCTCCTGGCGTTCTTCCAGTCTATTTGATCCACATCTCCAACACGATTCATGACCGTATTTTTCGCATTCTCTGCAAAATGGTGTATTTTTTCGCAAATAACAGTCATCCCTTGTGTGTCCTGGTCTTGTGCAAAATTAACAGACTGGCCCCTTTTTCATGGCACCCCCTGTATTCCCATTATTTCTATTTTGTTGACTTTTAACCCTATCTTGTCGTGAATTTCTAATATCAGTTTCTTGATTATTTTTACCATTCGGTATTTTTTCAAAACTATACAGTTCCTCCGGTAATCTCGGCCCCCTCAGTATTGTGACCTCTGCCCTTAACGCTTCGTCTAATAAATCATTTAAATTATCTGCCTTGCTACTCAACAGTAGTATCTTTACAGTCGGGTCACTCACTCCCACTTTAAATGCTGTTAGCACAGAATTTAATAGTTCCGTGTTAAAAATGTCCGTTGGCAGGTTTTTCTTTTTATACATTGTATCGGCTATGTCGTTTGCGTTCGACTGCAATACTTCTAAACGCCTTGCAAACGCCCTTAAACTTTCCCCTCCACCTTGATATGCCTGTCTTATGTTGTATTGAACTGAATCTAATGTAGCCACCTTTAAATATGTGCTTTTAAATAATTCAAACAACTCATCTAAATCATCTGTTTTCTTGGTCGTCACTAAATCGTATGCATCTCCATCAAGATGCAGTTTAATACAAATCATGAATTCCTCCTGATTTTCTTCAGTTATTTTAAGGTTCGCTGCCTTACAACCGTCTATAAATCTAAGAAGCTCCGTTTTTAGGAACGGTGAATTTTCGCCCTTGAACACCGGTACTAGATTTCGTACGCATTTCGAAATATCGTCTGTAGGCATTTCAATTATTGTTCTATCTGTTGTTATGCTTTCTAAATTTTCTTCTATTCTTAAAGCTTCTTTATGGTATAACGATGTTTCGTGTGCTAAGTTCAGTTCCGCCTCTAAAAATCTGATTTTCGAATCCAATTCCCTTACTTTGTTATTTGCCTCTTCGACTGATTCGAATTCTAACCTTGGTTGTTGACGTAGTGCCCTAGTTACTGATTCATCAGAAATATCTTTATCTTTCAACAATGCTCTAAATTTTTCGTTTTCCGCCTCTATACCGCAGCCGTGGTCTAACAACTCCTGTTTTTCTGCTAATTTATCGTTTATTTTTTTAGTTAATGCTGCAAATTCGCCTTTCCAGCCTTCTATCTCTTTTATTTTATTCTCACTTTTGTGTTCCAAGAAATATATTAATTCTTCGAACACGACTTCTACTCCTTCCACTTTAGAAAAAACCTTTGTGTTATTAACTTTATTTTTTATTAATTGTAAATGTTCTTTATTATTTACTTCGAGGCTAATTTAGGCCACAATTTATCCGTAAACCTGTTCAATTGCCCTAGTATATTTCCGTATGCTAACTGTAATTGTTCCAATTCCGCCATATATTTATCAACGACAAAAAAATCCCAATTTATTTCCTAGAACACTCAACAGTTCGCGTAGCTCCACAATATTAAAAAAATATATATATTATAAATTTTTTAAATTTTAAATCTGTTGACTAAAATCAGATATTTTATAATAAAGTAAAATTTTTAATTAAATTGACCATGTTATAAAAATAAAAAAAAAAATATTTCAAATTTTCAAAATCTTTAAAATGTTATTTTATTCTCATTTAAATTTTAAAATGAAAATGATATTTTAAATGTTCTAAAATTTAAAAAAAAATCAAAAATTCCGTTTCATATTAATTTTAGAAAAAAATTTATTAACTTAACTGAGTTTAATATTAAATAAATTTCCTATTTTCTTTTTATTTCGTTTGTTATTTAATCTTTATTTATTTAATTTCCATTTGTATATTTATTTATTCAATTTGTATTTATTACTTTATTAAACACTGTAATAATTGTTTAAATTTTCTGCTGTTACTCACGTATTTTCAAAAGAAAAATTAAATAATCACCATTTATTTTGTGATTTTTAGTCCTTTTCTTCCTTCTATCGTCCTTCTTCTCTCGGTCCCTGAGAACGTGAATTGAGAAACCGGCTGCGCCAAAATGTTGTATGTTAACGTCCTTCTACTAGGACTTTAACTTGATCCTATTTATACTTACTGAGTCCTTTTTACTTTCTTTATATTATTTAAAACAACCGGGTCTTTTCTACTTTAAGACACTTTATTTCGCTTTAAAAGTTGGTTACACTTATACTTAACATTTATTTGTAGACACTTCAGCTTATCGAAAACACTTCATTCTTAGTCTATACTTAACACCTCGTATTCTTATAATTTCACAATAAATTGAGTAATTTCATCATGCTAAAATAACTTAGTCAGCGTATTTATAATTTCACAATAAATTGAATACTTTCATCATTTTAAAATAACTAAGTCAGCATTTATTTGTGTGATCTGGGTGACCTATTTAACGTGGGCGTGTATACCTGTGCTATGTTAAGCGGTGTGCGCCAAGACAATTAAATGCTGTTTGTGTTTAACATGCATAATGCTTAACCTTAAAAGTATGCCATAAAGAAAAATATACTGGTTATGTTATATTGTGGATCATAAGCACGCTGTAAGTTCCACGATTATGATACACAACAGTGGATCATATGTAAGCTGTGAACTCTACGATTATGATACACAACACAAGTGTTTAGAGCAAATACTTCAATTAATTTTTATATGAGGCAATTGACAAGTGTTTATTCCAAACCCTAACTAATATATACCATTTATGACAAATAAATGCAGTATTTACCAGAAGTAAAGAATATGTTTAGGAGGAATAATTAATTGAACACTTATGTTTAATGAAAACAATTAAAGTGTTTACGATAAATAATGATATGTTACAAATACTAATAATTTGCGGAAAGCACTTATTATTTATGGCAAATTATATGAAATGGGTGTGCACAATCTAAGAAAAGTATTAGTAAAAATCGGCGAATAAATTATTTATGGTCGGATCAAAATTCCATTCTAATCTGTAGAGAATTATGTCCAAGAAGAATTTCATAAAATTCCAACCAAAAATGAAAAAGTTATTCAACTTTAATCAGACCCACCTAGTAAAGATTTTAAATGGGCAAAAAACAGAAAATCGCGAATGAATCTCGTTTTTTTGATTTGGCCAACATTTTTTGTGTATTTCTTTTTTAATGTGGTTTTTTATAGTGACACCCCCTAATACATATAGATAAATCATGATCAATGAAAATTACCTCTTTGTCTGCCAATCTCATCCCATGATGTAAAATAATCTTGATCCTTTGCATCAGCCATTAATTTTTTATGTGAGTAGTTTACAATTAGAGGATATTTTCTGATTGCTTCCAATAAATAAAAAATGCTCTTAAAGTGTTCTATTGGTTCATGCCAATTAAATTTCATATAAAAGCTATGTTTGTAGACTGTGTAAGGACTGAAATAATGTAAAAATAATTAAAAGAATAGGTTTTGCACATATTAAACATTTGATATCTGTCTCTGGTATGACAATAAAAATAGTTTTTAAATAGAACATTGTTTAGACATGCGTTTAAATAAATAAAATAGGTTTTGCACGTATAAAACATTTGATATCTGTCTCTGGTATGACAATAAAAATAGTTTTTAAATGGGTCATTCCACACCAAATCGACCAGCGGCTGGAACTCATCTTCTTCGATTTTAATGAAATTTGGACAACTGTGGAAGGGTTTCGAGATATGAATTGATCAATTTTTGCTTTATTTTTTCGCCCACTACTTCCAGAAATACAGTG
This sequence comes from Dryomyza anilis, assembly GCA_951804985.1. Taxonomy (NCBI): domain Eukaryota; kingdom Metazoa; phylum Arthropoda; class Insecta; order Diptera; family Dryomyzidae; genus Dryomyza; species Dryomyza anilis. The sequence goes on from OX638130.1 coordinate 65,525,279, forward strand.
GTTCAAATATACAAAAAATGAGCCAAAAATCACTTTTATATGGTTGTTCATATTTCAATATCTCTTAAAGTAGAAATAATAGAAATTCCGTTGATGGCTCGTTTTAAAGCCAATTATGTTGTAACTTCTAAACTTGAACACGTGGCCAGTGGTAATTATCCATGCACTTCAAATTGGATGTCCTTAAAAGGGACCCTTTTTAAAATTCTGAAAAAAATCACATATTTTGGTTGATCTAATATCATATTTTAAAAATTAATTTTCTAAATTTTACATATTTTTGTATTGGGGCATTCCACAGAAAACGTTACCAAGGTGTGATATATTAAAGTTAAACCTTTTGATTCCGTTTAATGATTTTAAGGAAAAGAAATAGTTCTAATTTCATATTCTGTAATCAGAATTTACCAATATTCGTGGCAAATGTGTTTTTTTCTCATTTAAAGTCAAATATTTTTTTCAAATTTATTATAGTAGAAAATTGAGACATTATATGAAACACTGTAGTTTCGCTGTTTTAAATCCGAAAGAAAATTGAATAGTACAATTTGAAAGGCAATTTGTTTGCGAAAGTATGACACACATTGCATTGGTGATAAGTGGTTCAAAGTACTGACAATTAACCAAACAGTTTTACTTTTTTCAGTTGTAACGCCCGTCACAAAATAAATAGTAAAAGTTATTTTGCGAACTATTTTGCAAACCTACAACTGGGAAACTTTGTAAAAGTAAAGATTTGTATCGTATCTTTCCATTTATTATAGTCTTTGGTCTCATATATATTCCAGATGGTTGCTATATCCATCAAAAATATTGTAACGCCCGTCACAATTACCAATCGTCGCAAAACAAAAAAACTGGAAAATTATATATTTGTTAATATATGCATCAATAATCAATTATATTATTATTTAACCATAGAAAAAGTAATAAATATTCCAAAATATTTAATAAGCAAAGATAAATAAGGGAAATTCCAAACATTACAAAAAAAATCCCAAAAAATCTTTATTTTCGAAATGCGAAAAATATTTACGTAAGCTTGCAAAGGAAACGGACTACAAATGGTCCATACAGAGTAGTTATTTAAAAGAATGGTAATATAATACATATTTATAATACAATGTTTAGTTTTCAACATAAATTATATGTGGACGGTGTGCTTTAAAATAACGGTTTACCATTCATACCACTAAAATTTGCTCTTTTTCAACAAAAAATTGCAATTCATAATTTGAATTTTCATGTATTTTTGTATAGAATTCGTACAGGAAACGCCCGTCACAAAATGTGTAACACCCGTCACAAGTTTTGATACTTTATAAGTAAGTGATCAAAGTAACCATTGCTGAATTTTGTTTTTTTTTTTCAATATTGAAAAAAAAAATATTTTTTTCAAAAGTAAAATTTGCAATAATTTGCAATGCAATAATTTTTCAATGTATTTGTAACTCTGATTTCTAAAATGGCGTCAGTTTCATAAAATTTTATCGAGTTATTGAGATATATACCATTTTTCGAATATCGTAAAAACCATATCCCAAAATCAATATGATAAAACTGACGCCATTTTAGATATCAGAGTAACATATATATTTTGGAATTATTAAAATTTTTACAGTAAAAAAAAAAAAAATTTTACAAAAAAAATGAATAGAAATTTAGAAAATTATTTTTTAAAATATGATTCCATCAAAATACCATCTTGAAATTTTGCATGAACATTTATAATAAATTGACGAAAACTGAGGATTTCTTCAGAATTTTAAAAAGGGTCCTTTTTAAGGACATCAATTTTGAAGTGCAAGAATAATGAAAACAGATCACATGTTCTGGTTTAGAAGTTACAACTTAATTTTTCTGAAAGATTGTTTGATAATAACGATTGCAATAGAAGACAGAATCAACCCAATCATGAAAAAATGTTCCCCCGAAATATTGTCATTTTTAGGAAATTTGGTACCACAGTGAATTTCGAATTTCACTGGAAATAGTTTCATATCATGAATTTCAATTTCTAGGAAATTTTTTCGTGATTTACGCATAAATATTCCGATAGAAAATTATTGAGGAAATTGAAATTTTAAAAATGTAAGTTTACAAAACAAAAATTAGATCACATACATGTTTTTAAGCATTATGCATGTACATGACGATATTACTCAAATATGCAAAGCAAAGTAAGGAAAAAGTTCAGGGCTACTGGTAACAAATGGAGAAAAATTGTTGAAGATTGTGTTGGATCTCCTATTAAATCAACTAAAAAATAATGTCGTTGTTACCTACATCTTTGTAATTTATGTTTGGTTTGACCAAAAAAAAAACATTCGCAAAAAATATTTTTCTACATATTTAGGGCCAAGAAAGAATTAATTCAAATATTTTTAAGCCAAACCCAATTCAACAATACCATGATATTTTTTTTATACAAAAACTCAACAATCAGCAAATTTGTACAGTTTGTATTGGTTTTCTAGCAAACCATTCAATTTTCCATGTAACAGGTCGAAATTCACGATCAAAAAAGAATTTGATTTGTTTTTAAGCCTTATACAGGAACATGAGGATATTGTTATATAATTTGTATGCTACACAAAGAAAAAAATAAGTTCAGGGGTTTTGGTAACAAGTTGAGAAAGATTTAAGCATGACACAAATATAAATATAAATTTAGAAGGAAATTGATGATATAAAATTTCATTTCGGAGGAAAATAATATTTCACATGAAATTCAATTTTCTATGAAATTCATGATTGGGCTGAATAAGTAAACTAATCAAATTCAAAAATTAAATATGTTTCCAACTTTTTTGGCAGTTTTCAACAACAACTGCATAAGCACGTAAGTACTTACTTACTTACTTAAATGGCCCTTACAAGCGTGGGTAGGTTTGGGCCGCTGAGATGATGCCGCTACAGTCGGTTCTGCATTGCGCTGATGTCAGTTAGAAATACCAAGCGTTGCCAGGTTGTCCTCAACTTGGTCTTTCCAATGCAGATTTTGACGCCCTCTTCTACGCTGTCCACCTTAGAGTTTCGATTCAAGCACCTTCTTGGCTGGAGTGTTTTCATCTATTTCCCTAGCAAGCGAAGCCGCTGGATTTTGATGCGCTTGTCTATGTCAGTGTCGTCGAATAACTCATACAGCTCATGGTTTATCCTGATTCAATACTCGTTAGCAAAGCAGATAGGGCCAAAGATTTTACGGAGAATCTTTCTCTCGAACGTTCCCAGTACTCTTTCATCAGTGGAGGCCAGCGTCCATGTTTCCGCACCATAAAGTAGGACGAGCATGATGAGTGACTTGTAGAGCGTTATTTTTTTCCGGCAATAGAGGGCTCTGCTTCTCAATTGCCTACTAATCCCAAAGTAGCACCTGTTGGCAAAAGATTTTCTCCGTTTGATCTCCAGGCTGACGTCGTTGTTGCTGTTTACGCTGGATCCCAGATAGACGAAGTCCTTCACAATGTCGAACTTGTGGGTTAAAATCAGCTTTTTGTTCAAGACGCACGGACTCTTTTTTGCTTGTTGACACAAGGAACTTCGTCTTGCCCTCGTCCATTTGACGCGACTCTTTTTCCAATCTGGAGAATACTGCGCTAACTGCTCGTGTGCTCCTGCTATGATATCAATACCGTCGGCATATGCGAGCAGCATGACACTTTTTTTGAGGATAGAGCCGCTTTGACGGAGTTCGGCAGCTCGAACTATTTTCTCCATTAATAAGTTTAAAAAAATCGCACGATAGGGAGTTACCCTGTCTGAAACCTCGTTCGGTATGAAATGGCTCGGAGAGGTCTTCTCATATTCTCACTCATCTCTCACGTGTGTTGCAATGTGAAATGTGAAAATCTGGTCTATGGTGTACTTTCCAGGTCTGAAGCCGCACTGATAAGTTCCAATCAGTCTGTTGACGATGGGCGTTAGTCTTTCACATAATACGCTCGATATAATCTTGTATGCAATATTGAGTAGGCTGATCCCATGGTAGTTGACGAAAATAGTGGGAACCCCTTTCTTAAGGATTGGGCAGAGCACACTGAGGTTCCAGTCACTTGGCATGCTTTCATCCGACCATATTCTGCTTACGAGCTCGTGTATGCTCTCTATTAGTTCGTCGCCTCCGGTCTTAAACAACTCAGCAGGCAGGCCATCAGCACCTTCAATGTTTTTCAGCCCAGCAGAGGCTGTTCTGACCTCGGCATGGTCGGGTGGCGGAATCTCAACGTCGTCATCAAGTACTAGGGCTGCCGGGTTTACTTGTCTATCGGTGGAATTTATGTCATCATCACCGGTCAGCAGTTTAGAGAAGTGATCCCTCCATATCTTCAGTGTGCTCTGAATATCTGTGACTAGATTCCCGTTCTCATCTTTACAAGAGGCTCCGGATTACAAGGGGCGTTTTATTTTCTCGAAGAATGTTCGAGCCTTATTCCTGTCCTCATGCATCTCAATCTCCTCACAATCACGTCTTTCTGCCTCTCTTTTTTTACGCCTGAAAAGACGTCTCTCTTCCCTTCTCTTCTCTTTGTATCACTCTTTCACAGCTCGCGTAGCTACTGACTGCAGAGTGGATTTGTACGCGTCTTTCTCCGCATTGGCCGTGCGACACTCTTGTCAATATCAATATCGTGGAGGGGCAGCACTCGTATGCGTTGTCTAGGCGCACGTAGAAGCGCTCTATTGTCTCTTCAGGGGGCGTTGGAATCTAAGCACCTCTTCGGCAGCCGTACGCATAGAGCAGGAGATATGGTTCCACTGCGCGCTTATATCATCGAGAGGAGGATTGCTTTGTCTAAGCAGGTGGGAGCAGCTTTCCGACGTCTAGCTTTCTCTGCGTTTGGTTCCGTACGTTCTTCGCAGCGCTTAAGTGTGTGCGGACCCTGGCTGCTAAAAGGTAATAATCCGAGTACATATTGGCACCTCGATAGTGCGTACGTCCATCACGCTCGAAGCGTGCCTTCCGTCAATCACAACGTGATCAATTTGGTAGTGTCCGTGTGGATATCGAAATGTTCGAATCTAGTGCTACTAACTACCATGTTTCGTGCTGCGGCGAAGTCGATTAGTCTTGTTCCGTTATCGGAAGTGTTGGCATGGAGGCTAAATTTTCCGATTGTGGGACAATAGATGGCTTCTCTGCCCACCTTGGCGTTAAAATCGCCTAGCACGATTTTGATATCGTGGCGGGGGCAGCGCTCGTATGCGTTGTCTAGGCGCTCGTAGAAGCGCTCTTTTGTCTCGTCATCTTTCTCTTTCGTAGGAGCGTGTGCACAAATTAGTCTGATGTGGAAATATTTAGCATTGATGCGGATTGTTGCCAGCCTTTCGTCCACGGGCGTGAACCTAGAGACAAGGTGGCGGAGTCTCTTGCCGACCACAAATCCACATCCAAATTCGTGTCTCTCCGCAAGGCAGCTGTAGTAGATATCACAGGACGCTTGTTTCGAACAGCCCTGTCCCGTCCATCGCATCTCCTGGATAGCGGTGATGTCAGCCTTATATTTTTCGAGGACATCTGCCAGCTGGATAGAGGTACCTTCCCTATAAAGGGTCCGACCATTCCAGGTACATATAAGTAAATCATGGTCCTTAAAACGTTTGCGTGGGTCGTCATCGTTGTAATCGGTCGTTATCCGAGGCTTCTTTTTTGTTTTCATTGGGCGCATAGGTTTTTTTCCGGGGTGGGAACCAAACCCAACGCACGAACCCTCACTCTGAGGGAGATGCTCGCTACTCACTTTAGCCGGCTTCTACACCTGGTGGTGTAGAGCGCCGTTTCCAGGGACTTCCACGAGGAGGACTTCCACCGAAGTGGAGCTGTCACCATTTGACAATTTGCCAATTCTGGTGACCAGTGAGTTGACTTGAGACGACACCGACAAGGATTGCGCTGGCTTCGCCATGATGAAGCACTCAGACACGTTGCCTTGTGATAATCGCCCTGTGATAGTCTCCTATATGTGAAAACATATAGGAGACCTAAATTGTATATATGGAATCGATAGAGAATGGTCCGAGGTATTTAAAACCGATTTTTTTAAATTTTCAAACGTGAGAAATTTTCAAAAAAAAGTGTTTTTGTAAAAAAAAAATCAAAAAAGACTTAGATTCGATTAGAAGATATATATGAAAACATATTAGGGGACCTACATTTTATATATGGAATCGATTAAATGGACCTTACAACCGTGGGTCGGTTTTGGCCGCTGAGATGAAGTCGCGGCAGTCGGATCTGCTTTGCGCGCGCTGATGCCAGTTAGAAATACCAAGCGTTGCCAGGTTGTCCTCAACTTGGTCTTTCTAACGCAGATTTGGACGCACTCTTCTACGCTGTCCACTTTCGAGTTTCGATTCCAGCACCTTCTTGGCTGGAGTGTTTTCATCCATTCGACCTAGCCAGCGAAGCCGCTGGATCTTGATGCGCTTGACTATGTCAATGTCGTCGAATAACTCATACAGCTTTATCCTGATTCGATACCCGTTAGCAAAGCAGATAGGGCCAATGATTTTACGGAGAATCTTTCTCTCGAACGCTCCTAGTACTCACTCATCGGTGGAGGCCAGCGTCCATGTTTCTGCACCATAAAGTAGGACGGGCATGATGAGTGACTTGTAGAGCGTTATTTTTGTCCGGCGAGAGAGGGCTCTGCTTCTCAATTGCCTACTGAGCCCAAAGTAGCACCTGTTGGCAAGAGTTATTCTCCGTTTGATCTCCAGGCTGACGTCGTTGTTGCTGTTTACGCTGGATCCCAGATAGACGAAGTCCTTCACAATGTCGAACTTGTGGGTGTCAAAATCAGCTTTTTGTTCAAGACGCATGGACTCTTTTTTGCTTGTTGACACAAGGAACTTCGTCTTGTCCTCGTTCACCGCTATTCGACGCGACTCTTTCTCCAATCAAGAGAATGCTGTGCTGACAGCTCGTGTGCTCCTGCCAATGATATCAATATCGTCGGCATATGCGAGCAGCACGACACTTTTGTTGAGGATAGTGCCGTTTTGATGGAGTTCGGCAGCTCGAACTATTTTCTCCATCAATTAGTAAAAATAGTCGCACGATAGGGAGTCACCCTGTCTGAAACCTCGTTCGGTATGAAATGGCTCGGAGAGGTCTTTTCCTATTCTCACTGAGCAACGTGTGTTGCTCAGGGTCATCCTACAAAGCCTTATAAGTTTCGCAGGTATACCGAACTCAGACATTGCGGCGTATAATCGTTCCCTTATCGGAGTGTCGAAGGCGGCTTTATAGTCGACTAATAGGTGATAGGTTTCGATCTGTTTTTCTAGGGTCTTTTCCTGGATTAGGCGCAATGTGAAAATCTGGTCTATGGTGAACCTGGTGAAACCAGGTCTGAAGCCGCACTGATAAGGTCCAATCAATCTGTTGACGATGGGCTTCAGTCTTTCACATAATACGCCCGATAGAACCTTGTATGCGATATTGAGTAGAGTACACTGAGGTTCCAGTCACTTGGCATGCTTTCATCCGACCATATTCTGCTTACGAGCTCGTGCATGCTCTTCGCCTCCGGTCTTAAACAATTCAGCAGGCAGGCCATCAGCACCTGCGGCTTTGTTCTCTTTCAGTCGAGCAATGTCTGTTCTGACCTCGTCATGGTCGGGTGGCGGAATCACAATGTCATCATCAAGTACTGGGGTTGCCGGATTTACTTCTCTATCGGTGGAATTGCGGTCATCATCACCGGTCAGCAGTTTAGTGAAGTGATCCCTCCATATCTTCAGTGTGCTCTGGATATCTGTCACTAGATTACCGTTCTCATCTTTACAAGAAGGATTTTGAACCTCCGGCTAGGCGTCTTATTTTCGAGCCTCATTCCTGTCCCCATGCATCCCAATCTCCTCACACTCACGTCTTTCTGCCTCGCTTTTTTTACGTCTGAAAAGACGTCTCTCTTCCCTTCTCTTTGTATTGCTCCTTCGCAACTCTTGTAGCTACTGACTGCAGGGTGGATTTGTACGCAGCGCCTTCCTCTGCAGTGGCCGCGCGACACTCTTGGTCATACCACTGATTCCTCTGGGGGCGTTGGAATCCAAGCACCGGCAGTCGTACGCATAGAGCAGGATATATGGTTCCAATGCGCGCTTATATCATCGAGAGGAGGAGTGCTTTGTCTAAGCAGGTGTAAGAGTCGAGTGGAAATATATGCACCTCGGATAGTGCGTACGTCCATCACGCTCGAAGCGTGCCTTCCGTCAATCACAACGTGATCAATTTGGTATCGAGTTTTTTGATCGGGCGACAACCATGTGGCCTTGTGGATATCGAAATGTTCGAATCTAATGCTACTAACTACCATGTTTCGTGCTGCGGCGAAGTCGATTAGTCTCGTTCCATTATCGGAAGTGTTGGCATGGCGGCTAAATTTTCCGATTGTGGAACAATAGATGGCTTCTCTGCTCACCATTGCGTTAAAATCGCCTAGCACGATTTTCATATCGTGGCGGGGGCAGCGCTCGTATGGGCGCTCGTATGCGTTGTCTAGGCGCTAGTAAAAGCGCTCTTTTGTCTCGTCATCTTTCTCTTTCGTCGGAGCGAAGATATCACAGGACGCACCATCGCTTTTCCTGGATAGCGGTGATGTCAGCCTTATATTTTTCGAGAACATCTGCCAGCGGATAGAGGCACCTTCCCTATAAAGGGTCCGGACATTCCAGGTACATATCCGTAAATCATGATCCTTAAAACGTTTGCGTGGGTTTAAAATATAATGATTTTAAATAATGTTTTTTTTGCTTAAAAAAGAGTTAGCTGTAACTTTTTTGTTTATGAAACAAACTAAATACTTTTAACGGTGAAGTTTTATATTTTTTCGAGAACTTTAATTATATGATAATTAAAATTGCATTTAGGGGAGTAGATGTCTGAATAAATGAACATCACTTGTTGAAGGTGACCTCGGAGGTCAATTAAACCTATAAGACAAATATATTAACCGCCAAGATCTTTCCAACGAATGTATAAAAATGATCGGACATCAAATAAAGAAATAGTGATGATCAAAAATGTCTTATTCTTGCATCTTGTTCTTGCATTTTTTGCAAGAACAAGATAGAGATTTCCTTGAAGGACAAGATAGAGATTTTCTTGCAAGAACAAGAGCAAGGTAAGAAATACAAGAACAAGAGCAAGTGCAAGACAAACACTGCAAGAAAAGCAAGATTCTTGCTTTTTTTTATCATTTTAATGATTCAGAATTCATGATATTACTAATTATTGAACAACAAATAACAATGGAAGGCGTGCTAAATATTTATGAATGTGAACATTATTGAAGATGTGTGAAGCTGTTTCTCTTTTCTTAGCTACGCTAGTTCGTACAGAAGAAGAAAATTTCTTACCATAAGTGTCAGAAATATTTTTCGTTATATCTTCTTTATAGTGATGATCATTTACAAGAACAAGAACAAGGTCATATGCTCCTATACAAGAACAAGAGCACGACTTAGCGTGCAAGAACAAGATTACCATTTCTTGTCTTGTTCTTGTAAATGATCATCACTATAAAGAAGATATAACGAAAAATATTTGTGACACTTATGGTAAGAAATTGTCTTCTTTTTTTTTCTTAACTTTGAAAATCAAGAATTTATGTAGAAATTTTCAGATTTATAAAAAGGCAGTTTTTGGATGCTGTGGTGGAAAACAACAAAAATATTATATATATGTGTAATATAAAAATAAAATGGATCACTGAAAATTGTTGCGACAATTATTGATTTTCAAAGTTAAGAAAAATAGAAGAAAATTTCTTACCATTCCAAACCAAAGTGGAATAATCTTTGTTCAAAGTCAAGAATAAAGCGAGTAACAACAACTGCATAGACTACGCAACAACAAAACATACGGCGATCGACATAAGAAATCGTCGAGAGTTCGATGCTGGCGACGACCTCGTACGGATCGAACTAGTAGTTGTAGTGGGCAGAGGCATAAACTCTCCTAGTAAAAATGTGTTTAACGGGCGGAGGAATAAACTCCCCAGTAGAAAATTGTGTGAGGAGGAATAAACTCCCGAATAGAAAATAAGTTACATAATAATTAATAATAAATAATTATGTGATAATTTCTTTAATAGATATACATATATATATATATATATATATATATATATATATATATATATATATATATATATATATATATATATATATATATATATATATATATATATATATTTATTTATTTAAACCCATTGAAGGAAAATAAAGAAACACTGAATATACTAAACCTGAAAACCAACCAACTCTTTTTATTTATTTCTATAACGAATCCTAGACACAAGCGACGAGCATACCCCGGTTCTGAAACTTCGTTACAGATGGCGCCCGAGCAGGGACTCTAATCAGTGTGGAAAAATAATGAGTAGCTGAAATTAAAATGGACACTTCGTGTTCTCAAAATATGATTTGCAACAACGAAATCGTATAGGCATATTACTGTTTTCGTCAACAATAACGAATTACGATGCGTATACACACACTTTCACAACGACAACTCTTCGTTTTATGACAACGGATAAGCGCATAACAACAGACAGTCACATGGCACTACACTACATGTATGTATCTAGTACAGCTATCTAGTTGGCAACAACAACGAGTTTTGTTTGTGGTACAAAATTTGTACCACAACTTTGTGCGCCAAAAATTCTATCATAATCTGGGATGCTGCTTTATTCGCATTTTTGTGGTAGTTGCACTTTCAAACGAATCAGCGGATTTGTAAAAAAAAAAAAAAAAAAAACACAAAAAGCAATATCAGCTAAATGAGGTACACTGCACTGCTGAACTTAACTTAAGAAAAACTTCATGATTTTACAAATAACAAAAAAACTATGTATAAAAGTAAAACAAATATAATAATGTGAAAAGCACAGTGCATATGCACAATCGATGTACGAACTAGCGTAGCTAAGAAAAGAGAAACAACTTCACACATCTTCAATAATGTTCACATTCATAAATATTTTGCACGCCTTCCATTTTTACTTCTTGTTCAATAATTAGTAATATCATGAATTCTGAATCATTAAAATGATAAAAAAAACGCAAGAATCTTGCTTTTCTTGCAATGTTTGTCTTGCACTTGCTCTTGTTCTTGTATTTCTTACCTTGCTCTTGTTCTTGCAAGAAAATCTCCATCTTGTTCTTGCAAAAAATGCAAGAACAAGATGCAAGAATAAGACATTTTTGATCATCACTACTTCTTTATTTGATGTCCGATCATTTTTATACATTCGTTGGAAAGATCTTGGCGGTTAATATATTTGTCTTATAGGTTTAATTGACCTCCGAGGTCACCTTCAACAAGTGATGTTTATTTATTCAGACTTCTACTCCCCTAAATGCAATTTTAATTATCATATAATTAAAGTTCTCGAAAAAATATAAAACTTCACCGTTAAAAGTATTTAGTTTGTTTCATAAACAAAAAAGTTACAGCTAACTCTTTTTTAAGCAAAAAAAAAACATTATTTAAAATCATTATATTTTAAAAAATATTTTATAGTTCACCCCTAAAACAAAAGCTTACATTGAGAAGTGGTAAAAACAAGAAAAAACATTTTTTTTGGAGCCCGCCAAAAACGTTTTTTCGTCACAGGTTTTTTATTTGATGTCAATCATCAAGTTTTATATATCGTTGGAAGATCTCGGCGGTTAATATATTTGTCCTATAAGTTTAATTGACCTCAACTTCAATAAGTGATGTAAGTTTTTTTAGACGGAAGGAAGTGTTTAGATTGCTTTATAAACAAAAAAGTTACAAATATAGTGTTTAAGTGAAAACGATTTTGGCGGTTTTCAGAGGATTAAAAAAAAATATTTTTTGGTTTCGACTTTTTCTCGATGTAAGCTTTAAGTTAAGTACAAAACTTCAAATAAAAATAAAATTTTATATATTATTTTTCAATAACATCTTAACTTAAAACGAGTTTTTTGTAACTTTTTTGTTTATGAAGCTAACTAAATACTTTCAACAGCAAAACATAATAATTTTTGGAGATCTTTAATTATATTAGAAAAAATCATTTTTCATTTGGGTCTAAAACTAACATTTTTCACAATTTTTCGCCGTCATTATAATCAAATTGTGCGTACCACAAATTTCAATCATATAAAATCCATTTGACCGAGAATAAATTTTTTTACAAAATCCGAATTCGATTAAAAGGTATAAAATCCACTCAAACGATTGAGTTTACATAAATAAATCCACGTTTCAACATAACTAATATTTGAATTTATTTGATAAAAGTGGCAGCAAAACCACCTGTATGCAATCTCGTTGGGAAAAACCCAATTCTGAACCCTGGTTATAAGTGCGGGCATTCAAGCTCCTACGAATAAATGTACTAACGAACTAAGCTACTGGGTTACAAGAGCGAGTAAGAGCATTCAAGCGCCTACGAACACAAGTGCTAACTACGATCTACAATCTCGCAACCAGAGCTGGAACAGATACTGTAGTCCCTGTCAGGGACCGTTACTGTTTCGGAATTGATAGCATTGCGCCATACCATTTACCGTTACCATATAAAGTGTTACCGGTAAAATATCGGTATGAAACGGTTTACCGGTAAAGAAATGGCTCTCTTTTTGGAATTTTAAATACCAACATTTTTATTTTAGTAAGAAAAATTACCAAAAATCATAATCTGGCAACTCCTTATGAAAAAATACTAGCTGAACCCGCGCACATCTTCGCCCGTGCTAAGTTTTTGTAAATGCAACACTATATCATTTTTAAAGTGTGGATACAATCACGCTCATTTTTTCTGTTTTAGTGTATATCTATGTCCCCATTTCTCCCGCCCAAATTGAACATAAGCACTACTATATCTCAAAATGAATAGCGTAGTAAACGTTGTGGTTGTAAGGAAGGTGCCACGCCCTTTTGCCCAATACTGCCCAGTTTTACAGCACTGCTCTTAATAGGTCAGGAGCAGAGCTGTAATGACTACTAAACGATTACGATTTTTTAGTAGTTGTAATCAAAAATTTTGATTACGATTCTTTAGTTGTCGTAATCAAAAGTTTTGATTATGATTAGAAATAATCAAAAAGTAATTTGATTCTATGGGATGTCAGATCAACTTCAAATTGATACTGTACACCTAACATTAGATGATACTGTTACCAAAGAAGACAAAATCCATTTTGTGCTGGAACTTCAGTTTTTATGAAATAAAATGTGTTTTTTTTGACTCCAAAAGTTACATATTAATAACACAGTAAACTTGTACTTGCCATTAAAGTTTTGATTATTTTGTTGTGTCAAGTAGATTCCGCGAAAATACAATTTATAAAACTTTTTGTTCTATGAGTTTTACAAAATAGTCCATTCTTACAATATAATGAGACTTGTCAATCAGTTGACCATGATTTAAGAAGTTATTGCTAAAAATAGATAAAATGTGAATAATATGAATAATGGTCAAACAATTTCGCGGGACCGGAATAAAATAGCACGAATAGTTTTATCTTGGACTATATAATTCAATCAAATTGAAAGATTTCAGGAAAAATGTGCATTCGCGTTAAAAGTGGGTAGTGTTGACTTTACCCCAGCCTATTTTCAGAAGCAGGTTTCAGGTTGTGTCGCATTTGCATTTGTTTCGTGGAAACTAAATATTGTAGATCTTTACAGCTTATGGAACATTTGTAGCTAATGAATCTATCTATCCAACTGTATTATTATTTTTGTCCTATGTCATTGATATGGTGGTCCAAGTTAGCATTGAAAAGAAAGTGTCGAATAGTCAATGCATATCTCAATAAGCTTTATCATTGAAATCGAAAAGGTAAAATCTCAAAATTTACTTTTCTTGATCGATTTGGTGTGGAATGGCTCACATATATATCTCTAACGTAAAACGAAACAAAACAAATTCCAAAGCGTAAGAAATTACAACGAATTTCTTTTTGTTTATATTTACGTATTTTTATTAACAATTTAAAATGAAATAAGACCCTAAATCAATAAGACCCCAGAATTGGTGTATATTTGTGTTATGTAATAAGACCCTGTATTTTCTTAAAAATCCTGCATTTTCTTAAAGTTCGCTTAAAATAATATAATCGTGTTTCCCAATTTTTCTGGATCAATTCGTTAAAGGGGTTTATTTGCTTTTGAAATGCATATCAAATTTTTGGTCGAACATTTGAAAATAGTTGGAAGTAGTTCATGAGTATAAATATGAAAATGGTTGTACGATATTAATTCGTTTACAGCTTTTATTCGTATTAAATAATTTTGAATTTATTTTTTAAATATCTAATAGTAACATTTCAAAAGGGTATAAAACCTTTAAATGATTTGATTTTGTAAAAACGCTTTTAAATCCATACTCAAAGAAATTTCAGCTACAAAATTAAGGGTGTAAACGAAATTATTTATACATTTTCTTTTAAACTTAAAATGTTAACGCGGTAAAAAAATTATATCACAAATGAAGAACAATACTTAATAGTTTTTAAAATAGTTATAGAATAATATTTCTGAATGAGTTAGGACGAATTTCCGTATTTTAGTCTTCCAGCCCACCATCAGCTGTTGGACACCATTTCTTCTAACATTTTTGATAACAGTAATCCAACTATCGCTTATTTTATTTCAGTTTAACAACATTTCAATATTTTTCGAAGAATGGATTTTATAATAAGCCAAAAATTTTAAATGTGGACCTAGCTCAGGCAGAGGGTTACATCATTTTGAACAAATTATATACTATTGTTCTATACTGGTTTCAGCAGTCTCTCGCTCGTTTATTTGGATCTTAAAATCAATTTCTTCGATTTTATTCGTAACTTTAAATGATCTCAGTTTAAATCTCATCTTTACTTTTTGAAAATATGAAATATATTATTTTTTTTTGACATATTTATTATTGATTGTTGGGCTTAGCGCCAACATTTTACTTTCGCCGCAAATTTACGATTCACAAATCCTGATTTTCGACCTGATTTACATTTACTATTTAAGAAGATGGTCTCTTGAAACCGAATTGTAATATTTCCAGCAGTATCCTTGCAATAATTGCATGCATTGTAGAACGGCTAGTTTATCAAAATGTCCAAAATTTATTTTCCTACTTTTGTTGATCGATTACTTATAGCTGAAATCTTGTTAATATTTTTGTTTGTCTTAAATCAGAGAATTTTTGAATTTACGGGATTTTTTTTCCGTTATTTGCTTTGACCACAATATCCGCATTTGAATTTGTAAAAATAATTTCTTTTACACCCTTTATGTGCCGCATTTTTTTTTTTATTATGAAAATATGATATGCCTTTTCATTTCAAATTCAACGATAATTTAAAGTCAAGTTAAAATTAAAGTCTACTTTTTTGACAATTTTCATAAATAATAAAACGTCAAAAAGCCAATTTTAATTTTAGTCCTCTTTCGACATTGCCTTGAGATACATCCTTTAAAATAAACTTTGTTTAAAAATGTTGACAATTTTATTACCTTTTAAATGAGACTTCAGTGTTTTATTTTGCTTCACTAAGTTATGGTCAATAGATTAATTTATCGATTATTTATACATATCATTTCAAATTTAAATCACCAAATCTTTTAACCACACCATCTTGGAAGCTAAAATTTTACCAATATCTTACTTTTATGTTGTTTCACCATACTTCCAAATTTCATCATATTCTGAAATAGTACTGCTAATATTTTAATTTGGTATATAAATTTGTATATAAAATTTGTATTTTGAAGTTGATAAATAAATTTTCAGAAAACAATCGAAAAAATTTCGCCTGCGGCGCTTTTCTATTCGAATTACTTACCAATATTATAAAAATATTTTTATGAAATGTAAGTACAAATTTCAAATGAAAACGATTGGTTTTATTTAATATTTTCTTAAATTTATATATATTTCGAATACTTTTCAAAGCCTTTTTCAATTTATTGCTAGTTATTATATGTTAAATTGTCAAAAAAGATACACGTATTCGGATCCTAACAAGGCTATGGAAAATGGCCCAACCAGGACCTAATGACCCTTCAAAAATTCTTGAGGGAAACTCCCTTATAAAAAGATCGAACACCCGACATCTTACATAGTTTAGGCCTTACATAGTTTAGGCCCTACATAGTTTAGGCCTCGATATTCTGAAATAATGACATATGTTCATGAGTATGGCCAAACAGAAATACATATATACATATATACATATATACATATATACATATATACATATATACATATATACATATATACATATATACATATATACATATAGACATATATACATATATACATATCTACATATATACATATATACATATATACATATATACATATATACATATATACATATATATATATATACATATATACATATATACATATATACATATATACATATATACATATATACATATATACATATATACATATATACATATATACATATATACATATATACATATATACATATATACATATATACATATATACATATATACATATATACATATATACATATATACATATATACATATATACATATATACATAT
The DNA here is from genome assembly GCA_951804985.1 of Dryomyza anilis. NCBI lineage: Eukaryota > Metazoa > Arthropoda > Insecta > Diptera > Dryomyzidae > Dryomyza > Dryomyza anilis. The sequence goes on from OX638130.1 coordinate 65,541,841, forward strand.
ATACATATATACATATATACATATATACATATATACATATATACATATATACATATATACATATATACATATATACATATATACATATATACATATATACATATATACATATATACATATATACATATATACATATATACATATATACATATATACATATATACATATATACATATATACATATATACATATATACATATATACATATATACATATATACATATATACATATATACATATATACATATATACATATATACATATATACATATATACATATATACATATATACATATATACATATATACATATATACATATATACATATATACATATATACATATATACATATATACATATATACATATATACATATATACATATATACATATATACATATATACATATATACATATATACATATATACATATATACATATATACATATATACATATATACATATATACATATATACATATATACATATATACATATATACATATATACATATATACATATATACATATATACATATATACATATATACATATATACATATATACATATATACAAATTGTTACGAAAAGATGTAATTTGCCCCACTGTGCAAGCATTCAAAAATAATAAATGAGACGCAAGACAATTCAGCGCACTAAGCAATGTGTTAGAAAGAGACGGAAGATCATTCAGCGCACTGAGGCAGTGTGCGAGAAAGAGATGGAAGATCAGCGCATTAAAACACATGAGTGCGAATGAGATGCCAATAGCATACGTCATTCACGAAACGAGTAGAAGGTTCTCGAAACAAGTCGAAGCTTGTCGAAACGTGTCGAACTGATGCATGCAGTATATAAGGGAGCCGCATTTGAGGTACTTCACTTCAGTTGTGATTTGATAGTGAACTAGTGCGTCTCGTGGGTGAACATTGCTAAGCTAAATTGTATAAATTCAGCAGTTGATATAAGTGATTATTCTTTAAGTTGTTATTTAAATAAATAAAGTTAATTAATACTAGTTGAAATAGTACTAGTTAAAACCAAATATTAGTGTGTTTTTATTTTGTACGCAATCCAGCGATACGAACTCGTAGAACAGTTTTCCGTAGACTGAATTTTCGTAACATTGGTGTCAGAAGTGGGATTGTGATACAAAATAGTTAATTTCGATCAACTTAAAGTCGACCAGCTTAAGAAGGAGCTGTCGATTCGTAATCTTGCAACTGCTGGTACGAAAGTAGAGCTGCAGAAGCGCCTAATGGAAGAATTGGAGGCCCAAGGCATTCTTCTCGCGGAGCACGAATTTGAAATTGAAGCTGCAGCATCGTCATCGAAAAATCTGGACACAGAGGAGAAAGTACAGACCCAAGTTTTTGATATGAGCCAGTTGATCGGAGCTATGCAGCAACAGTTTCAGATAATGGCTCAAGAAAATTCCAAACAGCTTCAAGAAAATTCCAATCAAAACAGAACTTCAAGAAAATTCCAACAAAATGGAACAGAAACTTGTAGAAAATTCCAACAAAATGGAACAGAAACTTGTGGAAAATTCCAACAAAAGGGAACAGAAACTTCTAGAAAATTCCAACAAAATGGAACAGAAACTTCTAGAAAATTTCAATCAGCTCAAATTAGACATGAAGCATGAACTTGTAGAAAATTCTAACAAAATAGAACAGAAACTTCAGGTAAATTCTGAACAGCTTCAAGAACATTCTAAGCAACTTCTGGAAGTTTCTAATACTCTACATAGCAAAGTAAATGAACTCGAAGCGCATATAAATGATGTTGATGATAAAATTCAAAGATTAGAAAATGGTATAGACAAAGAAAAAAAGATTTGCACGTCTTTCAGATAAATGGACCTACACAGCATGTTGTTAGTGGTACGAGGCTAAAATCGCCGATTTACGATGGAACCACAGCGTTCAACATTTTCAAGCAGCAATTTGAGACCACGGCTGTAAGTAATCGATGGAATAATGAAGACATCGTAGCCTCACTTATCGTGGCGCTAAAAGGAGACGCAGCCGAAGTATTGCAGACTGTTCCAGAAAGCGATCGAAACAGTTATTTAGCGGTTATGGCTGCACTGAAGTGAAAATATGGCAGTGATGACATGAAACAGATATACCGAATGGAGTTGAAGGGCAGAATGCAACGAAATGGCGAAACTTTGCAGGCGTATGCAGCGGACGTCGAGAGGCTTGCGCATTTGTCGTATGCAGATTCAACGAGTGATTTCATAGAAAAGTGCAAGATCGAAGCCTTTGTTGATGGTATACGCGATCAGGAGACAAAACGTGTAACAGTAATTGCGCCTAAGGTAACATTTACGGAAACGGTTACCATCGCTCTAACACAGGAGACAGCAAATGCGATGTGCCGATCGGGTCCAAAGGCGCGTAGAATTGATGTGGAGAACGATGATTTATTTCAAGTAGTGTGCCAAGCAGTTAAAGCAGGCGTTAAAACCGAACACATATCAGCCAACAAAGACACCCAATTCAAAGGTAAATGTTACAACTGTGATACATATGGGCATATGGCACGTGACTGTCGTAAAAAACGCAAGCCCTCAATAAATCAATCTGCAGATGAACCCAGACATGAAGAAAGACAGGATCATGTCCAAAATAGCGTAAATTTTAATCAAGCTTTAAACTAAAACGAGTCAGATCTGCGGGGCACGATCTGACTCCCATAACCGATTGCCCCAGAATCTCCATTTCACAAATTGCTCGAAAGTCGAATAGTTTAACTGTCAAGGGGCTAATTGATTGTGTAGCATATATGGTAACGTTGGATATAGGAGCTTCACACTCAATTATAAGAAGTAACCTTGTTAGGGACTAAATAGAGCCGCTTATCGGAATAAGATTGCAAACAGCGACAGGTGAAGAGGCTCCAATCAGAGGAAAAATTACCAAGGAAATCACTATTGGCACTACGACAGTTAAGCATGATTTTATAGTGGTGGAAATAGTAGACGAAATAATACTTGGCATGGACTTCATGATAAGAAACGGTTTCACACTAGATTTAACAAGAAAAATTTTGAGTTATGCCAACACGGAGATCCAACTAAACATTGATTGTGACCAGAGCCCGAAAATTAAACAAGTTATTACTAATAAAAATAGAAAAATACCACCTAATTCAGAAGCAATTGTTTGGGCGAAATTAAATGGAGATTGTGGGATAAGCAAGTTGTGAGTTATAGAAGCGAATGATGAGCAAATGAGCGGAAGTAATATTGTTGTCGGAAGAACATTAGTATAAGCGACAAAAGACAAAGTTGTTCCAATAAGAGTTCTCAACATGGAAAACTCGTCCAAATTAATTAAAAAGGGAACAGTGATAGGTCAGTGTCAAGAGGCATCAGCGATTATAAATTGTGAGTCAAATCCATCAAGGGACTACGGCACATCACAAATAAACAAACAATATACTCACAGGTTTATAAATGAGTGGACGAAGGATTTGGCTGCCAAAGAAAAAAGTCAAGTGAAAAAGTTAATTGATAAATATCGGTGTATATTTGCTGAAAAGGGCCAAAAGGATGGCAGAACTGCCATTGTAAAACATCGAATAGACACTGGTGATTCTAACCCAATTCGTCAAGCAACAAGAAGAGACTTGCGAAAAGAGACGAAGTATCACATTTGGTTGAAGAAATGCACACAAATGGCGGGGTGGAACCATCTGAGAGTCCATGGAGTTCACCAGTAGTATTGGTGAAAAATAAGGACGGTAGTACTCGGTTCTGCGTTGATTACCGAAAACTTAATGATGTCACAAAGAAAGATAGTTATCCACTGCCCAGAATCGATGACACCTTGGATACACTATCTAAATCTAAGTGGTTTTCAACGTTGGACTTGCAAAGCGGTTACTGGCAAGTAGAAATCGATAAGAAAGATCGAGAGAAGACCGCATTCAGTACTGGAGATGGACTATGGCAATTTTTGGTAATGTCGTTTGGACTATGCAATGCCCCAGCAACATTCGAGCGGTTAATGGAGAACGTATTAAAAGGTTTACACTGGAAAACATGCCTAGTATACCTAGATGACATAATTGTAATGGGCAAGGATTTCAACGAACATCTTAGAAATCTAGGGGAAGTATTCCTTCGATTGAAAAATGCGGGTCTACAACTTAGCCCAATGAAAAGCTCACTTTTCAAGAAAGAAGTCAAGTATCTGGGTCATCGAGTTACCACGCATACCGATTAAGATAAAATAGTTGCAGTGCAGGAGTGGCCCAGACCGCAAAACCTACATGACCTACGAAGTTTCTTGGGGCTATGTACATACTACAGGCGATTTGTTCCAGGTTTTGCCAATGTTGCTAGCAGTCTTCACGAGTTGACAAGAAAGAACCGCGGATTTCAATGGGGCAATGATCAAGAAAGGGCGTTTTTGAAATTAAAAGGTCTGCTGTGCTCGGCACCAATTCTTGCGTATCCAATTCCAGGTGAGAAATTTATACTTGATACGGATGCGAGTGGATACGGAATCGGCGGAGTTCTCTCTCAAGTGATCAATGGACAAGAAAAAGTGATCGCATACTACAGTAAAACCTTGTCCAAACCCGAGCGAAATTACTGTGTCACCAGGAGGGAGCTTCTTGCTGTAATCGAAAGTGTGAACAATTTCCACGAATACCTGTACGGACAACAGTTTCACTTGAGAACCGATCACGCAGCACTACGATGGTTACTTCAGTTCAAAGATCCGGAAGGCCAAATTGCGCGTTGGATAGAGCGATTGCAGAGCTACGATTTCTCAATCGAATATCGTAAAGAAGGAAACCATGGAAATGCAGCTCTGTCACGACGCCCATGTAAACTAGAATGCAGACATTGTTCAAGAGCGGAAGAAAAAGAAAACATAATTGACATTCGTTTGCTAAACGATGAAAAATGGACTCCGGAACAAATTCAAATTAATCCAAAGAGTGATCCCGACCTCACAAAAATCATAATGTTCAAGGAACAGCAAAGAAAACCATCATGGAAAGAGATAGCTTCCGACAGCCCAAGAACTAAGGCGTACTGGGCACAGTGGCAGAGCTTAAAGCTACAAGACGGTTGCCTGTATCGTGTATGGGAAAGTGAAGATGGCATGTCCGCTCGAAGTTTGATTGTTGTTCCTAAGTCAAAAACAAAAGAGATATTAGCGGAATACCATGGTGGTTCAAGTGGAGGACACTTGGGCATAAATAAAACGGTCGAGAAGGTAAAGAAACGTTTTTATTGGGTTGGATGCCAAGAGTCAGTCGCCCATTGGATCCGCAGTTGTCCGCAATGTGTACCAGCAAAAGGACCAACAGTCAGAAGTCGCGGCAGGATGCATCAGTACAACGTGGGAGCACCATTCGAACGTATCGCCATGGATGTCGCCGGACCATTTCCAATCAGTTATGCGGGTAATAAGTATGTGCTTGTCGTCATTGATTACTTCAGCAAGTGGCCTGAAGTGTATCCCATGCCTAATCAAGAAGCCACAACAGTTGCGGATGCGTTAGTTAACAACTGGGTAAGCCGTTTTGGAGTACCGTTGGAATTGCATTCAGATCAAGGAAGAAATTTTGAGTCTGCTGTATTTAAAGAAATATGCAAAGTCCTCAACATACACAAAACACGAACAACGCCATTGCACCAGCAATCTGATGGCATGGTAGAGAGATTCAATCGGACTTTGGAAGAGTATCTCAGAAAAGTGGTTAATAAAAATCAAAAAGATTGGGATACACACATACCATTATTCCTCATGGCTTATCGGACGGAGGTTCACAAAATAAAATTGTTTTTGAAACAGACTTAAGATTACCTGCGGATTTAAAGTTTAGTGCGAGTCCTTCAGCTGGAATTCCTATTCACGATTATGTTTCCAGGAAAAGTGAAGAAATGAACGAAGTGCATCAGTTTGTAAGAGAGCGTACACAATTTGCGAGTGATAAGATGAAGGCCAGATACGACTTGCGCACAAATTCAGAGCGATTTACGGAAGGAGAACTTGAAGAAAGGAAGAAAGGCTTATCCCCTAAGTTACAAACACACTGGGAAGGACCATATAAGATAATTAAAAGAATTAATGATGTAGTGTATCGGATTCAGAATACTGCGGGCGTTAGACGAAAAATGAAAGGAGTACATTTAGAAAGGTTGGCGGCGTATAGAGAGAGAGAGAGGATTAACATCTGTTCGGGACGAACAGATTTAGGTGGAGGGCAGTGTTACGAAAAGATGTAATTTGCCCCACCGTGCAAGCATTCAACAATAATAAATGAGACTCAAGACAATTCAGCTCACTAAGCAATGTGTTAGAAAGAAACGGAAGATCATTCAGCGCACGGAGGCAGTGTGCGAGAAAGAGATGGAAGATCAGCGCATTAAAACACATGAGTGCGAATGAGATACCAATAGCATACGTCATTCACGAAACGAGTAGAAGGTTCTCGAAACAATACATATATACATATATATATATATATATATATATATATATATATATATATATATATACATATATACATATATACATATATACATATATACATATATACATATATACATATATACATATATACATATATACATATATACATATATACATATATACATATATACATATATACATATATACATATATACATATATACATATATACATATATACATATATACATATATACATATATACATATATACATATATACATATATACATATATACATATATACATATATACATATATACATATATACATATATACATATATACATATATACATATATACATATATACATATATACATATATACATATATACATATATACATATATACATATATACATATATACATATATACATATATACATATATACATATATACATATATACATATATACATATATACATATATACATATATACATATATACATATATACATATATACATATATACATATATACATATATACATACATACATATATACATATATACATATATACATATATACATATATACATATATACATATATACATATATACATATATACATATATACATATATACATATATACATATATACATATATACATATATACATATATACATATATACATATATACATATATACATATATACATATATACATATATACATATATACATATATACATATATACATATATACATATATACATATATACATATATACATATATACATATATACATATATACATATATACATATATACATATATACATATATACATATATACATATATACATATATACATATATACATATATACATATATACATATATACATATATACATATATACATATATACATATATACATATATACATATATACATATATACATATATACATATATACATATATACATATATACATATATACATATATACATATATACATATATACATATATACATATATACATATATACATATATACATATATACATATATACATATATACATATATACATATATACATATATACATATATACATATATACATATATACATATATACATATATACATATATACATATATACATATATACATATATACATATATACATATATACATATATACATATATACATATATACATATATACATATATACATATATACATATATACATATATACATATATACATATATACATACATACATATATACATATATACATATATACATATATACATATATACATATATACATATATACATATATACATATATACATATATACATATATACATATATACATATATACATATATACATATATACATATATACATATATACATATATACATATATACATATATACATATATACATATATACATATATACATATATACATATATACATATATACATATATACATATATACATATATACATATATACATATATACATATATACATATATACATATATACATATATACATATATACATATATACATATATACATATATACATATATACATATATACATATATACATATATACATATATACATATATACATATATACATATATACATATATACATATATACATATATACATATATACATATATACATATATACATATATACATATATACATATATACATATATACATATATACATATATACATATATACATATATACATATATACATATATACATATATACATATATACATATATACATATATACATATATACATATATATATACATATTGTTACGAAAAGATGTAATTTGCCCCACTGTGCAAGCATTCAAAAATAATAAATGAGACGCAAGACAATTCAGCGCACTAAGCAATGTGTTAGAAAGAGACGGAAGATCATTCAGCGCACTGAGGCAGTGTGCGAGAAAGAGATGGAAGATCAGCGCATTATAACACATGAGTGCGAATGAGATGCCAATAGCATACGTCATTCACGAAACGAGTAGAAGGTTCTCGAAACAAGTCGAAGCTTGTCGAAACGTGTCGAACTGATGCATGCAGTATATAAGGGAGCCGCATCTGAGGTACTTCACTTCAGTTGTGATTTGATAGTGAACTAGTGCGTCTCGTGGGTGAACATTGCTAAGCTAAATTGTATAAATTCAGCAGTTGATATAAGTGATTATTCTTTAAGTTGTTATTTAAATAAATAAAGTTAATTAATACTAGTTGAAATAATACTAGTTAAAACCAAATATTAGTGTGTTTTTATTTTGTACGCAATCCAGCGATACGAACTCGTAGAACAGTTTTCCGTAGACTGAATTTTCGTAACATTGGTGTCAGAAGTGGGATTGTGATACAAAATAGTTAATTTCGATCAACTTAAAGTCGACCAGCTTAAGAAGGAGCTGTCGATTCGTAATCTTGCAACTGCTGCATTCTTCTCGCGGAGTACGAATTTGAAATTGAAGCTGCAGCATCGTCATCGAAAAATCTGGACACATAGGAGAAAGTACAGATCCAAGTTTTTGATATGAGCCAGTTGATCGGAGCTATGCAGCAACAGTTTCAGATAATGGCTCAAGAAAATTCCAAACAGCTTCAAGAAAATTCCAATCAAAACAGAACTTCAAGAAAATTCCAACAAAATGGAACAGAAACTTGTAGAAAATTCCAACAAAATGGAACAGAAACTTGTAGAAAATTCCAACAAAAGGGAACAGAAACTTCTAGAAAATTCCAACAAAATGGAACAGAAACTTCTAGAAAATTCCAATCAGCTCAAATTAGACATGAAGCATGAACTTGTAGAAAATTCTAACAAAATAGAACAGAAACTTCAGGTAAATTCTGAACAGCTTCAAGAACATTCTAAGCAACTTCTGGAAGTTTCTAATACTCTACATAGCAAAGTAAATGAACTCGAAGCGCATATAAATGATGTTGATGATAAAATTCAAAGATTAGAAAATGGTATAGACAAAGAAAAAAAGATTTGCACGTCTTTCAGATAAATGGACCTACACAGCATGTTGTTAGTGGTACGAGGCTAAAATCGCCGATTTACGATGGAACCACAGCGTTCAACATTTTCAAGCTGCAATTTGAGACCACGGCTGTAAGTAATCGATGGAATAATGAAGACATCGTAGCCTCACTTATCGTGGCGCTAAAAGGAGGCGCAGCCGAAGTATTGCAGACTGTTCCAGAAAGCGATCGAAACAGTTATTTAGCGGTTATGGCTGCACTGAAGTGAAAATATGGCAGTGATGACATGAAACAGATATACCGAATGGAGTTGAAGGGCAGAATGCAACGAAATGGCGAAACTTTGCAGGCGTATGCAGCGGACGTCGAGAGGCTTGCGCATTTGTCGTATGCAGATTCAACGAGTGATTTCATAGAAAAGTGCAAGATCGAAGCCTTTGTTGATGGTATACGCGATCAGGAGACAAAACGTGTAACAGTAATTGCGCCTAAGGTAACATTTACGGAAACGGTTACCATCGCTCTAACACAGGAGACAGCAAATGCGATGTGCCGATCGGGTCCAAAGGCGCGTAGAATTGATGTGGAGAACGATGATTTATTTCAAGTAGTGTGCCAAGCAGTTAAAGCAGGCGTTAAAACCGAACACATATCAGCCAACAAAGACACCCAATTCAAAGGTAAATGTTACAACTGTGATACATATGGGCATATGGCACGTGACTGTCGTAAAAAACGCAAGCCCTCAATAAATCAATCTGCAGATGAACCCAGACATGAAGAAAGACAGGATCATGTCCAAAATAGCGTAAATTTTAATCAAGCTTTAAACTAAAACGAGTCAGATCTGCGGGGCACGATCTGACTCCCATAACCGATTGCCCCAGAATCTCCATTTCACAAATTGCTCGAAAGTCGAATAGTTTAACTGTCAAGGGGCTAATTGATTGTGTAGCATATATGGTAACGTTGGATATAGGAGCTTCACACTCAATTATAAGAAGTAACCTTGTTAGGGACTAAATAGAGCCGCTTATCGGAATAAGATTGCAAACAGCGACAGGTGAAGAGGCTCCAATCAGAGGAAAAATTACCAAGGAAATCACTATTGGCACTACGACAGTTAAGCATGATTTTATAGTGGTGGAAATAGTAGACGAAATAATACTTGGCATGGACTTCATGATAAGAAACGGTTTCACACTAGATTTAACAAGAAAAATTTTGAGTTATGCCAACACGGAGATCCAACTAAACATTGATTGTGACCAGAGCCCGAAAATTAAACAAGTTATTACTAATAAAATTAGAAAAATACCACCTAATTCAGAAGCAATTGTTTGGGCGAAATTAAATGGAGATTGTGGGATAAGCAAGTTGTGAGTTATAGAAGCGAATGATGAGCAAATGAGCGGAAGTAATATTGTTGTCGGAAGAACATTAGTATAAGCGACAAAAGACAAAGTTGTTCCAATAAGAGTTCTCAACATGGAAAACTCGTCCAAATTAATTAAAAAGGGAACAGTGATAGGTCAGTGTCAAGAGGCATCAGCGATTATAAATTGTGAGTCAAATCCATCAAGGGACTACGGCACATCGCAAATAAACAAACAACAAAGCAACAAGAAGGGTACCACTTGCGAAAAGAGACGAAGTATCACATTTGGTTGAAGAAATGCACACAAATGGCGGGGTGGAACCATCTGAGAGTCCATGGAGTTCACCAGTAGTATTGGTGAAAAATAAGGACGGTAGTACTCGGTTCTGCGTTGATTACCGAAAACTTAATGATGTCACAAAGAAAGATAGTTATCCACTGCCCAGAATCGATGACACCTTGGATACACTATCTAAATCTAAGTGGTTTTCAACGTTGGACTTGCAAAGCGGTTACTGGCAAGTAGAAATCGATAAGAAAGATCGAGAGAAGACCGCATTCAGTACTGGAGATGGACTATGGCAATTTTTGGTAATGTCGTTTGGACTATGCAATGCCCCAGCAACATTCGAGCGGTTAATGGAGCACGTATTAAAAGGTTTACACTGGAAAACATGCCTAGTATACCTAGATGACATAATTGTAATGGGCAAGGATTTCAACGAACATCTTAGAAATCTAGGGGAAGTATTCCTTCGATTGAAAAATGCGGGTCTACAACTTAGCCCAAAGAAATGCTCACTTTTCAAGAAAGAAGTCAAGTATCTGGGTCATCGAGTTACCACGCATACCGATGAAGATAAAATAGTTGCAGTGCAGGAGTGGCCCAGACCGCAAAACCTACATGACCTACGAAGTTTCTTGGGGCTATGTACATACTACAGGCGATTTGTTCCAGGTTTTGCCAATGTTGCTAGCAGTCTTCACGAGTTGACAAGAAAGAACCGCGGATTTCAATGGGGCAATGATCAAGAAAGGGCGTTTTTGAAATTAAAAGGTCTGCTGTGCTCGGCACCAATTCTTGCGTATCCAATTCCAGGTGAGAAATTTATACTTGATACGGATGCGAGTGGATACGGAATCGGCGGAGTTCTCTCTCAAGTGATCAATGGACAAGAAAAAGTGATCGCATACTACAGTAAAACCTTGTCCAAACCCGAGCGAAATTACTCTGTCACCAGGAGGGAGCTTCTTGCTGTAATCGAAACTGTGAAAAATTTCCACAAATACCTGTACGAACAACAGTTTCACTTGAGAACCGATCACGCAGCACTACGATGGTTACTTCAGTTCAAATATCCGGAAGGCCAAATTGCGCGTTGGATAGAGCGATTGCAGAGCTACGATTTCTCAATCGAATATCGTAAAGGAGGAAACCATGGAAATGCAGCTCTGTCACGACGCCCATGTAAACTAGAATGCAGACATTGTTCAAGAGCGGAAGAAAAAGAAAACATAATTGACATTCGTTTGCTAAACGATGAAAAATGGACTCCGGAACAAATTCAAATTGATGAAAAGAGTGATCCCGACCTCACAAAAATCATGATGTTCAAGGAACAGCAAAGAAAACCATCATGGAAAGAGATAGCTTCCGACAGCCCAATAACTAAGACGTACTGGGCACAGTGGCGGAGCTTAAAGCTACAAGACGGTTGCCTGTATCGTGTATGGGAAAGTGAAGATGGCATGTCCGCTCGAAGTTTGATTGTTGTTCCTAAGTCAAAAACAAAAGAGATATTAGCGGAATACCATGGTGGTTCAAGTGGAGGACACTTGGGCATAAATAAAACGGTCGAGAAGGTAAAGAAACGTTTTTATTGGGATGCCAAGAGTCAGTCGCCCATTGGATCCGCAGTTGTCCGCAATGTGTACCAGCAAAAGGACCAACAGTCAGAAGTCGCGGCAGGATGCATCAGTACAACGTGGGAGCACCATTCGAACGTATCGCCATGGATGTCGCCGGACCATTTCCAATCAGTTATGCGGGTAATAAGTATGTGCTTGTCGTCATTGATTACTTCAGCAAGTGGCCTGAAGTGTATCCCATGCCTAATCAAGAAGCCACAACAGTTGCGGATGCGTTAGTTATATATGTATATATGTATATACACACACATATATATATATATATATATATATATAAATATATATATATATATATATAAATATATATATATATATATATAAATATATATACATATATATATATATATATATATATATATATATATATATATATATATATAAATATTGTTCGGCTGGCGAACGAAGTAATGGCAATTGGCGGATTGGGAAACACGATTGAAATATAATAAATACAATGATTTTACCTTATTTTCCAGTATTGGCTTTAATATGGATTGGTGTAAATGTTGTTATTCCTTTTTTTATATTATTAGGGTCTTAGGGTCTAGGGTAGTTTTTTAAGGACAGCTCCTTGGGTTGGGGGCTTAGAGACTACATGGACCAGAGAGTGTCCAGCCGAACGCAGTGCTCTGAGCCACTGCGTATCCACTTTCGCAGTTATAAACTCCTGGATTAAGTTGTTGCGGGTAAACATCCGCACCCAACTCTAGCATCACTGGGTCGGAAGCCGTAACTTTTTGGTCGGCGAGCTTCATGTGAGTGAATCGGCTCAAGATGGCTTCATCAACGTCACGCTCGTTCCTAGGCAACTCGGTTGACACTAGTGCGTTAATGTCGCATCTAGATGGGTCGTCAAACCGAGAACCCACTACCACCTTGCAGATCGTCAAAGTGTCCAGACGGCTCGTACTCAGTTTTAACTGATGCACGAGCTCTTGAGCGATGATAGTGACGCTCCTCGTCGGGTTTATCAAAGCTCGTACAATTTGCGAAATTTTGCCGTGGTACACTTTGACAGTGGCAGTGGGTATGAGGGTCTGCCTTAAAAACTTGCTAGGGTTAGCAATGGGTCTGTGGTTTGTGGAATTGCCTGGGTTATCAGCGGGTCGTTTGTTGCTCGCATTGCTTGCGTTCGCAACGGGTTTTTTGAGTCCTGTACTGATTGGGTTGAGTCGCGAATGTCCATGCAAGCTTGTGTGGTGCCTTTCTTGGCATATCGCACACCTTTCCTTGCTGGTGCAGCTATCAATAAGATGCGACCGGGCCAAACAGTTAATGCAGTAATGATACTGCATCATCACCTCATACTTCTCCATCAGGTTCTTCTCCCTGAACCTGAAGCAGGTGGACAGGCGATGATCTTGGCGGCAAATTCCACACGCCACATGTTGAGTCGAGGGTTGAGTGTGTCGTCCAGTTGAATCGGTACGACGGCTAGAGTGGGCGGAGTTAAGTCGGGAAGACTTTTTGTTGCGCCAGCTGGTGTTGTTGTTGCGGTTGCCCTCGGTGCGACTGCCACTGCTCGTGCTGGCTTTTTTTGTCGTTGGTGTTGTTGCACCGCTTGTTGTTGGGGCGCTTGCTGTTGGCGCGCTGTTTATTGGCACCGCTGTGGTTGGGACGCTTATTATTTGTGCGCTTGGTGTTTGCACCGCTGTTGTTGGCACCGCTGCTGACGCGCTTGTTGTTTGGGGCCATGGCTACTGAAAAATAAGGGTGGGTCAAATTGTATATTGCCATGGCGACTTAGGTGGGTATTTATTGGGTGGGTAGGACTACTACTTTTGTAATGGGTCTAGTAGTAGTCCCTTTGGCCGTTCGAATATCGACGACTCTGGTTCTTGAGTCTGAACCTAGATACGTTTTTACTAGTCGCCCAAGGTCCACTCGTTTGGGGGTAAATTCTCGTGTCGAATAACAACGAGATCATTTACTTCAACGCATTTCTGCGGGGTTTTCCATTTATAGCGTTTATGTAATTCTTTAAGATATTCATCTTTCCATCTGTTACAGAAATGGTGATGTAATATCTTCAGCTTCTGCCAACGATTTACAACATTTAGGGTCGAGTTGCTTAAATCGGGTTCAGCTGGGGTCAATAACGGAATACCAATTAGAAAGTGTCCTGGGGTCAATGGCGAAAAATCGAAAGGATTTTCGCTTGAAGGGCTTAAGGGTCGTGAATTAAGGCAACCTTCAATTCGTGCAAGCAAAGTCGAAATCTCTTCGAACGTAAATCTTTGACTTGCAGATATCTTTTTTAAATGTGTCTTGAAACTTTTGACGACGGCTTCCCAGAGTCCACCCATGTGTGGAGCTCCGGGTGGATTAAAATGCCAGGTTAGTTCTTGATGACTGTGGGTCGCTACTACTTGGGTCTGCAGTGTCTTTATAAAATCTTGCCGATCTTTCTTCAGCATTTGTGCTGCTCCTACAAAATTAGTTCCGTTGTCGTAGTAACTGGCGGCAAGACATCCGCGCCTCGAAAAAAATCGGGAAAAAGCCGCTAAAAAGGCTTGGGTCGTAAGATCACTGGCTGGTTCAAGATGAACCGCTTTTGTTGCAAAGCAAACAAACACGCACACATAGCCTTTTGTAATCAAACAGGCTCGCCCGTTGTAATTTTTGATTTCAACGGGTCCTGCGAAATCTACACCTGTGTTTGTGAATGGGCGCGTGAGTGTGGTGCGCTCTGGAGGCAATGCAGCCATTATTTGTGTTTGTTGTTTCTTTTTGTGCAACACACAAATTTTGCAATTATTGATCGTAGTTTTGATCAGGGTCTTGAGCTTAATAATCCAAAATTCAGCTCGT
This sequence comes from Dryomyza anilis, assembly GCA_951804985.1. Taxonomy (NCBI): domain Eukaryota; kingdom Metazoa; phylum Arthropoda; class Insecta; order Diptera; family Dryomyzidae; genus Dryomyza; species Dryomyza anilis. Next base: position 65,557,435 of record OX638130.1, read on the forward strand.
AGTAGCCTCAAAACTAATTGGTTACCACCGTGTAGGGTCACAATGTGGGTCATATGGGTCAAGAGTTTAGCAAGTCTGCAATGATACGCTAAAATTATTGGGTGGCGTTCATTATATGTAAGGGTCGGTGACTTTGCTAATCTACCATGTGCTCTTCATAGACCTTTACTGTCTATAAATGGGTTTAGGGTTAGTAGTGAACTTTTGCACGAAATTTGGGTTTTATTCGTCAAAGCGATATATTCATCAGAAAAACACATTTTCTGACTCACTACTATGAGTCTTTCTTTTACCATCTTAATTTCCTCGGGTACTATTTCAATAGTTGAGTGGGTCATTTGAGTACGACGCGATGGTAAAGAATTTCTCACGAATCTTAGAACGTACGCTAAGACTCTTAATGCTTTCGGAAGTGTGGAAAATCGTTTCAACACATCCTCTTGGGTCGTGATCGCAAATGTCTTAATTGGTTTAAGATCCAGGGTCGTGTCGATCGGGTCAGTGGACATTGGCCATTCATCTCTTACGCACCTTAGCCAACTTGGACCGTTCCACCAGAGTTCATGTTCTGCCAGTTCTAGCGCAGAACAACCGCGGCTTGCTACGTCCGCCGGGTTTTCGTGTGAATCGACATGTTGCCAATATTCAACACCAACGCTTTCTGTAATGGTCAAAATACGGTTGGCTACAAAAGTGGTCCAAGTGCAGGGCGGTTTATTGAGCCAGGCTAAGACAATAGTCGAGTCTGTCCAAAAGTACGTATTGTACTGGGTCATGTCTATTTTAGGTAGAATGGCATCAACTATATTTGCGAGCAAAACAGCACCGCATAGTTCGAGTCGTGGCAGTGAAACGGTTTTGACGGGTGCTACACGCGTCTTCGCTGCTAGAAGGGACGTGACGACAGCACCGTTGGCATCTTGTATGCGAGCATAGAGAGCTGCAGAATATGCCTTTTCTGAGGCGCCGCAAAATCTGTGAAATTGAACGGAAACGTCGGGTGCGAAATGAGTCCATCTGGGAATCTCAATTCTGTTTATCGATGGATAACCATCGATAAACGATTGCCATCTACTTTGGGTCAACGGGTTAAGAATATCGTCCCACTCAGTTTTGTCGAGCCATACCTGTTGCATAATTATTTTGGCGGCCACTATAATTGGCGCTAACCAACCAGCAGGGTCAAACAGCTTCGCAATAGAAGACAAAACTTCGCGTTTTGTGTATGCATCTTTTAGTTCGATGAGTGGGACTTGAAAAAAGAAAATATCTTTTTTAGCATTCCATCGAATGCCTAGGGTCTTTGCATTACCTTGACATTGCTCAGATAAATTGAGTAAATCTGTTAGCAGCAAGTGTTCTTGTGGCAGATTTTCCAATATTTCGGGTGCGTTCGCAATCCACTTGCGCAACGAAAATCCTGCTGATTTTAAAGCAGCGATTAACTCATCTCGAGCATTAATAGCACTTTCAATCTCATGAGTGCCTGCCAGAACATCATCTACGTACATGCAGTTTCGTAGAATATACGAAGCCTGTGGGTGGATCTCATGTACGTCTTGCGCTAATTGCTGTAGGGTCCGAATGGCAAGGTAAGGGGAACAGTTAACACCAAATGTAACTGTTTGCAACTCATAATCCTGAATGGGTTCTTCTAAGGATTTCCTAAACAAAATTCTTTGATAGGGTGTGTGTGCAGGGTCGACGCAAATTTGACGATACATTTTTTCAATGTCTGCATTAAAGACAAATTTGAAAAGACGCCATTTAATAATTTGCAAAACTAAATCTTGTTGTAGAACGGGTCCAGTATGCAACACATCATTTAGGCTCTTGCCGTTGGCAGTATTGCTGGATTCATTAAATACAACACGCAGCTTTGTTGTGACACGATCGGGTTTTATGACTGCATGATGTGGTAAATAGTAGTGGGTGGGTGTGCAAGATTTAGCTGGCGAATGAGTCACTTTTCTCATATGACCAAGTTGCAAATATTCGCAAATCGCTTGGTCATATTCTGCTTTAACAGCGGGTCTTTTGAGTAAGGACTTTTCATTTCTCAAATATTGCGCCATTGCAATATGTCTTGATAGTCCAAGATCAATGCAATTTGGGTCTTTAAATGGCAGGGTCACTACATAACGGCCTGAGGGTTAATGTCTGTAATGTCTGTATAAAATTGTTTTCACAATTCCTATCTGCATTTGAGAGGGTCGTGGATTTTGGTACTTCTTCAATTTCCCAGAAACGAGTCAATAAAGTATCGAGGGTCACTTTATTAAAATATGTAACAATATTGTTGGGTCTTGACTCAGGAATTGGCCCAGAAAGTATCCAGCCGAATTCAGTTTCTTGCGCCAACAGAGATTCTACAATTTTGTGCTGAACACCGTTACGTATAATTTGTGGGTATAGATCACATCCTATCATCATATCCACGGGTCGGGTTTTATAAAACTGGCTATCAGCCAACTGTATACAATTTAAATTTCCATAGAGGGTCGGGTCGATTTGATATGATGGCAAGTCTCTTGTGAGGGTCTTAAGTACAAGTGCTTGCGTTTTGACTCTGAAATTCGGGAAAATTGTTGAACGCAATGTCAATGGACACGATTTGGACGGGGTGGCTGCAACTGTTTGGTTGAGTCCTGTTACCTGAGCGCCTATGGCGTTAGTTGGAAGTCCTATCCGCTTCCTCAACTGCTCCGTGATAAAAGTCGCTTCTGATCCAGAGTCAATTAGAGCGCGCGCCAGGAACATTTCGCCTTCGTGTTCAATGTTGAGCATTGCTGTTACCTGAGCGCCTATGGCGTTAGTTGGAAGTCCTATTCGCTTCCTCAACTGCTCCGTGATAAAAGTCGCTTCTGATCCAGAGTCAATTAGAGCGCGCGCCAGGAACATTTCGCCTTCGTGTTCAATGTTGAGCATTGCTGTTCCCAGAAGAATGCTCTTCATCGCAAAACGTGTCTCTTCGATGTATTGGGTGGGTCTTGAGTTAGTGGACTGTATAAGGGTCGTGAAAGCTTGCCGCTGTGAAGTTGACGGCTGATCAGATTTAGATGCAGCTGCACTTCTGCGTGGGCGGTCTTTTGGGTCTGCTTTCGGGTCTAGCGATGCTAAATGTAAAAGCGAATGATGCTTTTTGCTACAAAAAAAAAAAAAAATCTTTCAAATATCTCTAGCGTGTTCTTGGGGAGACGGGTCGAACACAGATAAACTAGAATTGGACTCCAGTTATCTGTGTCTATATCCAACATTTGCAGGGTCGTCACACAGTTGTTGATTGTCCGTTGTAGCTTTTTAATAGAGCTACCGGACTCAGACGAAACTGGTGGCAAATTCAATAGGGTCTTGAGTTGAGCATTTACTTGCATTCTTTTATTCTCGTATTGTTCAACGAGATTACTAAAGCGAGTATAAAATCATCATTGGTAAGAGGAGCATTCTTAACAATGTCTCTTGCTTCGCCTCGGGTCTTTTGATTAAGATGGAAAAGTTTTTCCACATTGCTTAATCTGGCGTTGTTGATGTAGAGAGCAGAAAACATATCTCTAAAAGTGGGCCACGTGACGTAGTCACCATCAAAATTATCCGTGTCACACGGGGGTAAATGAATAGAGGGTGCAAATTGAATTGGGGTCGTTTCTTCTCTTGCCTTAGGAGTTTCAATCGGTTGTTTTAGGGTCTCCATTATTTCTGAAAGGGAAAAAATACAGCGTATATATGCGTTGTATCCTTTCGTATATTTATCTTTCAGCTTCTTTCGGTCCACATCGGAACTGTCGGGTTCACTTCGTATAGTATTATACGAAGTTTGGCAATTATCACACAGAAAAGTAAGCTGCTTCCGAAGAAATTCTAAGGCATGAGGTACTAAATCTTGGGTAGGGGTCTCGCAAATAGTTTGCTCAAATTCAATAATGTCGTTTCCGAATTGAATAAATGCTGTCAGAGCCGCCATCTTTTTTATTATTGGGGTTGTGTTTAAATAATATTCAATTTAAATAACTTCACAAATTCTGAAAAAATTCAATAAAAAAATGTTGGGTCTGGATGGCTTAATTTAAAAAATGATTTTTAAATTAATAACGAGTCGCAATACTTTTTCAAAAAATAAATTTGAAAAAATTCACAAAAAATTTATAAGCAAATTTTATGTGTGGGTCAATGTGATTAATCTTCAAAAATTATTTTGGATTTTCACGGGTCGTATATATTTTTTCAGAAAACTTCTAAAAAAATTTAAAAACTTTTTATAAAAATAAATAAAATTATTTTTGGGTGTGTATGGGTTAACAGCAATTATTATTACCAACGAAACGTATTGCAAAACTTAGTCTTTTAGATAAAATTTCAACAAATTTTGAAAATTTTATCTTTGGGTCGCAATGGGTTAACTTTAAAAATTTATTTAGTAGTAAACCGGGTCGCAAATAAAATTTTTTAGCGCAGTTAAGCTTTTTGGGTCGCAATGTGTTAAAAATCAAAAATATTTTTATAAAAATTCGATAAAAGAATTTATTTTGTAAAAAAAAATTCTTATAACTATATTTAAAAAATCAATTAAATGATTTTGGGTCGCTATGGGTTAAGCTTTAAAAAATATTTTTAATAAAAAACGGGTCTGCTAATTTTTTATAATAGTTTTTCTATAAAAATTGTTAAATATCAATAAAAATGATTTTTTGGGTCTAAAAAGCTTAAATGTGGGTATAAACGGGTTAAATATTGCTCAATAGGCAATTTCCAAAAAATATGGGATATTTGGTTCCCACGGGTAATTTATAAAATCCCACGAAAACACTATTTTAGTGAACAATGTGGCAATCCTGTATACACTTGACAGCAGCTCTCTTTACTGTGAGTGTATAAGTGTGTATGTCTATTTGTTTTATGAGCAAATAAAGCAAATAAACAAACGAGTGCAGCGGCGAGTAGATAGCTGAAACAAATGAAACAAAAATGTTTGGCGATTTTGTTAAATAAAATATATTCTAACAATTTAAAAATGTGAAAATAAATAAAATCAATTGGTTTTGTTAAATTATATTTAACACTTTGTGATCGTATATTTCTTTTAAAACGTATCGTATAATACGATCGTTTTGTTTGGGTCGGGTCGGGTCGGTTTGCAAAAAATACGATTTTTTTGCAAAAACAATTTCACTGTAGTTCCACAATTGTTTTATTTTGTTATTTTTTTCACTTTAAACACGGGTCGGGTCGTTTTTAATTAAATAAAAACTATTTCGTAGTCCTTTTAATAAAGGCTCGAAGTGACCAAATGTTCGGCTGGCGAACGAATTAATGGCAATTGGCGGATTGGGAAACACGATTGAAATGTGTAATTTCAATTTAAAGGGTCGAGTGGGTCGCGGCAAATACAATATAATAAATACAATGATTTTACCATACTTTCCACTATTGGCTTTAATATGTTTTGGTGTAAATGTTGTTATTCCGTGTTGTTTCTGTTGAAGTGTTTGTAGTGTAGGATTTCTCCTGTGGTTGTTGTTGTGAGTTTGTGTTGATTGTTGAATGTTTGTTTTTAAGTGTTTATATTATTTGTCGCGGGGACCGGTTTGTCGCGTTGACGGGTTTTTGGGTTGTTTAATGTCGCGGTGACGGGTGAGTTTACACTTTAAACTTTTTACTTTAAATTTGTCACGGAGACGGGTGGGTGTACGTGCGTTTGGTTTTTAATAAACGTAACGAGTGAGTGTTATGTGCGGCGAACGTTGACAGAGCCGACGGTCGATCGGTTCGCCGCAGTAATCGATAAGTAATCGATTTTGTGGATATGACGGACGGAGATGTTCAAACATATCGAGTTTACGTTTGTACGTAAACATATATATATATATATATATATATATATGTATATATATATATATATATATATATATATATATATATATATATATATATATATATATATATATATATATATATATATATATATACATATATATATATATATATATATATATATATATATATATATATATATATATATATACATATATATACATATATATATATATATATACATATATATACATATATATATATATATATATATATATATATATATATATATATATATATATATATATATATATACATATATATATCTACATATATACATATATATATATTTATATATATACATATACATATATATATATATATATATATATATATATATTCTTAACAATGTCTCTTGCATATATATATATATATATATATATATATATATATATATATATATATATATATATATATATATATATATATATATATATATATATATATATATATACATATATATACATATATATATATATATACATATATATATCTACAGCTGCTGCTAGCTGCAGACGTTTTCGATGTTGCAGGTTCGTTGCTAAACAAAATCCAATGATGGCCTTTACGCTGCTTCTGCGGTGACGTCGACTGCGGTCTGTTACCGGGCAAATTGTCTCTTGAGACAATACATATTGTTACGAAAATTCAGTCTACGGAAAACTGTTCTACGAGTTCGTATCGCTGGATTGTGTACAAAATAAAAACACCCTTATGTTTGGTTTAAATTATAACAATTAACTTTATTAATTCATTTTAATAAACAACTTTACTAATAACAAATTCTAACAACTGCTGCATGTCCACAATTTAACTTGACAATTATCACACGAGATGCCCTCGACCACTTTACAATCACTACTGAAGTACAGTGCCTCAGATGCGCGGCCTTATATACTGCATGTATCAGTTCGACACGTTTCGACAAGCTTCGACTTGTTTCGAGAACACCAACCTTTCTAAATGTACTACTTTCATTTTTCGTCTGACGCCTGTAGTATTCTGAATCCGATACACAATGTCATTAATCCTTTTAATAATCCTGTACGGTCCTTCCCGGTGTGTTTGTAGTTTTGGATTTATCAAATTCACTCGTGGCGGGCTACAAATCACAACCAGATCTCCTTCCTTAAACCCCTCAGAGTTTGCTCTCAAGTCGTATCTAGACTTTATCTTACTACTTGGAATTTGTAAAACACTTTTTGGAATCGGCTTTTGCCCATCCATTGCAGTACGTTCGCAATGTGCTCCTACGTTGTATTGATTTATCTTACCGCAACTTCTGACTGGTTTTCTTTTTGCGGATACACATTGCTTACATCTGTGAATCCAATAGGCAACTGACTTCTGATATCCGACCCAATAGAAACGTTTTCTGACTTCTTCAACCGTTTTATTAATGCTCAAGTGACATCCATTGGATCCACAATGGCATTTCAGTACTATCTTCTTTATTTTTGATTTGGGAACAACTATTAAATTTCGTGCAGATCTGCCATTTTCAGTTTCCCAAACACGGTACAAACAACCATTTTGTAGCTTCAGGCTTTGCCACTGCGCCCAGTAAGCCCTGCTTATTGGACTGTTGGATGCTAACTCTATCCATAATGGTTTTCTTTGTTGTTCCTTGAACGTCCGAATTTTTGCGATGTCGGGGTCCATCTTTTGATCATTTCGTATTTGCTCTAGACTCCATTGATCATCTGGCACGACACCCAATGAACGAATGTGAATTATGTTCGTTTTTTCATCTTCTCTCCGGCATTCTCCGGATTCCCTTGTACACACTCGTGCCGACACAGTGCCTGCATTTCCAAGATGGCAACTGGTGTTATTCGGACTATTCTCAGACCTCTTTTCTGGTCTGTATCTCTTTGGTGGTTGCACAATTACACATTTACGTTTTTCACGACAGCCGCGTGCCATATGCCCATATTTTCCGCAATTGTAGCATTTACCTTTCAATTGTGTGTTTCCGTTGGCAACATAATGTTCGGATTTAACGCTGGCTTTGGACGCTCTACTTACTCCTTGACATAAATTTTCTCTCTCCTCATCTTTTACACGTGTCTCCGTCGCTGGTCGGCACAATGTAGACCCTATCTCCTGCGTAAGCGCTGTGGTGACCGTTTCCATAAATGTCACCTTTGGGTTAGTCATTGTTGCCCGTTTTGTCTCAGGATCCAGGATCCCGTATGCCATAAACACATTGCACATTTCCAAGAAATCACTGGCTGAATCGGAATACGCCAAACGTGCAAGTCTCTCAACATCCGCAGCATATTCCTGCAACGATTCGCAATTATTTTGCCTTCGGAACTTCAGCTGTATTCTGTAAATAGGTGCCATGCCGTATTTTCGTTGCAATGCACCCATGACCGCTGAATAACTGTTTATGTCACTTTTTGGAACTGTCAGCAAAACTTCGGCTGCACCTCCTTTTAGTGCCACGATAAGTGCAACTACACTGTCTTTATTGTTCCATCGATTACTTACAGCCGTGGTCTCAAATTGCAGCTTGAAAATGTTGAACGCTGTGGTTCCATCGTAAATCAGCGATTTTAGCATCGTACCACTAACAACATGCTGTGTAGGTCCATTTATCTGCAACACGTGCAAATCTTTTTTTATTTCCTGGATTTCTTTGTCTATACCATTTTCCAAACTTTGAATTTAATCATCAACATCATTTATATGCGCTTCAAGTTCATTTACTTTGCCATGTTGTCTATTAGAAACTTCCAGAAGCTGCTTAGAATGTTCTTGAAGCTGTTCAGAATTTTTCTGAAGTTTCTGTTCTATTTTGTTAGCATTTTCTACAAGTTCGTGCTTCATGTCTAATTTGAGCTGATTTGAATTTTCTTGAAGTTTTTGTTCCATTCTGGTCGAATTTTCTTGGAGCTGTTTTGAATTTTCTACAAGTTTCTGTTCCATTTTTTTGGAATTTTCTACAAGTTTCTGTTCCATTTGATTGGAATTTTCTTGAAGCTGTTTTGAATTTTCTAGAAACTGTCTGGAATTTTCTTGAGCCATTATCTAAAATTGTTGTTGCATAGCTCCGATCAACTGGCTCATATCAAAAACATGGGTCTGTACTTTCTCCTCTGTGTCCAGATTTTTCGATAACGGTGCTGCAACTTCCACTTCAAAATTGTGCATCGTAAGATCAATGCCCTGCGCCTCCAATTCGTCCATTAGGCGCTTTTGCAGCTCTACTTTCGTACCAGCAGTTGGGAGATTACGAATCGACAGACAGCTCCTTCTTTAGCTGGTCGACATTAAGTTGTTCAAATTTAACAATTTTGTATCACAATCCCACTTCTGACACCAATGTTACGAAAATTCAGTCTACGGAAAACTGTTCTACGAGTTCGTATCGCTGGATTGCAGCAGCATTACTGGAAACCGTCTGTTGACTAGTCTTCGTAGTCGAAGACTTAATGTCGCCAACAGATTCAAGGGTCTTGTATGTTTGGGTCAAAAACTTGTCCAAAATTCTCCATTCAGGAATTTCTGAACTATCTGCTAGAGATCTTTCAAATATCTCTAGCGTGTTCTTGGGGAGACGGGTCGAACACAGATAAACTAGAATTGGACTCCAGTTATCTGTGTCTATATCCAACATTTGCAGGGTCGTCACACAGTTGTTGATTGTCCGTTGTAGCTTTTTAATAGAGCTACCGGACTCAGACGAAACTGGTGGCAAATTCAATAGGGTCTTGAGTTGAGCATTTACTTGCATTCTTTTATTCTCGTATTGTTCAACGAGATTACTAAAGCGAGTATAAAATCATCATTGGTAAGAGGAGCATTCTTAACAATGTCTCTTGCTTCGCCTCGGGTCTTTTGATTAAGATGGAAAAGTTTTTCCACATTGCTTAATCTGGCGTTGTTGATGTAGAGAGCAGAAAACATATCTCTAAAAGTGGGCCACGTGACGTAGTCACCATCAAAATTATCCGTGTCACACGGGGGTAAATGAATAGAGGGTGCAAATTGAATTGGGGTCGTTTCTTCTCTTGCCTTAGGAGTTTCAATCGGTTGTTTTAGGGTCTCCATTATTTCTGAAAGGGAAAAAATACAGCGTATATATGCGTTGTATCCTTTCGTATATTTATCTTTCAGCTTCTTTCGGTCCACATCGGAACTGTCGGGTTCACTTCGTATAGTATTATACGAAGTTTGGCAATTATCACACAGAAAAGTAAGCTGCTTCCGAAGAAATTCTAAGGCATGAGGTACTAAATCTTGGGTAGGGGTCTCGCAAATAGTTTGCTCAAATTCAATAATGTCGTTTCCGAATTGAATAAATGCTGTCAGAGCCGCCATCTTTTTTATTATTGGGGTTGTGTTTAAATAATATTCAATTTAAATAACTTCACAAATTCTGAAAAAATTCAATAAAAAAATGTTGGGTCTGGATGGCTTAATTTAAAAAATGATTTTTAAATTAATAACGAGTCGCAATACTTTTTCAAAAAATAAATTTGAAAAAATTCACAAAAAATTTATAAGCAAATTTTATGTGTGGGTCAATGTGATTAATCTTCAAAAATTATTTTGGATTTTCACGGGTCGTATATATTTTTTCAGAAAACTTCTAAAAAAATTTAAAAACTTTTTATAAAAATAAATAAAATTATTTTTGGGTGTGTATGGGTTAACAGCAATTATTATTACCAACGAAACGTATTGCAAAACTTAGTCTTTTAGATAAAATTTCAACAAATTTTGAAAATTTTATCTTTGGGTCGCAATGGGTTAACTTTAAAAATTTATTTAGTAGTAAACCGGGTCGCAAATAAAATTTTATAGCGCAGTTAAGCTTTTTGGGTCGCAATGTGTTAAAAATCAAAAATATTTTTATAAAAATTCGATAAAAGAATTTATTTTGTAAAAAAAAATTCTTATAACTATATTTAAAAAATCAATTAAATGATTTTGGGTCGCTATGGGTTAAGCTTTAAAAAATATTTTTAATAAAAAACGGGTCTGCTCACTCACAGCTCTCTTTACTGTGAGTGTATAAGTGTGTATGTCTATTTGTTTTATGAGCAAATAAAGCAAATAAACAAACGAGTGCAGCGGCGAGTAGATAGCTGAAACAAATGAAACAGAAATGTTTGGCGATTTTGTTAAATAAAATATATTCTAACAATTTAAAAATGTGAAAATAAATAAAATCAATTGGTTTTGTTAAATTATATTTAACACTTTGTGAACGTATATTTCTTTTAAAACGTATCGTATAATACGATCGTTTTGTTTGGGTCGGGTCGGGTCGGTTTGCAAAAAATACGATTTTTTTGCAAAAACAATTTCACTGTAGTTCCGTTTTATTTTGTTATTATTTTCACTTTAAACACGGGTCGGGTCGTTTTTAATTAAATAAAAACTATTTCGTAGTCCTTTTAATAAAGGCTCGAAGTGACCAAATGTTCGGCTGGCGAACGAATTAATGGCAATTGGCGGATTGGGAAACACGATTGAAATGTGTAATTTCAATTTAAAGGGTCGAGTGGGTCGCGGTAAATACAATATAATAAATACAATGATTTTACCTTACTTTCCACTATTGGCTTTAATATGGGTTGGTGTAAATGTTGTTATTCCGTGTTGTTTCTGTTGAAGTGTTTGTAGTGTAGGATTCCTCCTGTGCTTGTTGTTGTGAGTTTGTGTTGATTGTTGAATGTTTGTTTTTAAGTGTTTATATTATTTGTCGCGGGGACCGGTTTGTCGCGTTGACGGGTTTTTGGGTTGTTTAATGTCGCGGTGACGGGTGAGTTTACACTTTAAACTTTTTACTTTAAATTTGTCTCAGAGACGGGTGGGTGTACGTGCGTTTGGTTTTTAATAAACGTAACGAGTGAGTGTTATGTGCGGCGAACGTTGACAGAGCCGACGGTCGATCGGTTCGCCGCAGTAATCGATAAGTAAATACATATATATATCTACATATATACATATATATACATATATATACATATATATATATATTTATATATATATATATATATATATATATATATATATATATATATATATATATATATATATATATATATATATATATAGATTGTTGCTGCTGCTAGCTGGAGACGTTTTCGATGTTGCAGGTTCGTTGCTAAACAAAATCCAATGATGGCCTTTACGCTGCTTCTGCGGTGACGTCGACTGCGGTCTGTTACCGGGCAAATTGTCTCTTGAGACAATACATATTGTTACGAAAATTCAGTCTACGGAAAACTGTTCTACGAGTTCGTATCGCTGGATTGTGTACAAAATAAAAACACCCTTATGTTTGGTTTAAATTATAACAATTAACTTTATTAATTCATTTTAATAAACAACTTTACTAATAACAAATTCTAACAACTGCTGCATGTCCACAATTTAACTTGACAATTATCACACGAGATGCCCTCGACCACTTTACAATCACTACTGAAGTACAGTGCCTCAGATGCGCGGCCTTATATACTGCATGTATCAGTTCGACACGTTTCGACAAGCTTCGACTTGTTTCGAGAACCTTCTACTCGTTTCGTGAATGACGCATGCTATTGGCATCTCATTCGCACTCATGTATTTTAATGTGTAGATCTTCCCTCTCTTTCTCGCACATTGCTCAGTACGCTGAATGATCTTCCCTCTCTTTCTAACACATTGCTTAGTGCGCTGAATTGTCTTGCGTCTCATTTATTATTGTTGATTGCTTGCACAGTGGGGCAAATTACATCTTTTCGTAACACTGCCCTCCACCTAAATCTGTTCGTCCCGAACAGATGTTAATCCTCTCTGTATATATAGCACCAACCTTTCTAAATGTACTACTTTCATTTTTCGTCTGACGCCTGTAGTATTCTGAATCCGATACACAATGTCATTAATCCTTTTAATAATCCTGTACGGTCCTTCCCGGTGTGTTTGTAGTTTTGGATTTATCAAATTCACTCGTGGCGGGCTACAAATCACAACCAGATCTCCTTCCTTAAACCCCTCAGAACTTGGAATTTGTAAAACACTTTTTGGAATCGGCTTTTGCCCATCCATTGCAGTACGTTCGCAATGTGCTCCTACGTTGTATTGATTTATCTTACCGCAACTTCTGACTGGTTTTCTTTTTGCGGATACACATTGCTTACATCTGTGAATCCAATAGGCGACTGACTTCTGATATCCGACCCAATAGAAACGTTTTCTGACTTCTTCAACCGTTTTATTAATGCTCAAGTGACATCCATTGGATCCACAATGGCATTCCAGTACTATCTTCTTTATTTTTGATTTGGGAACAACTATTTAATTTCGTGCAGATCTGCCATTTTCAGTTTCCCAAACACGGTACAAACAACCATTTTGTAGCTTCAGGCTTTGCCACTGCGCCCAGTAAGCCCTGCTTATTGGACTGTTGGATGCTAACTCTATCCATAATGGTTTTCTTTGTTGTTCCTTGAACGTCCGAATTTTTGCGATGTCGGGGTCCATCTTTTGATCATTTCGTATTTGCTCTAGACTCCATTGATCATCTGGCACGACACCCAATGAACGAATGTGAATTATGTTCGTTTTTTCATCTTCTCTCCGGCATTCTCCGGATTCCCTTGTACACACTCGTGCCGACACAGTGCCTGCATTTCCAAGATGGCAACTGGTGTTATTCGGACTATTCTCAGACCTCTTTTCTGGTCTGTATCTCTTTGGTGGTTGCACAATTACACATTTACGTTTTTCACGACAGCCGCGTGCCATATGCCCATATTTTCCGCAATTGTAGCATTTACCTTTCAATTGTGTGTTTCCGTTGGCAACATAATGTTCGGATTTTCTCTCTCCTCATCTTTTACACGTGTCTCCATCATTTATATCATTTATATGCGCTTCAAGTTCATTTACTTTGCCATGTAGTCTATTAGAAACTTCCAGAAGCTGCTTAGAATGTTCTTGAAGCTGTTCAGAATTTTTCTGAAGTTTCTGTTCTATTTTGTTAGCATTTTCTACAAGTTCGTGCTTCATGTCTAATTTGAGCTGATTTGAATTTTCTTGAAGTTTCTGTTCCATTCTGGTCGAATTTTCTTGGAGCTGTTTTGAATTTTCTACAAGTTTCTGTTCCATTATTTTGGAATTTTCTACAAGTTTCTGTTCCATTTGATTGGAATTTTCTTGAAGCTGTTTTGAATTTTCTAGAAACTGTCTGGAATTTTCTTGAGCCATTATCTGAAATTGTTGTTGCATAGCTCCGATCAACTGGCTCATATCAAAAACTTGGGTCTGTACTTTCTCCTCTGTGTCCAGATTTTTCGATAACGGTGCTGCAACTTCCACTTCAAAATTGTGCATCGTAAGATCAATGCCCTGCGCCTCCAATTCGTCCATTAGGCGCTTTTGCAGCTCTACTTTCGTACCAGCAGTTGGGAGATTACGAATCGACAGACAGCTCCTTCTTTAGCTGGTCGACATTAAGTTGTTCAAATTTAACAATTTTGTATCACAATCCCACTTCTGACACCAATGTTACGAAAATTCAGTCTACGGAAAACTGTTCTACGAGTTCGTATCGCTGGATTGCAGCAGCATTACTGGAAACCGTCTGTTGACTAGTCTTCGTAGTCGAAGACTTAATGTCGCCAACAGATTCAAGGGTCTTGTATGTTTGGGTCAAAAACTTGTCCAAAATTCTCCATTCAGGAATTTCTGAACTATCTGCTAGAGATCTTTCAAATATCTCTAGCGTGTTCTTGGGGAGACGGGTCGAACACAGATAAACTAGAATTGGACTCCAGTTATCTGTGTCTATATCCAACATTTGCAGGGTCGTCACACAGTTGTTGATTGTCCGTTGTAGCTTTTTAATAGAGCTACCGGACTCAGACGAAACTGGTGGCAAATTCAATAGGGTCTTGAGTTGAGCATTTACTTGCATTCTTTTATTCTCGTATTGTTCAACGAGATTACTAAAGCGAGTATAAAATCATCATTGGTAAGAGGAGCTTCCGAAGAAATTCTAAGGCATGAGGTACTAAATCTTGGGTAGGGGTCTCGCAAATAGTTTGCTCAAATTCAATAATGTCGTTTCCGAATTGAATAAATGCTGTCAGAGCCGCCATCTTTTTTATTATTGGGGTTGTGTTTAAATAATATTCAATTTAAATAACTTCACAAATTCTGAAAAAATTCAATAATAAAATGTTGGGTCTGGATGGCTTAATTTAAAAAATGATTTTTAAATTAATAACGAGTCGCAATACTTTTTCAAAAAATAAATTTGAAAAAATTCACAAAAAATTTATAAGCAAATTTTATGTGTGGGTCAATGTGATTAATCTTCAAAAATTATTTTGGATTTTCACGGGTCGTATATATTTTTTCAGAAAACTTCTAAAAAAATTTAAAAACTTTTTATAAAAATAAATAAAATTATTTTTGGGTGTGTATGGGTTAACAGCAATTATTATTACCAACGAAACGTATTGCAAAACTTAGTCTTTTAGATAAAATTTCAACAAATTTTGAAAATTTTATCTTTGGGTCGCAATGGGTTAACTTTAAAAATTTATTTAGTAGTAAACCGGTTCGCAAATAAAATTTTATAGCGCAGTTAAGCTTTTTGGGTCGCAATGTGTTAAAAATCAAAAATATTTTTATAAAAATTCGATAAAAGAATTTATTTTGTAAAAAAAAATTCTTATAACTATATTTAAAAAATCAATTAAATGATTTTGGGTCGCTATGGGTTAAGCTTTAAAAAATATTTTTAATAAAAAACGGGTCTGCTAATTTTTTATAATAGTTTTTCTATAAAAAATTGTTAAATATCAATAAAAATGATTTTTTGGGTCTAAAAGGGTTAAAAAAAGCTTTAATGTGGGTATAAACGGGTTAAATATTGCTCAATAGGCAATTTCCAAAAAATATGGGATAATTTTTTGGTTCCCACGGGTAATTTATAAAATCCCACGAAAACACTATTTTAGTGAACAATGTGGCAATCCTGTATACACTTGACAGCAGCTCTCTTTACTGTGAGTGTATAAGTGTGTATGTCTATTTGTTTTATGAGCAAATAAAGCAAATAAACAAACGAGTGCAGCGGCGAGTAGATAGCTGAAACAAATGAAACAAAAATGTTTGGCGATTTTGTTAAATAAAATATATTCTAACAATTTAAAAATGTGAAAATAAATAAAATCAATTGGTTTTGTTAAATTATATTTAACACTTTGTGATCGTATATTTCTTTTAAAACGTATCGTATAATACGATCGTTTTGTTTGGGTCGGGTCGGTTTGCAAAAAATACGATTTTTTTGCAAAAACAATTTCACTGTAGTTCTACAATTGTTTTATTTTGTTATTATTTTCACTTTAAACACGGGTCGGGTCGTTTTTAATTAAATAAAAACTATTTCGTAGTCCTTTTAATAAAGGCTCGAAGTGACCAAATGTTCGGCTGGCGAACGAATTAATGGCAATTGGCGGATTGGGAAACACGATTGAAATGTGTAATTTCAATTTAAAGGGTCGAGTGGGTCGCGGCAAATACAATATAATAAATACAATGATTTTAACTTACTTTCCACTATTGGCTTTAATATGGGTTGGTGTAAATGTTGTTATTCCGTGTTGTTTCTGTTGAAGTGTTTGTAGTGTAGGATTCCTCCTGTGGTTGTTGTTGTGAGTTTGTGTTGATTGTTGAATGCTTGTTTTTAAGTGTTTATATTAATTGTCGCGGGGACCGGTTTGTCGCGTTGACGGGTTTTTGGGTTGTTTAATGTCGCGGTGACGGGTGAGTTTACACTTTAAACTTTTTACTTTAAATTTGTCACGGAGACGGGTGGGTGTACGTGCGTTTGGTTTTTAATAAACGTAACGAGTGAGTGTTATGTGCGGCGAACGTTGACAGAGCCGACGGTCGATCGGTTCGCCGCAGTAATCGATAAGTAATCGATTGTGTGGATATGACGGACGGAGATGTTCAAACATATCGAGTTTACGTTTGTACGTAAACATATATATATATCTATATATATACATATATATATATATATATATATATATATATATATATATATATATATATATATATATATATATATATATATATATATATATATACATATATATATCTACATATATACATATATATATCTACATATATACATATATCTACATATATACATATATATATCTACATATATACATATATATATATTTATATATATACATATATATATATATATATTTATATATATACATATATATATATATATATTTATATATATACATATATATATATATATATATATATATATATATATATATATATATATATATATATATTGTTGCTGCTGCTAGCTGGAGACGTTTTCGATGTTGCAGGTTCGTTGCTAAACAAAATCCAATGATGGCCTTTACGCTGCTTCTGCGGTGACGTCGACTGCGGTCTGTTACCGGGCAAATTGTCTCTTGAGACAATACATATTGTTACGAAAATTCAGTCTACGGAAAACTGTTCTACGAGTTCGTATCGCTGGATTGTGTACAAAATAAAAACACCCTTATGTTTGGTTTAAATTATAACAATTAACTTTATTAATTCATTTTAATAAACAACTTTACTAATAACAAATTCTAACAACTGCTGCATGTCCACAATTTAACTTGACAATTATCACACGAGATGCCCTCGACCACTTTACAATCAATACTGAAGTACAGTGCCTCAGATACGCGGCCTTATATACTGCATGTATCAGTTCGACACGTTTCGACAAGCTTCGACTTGTTTCGAGAACCTTCTACTCGTTTCGTGAATGACGCATGCTATTGGCATCTCATTCGCACTCATGTATTTTAATGTGTAGATCTTCCCTCTCTTTCTCGCACATTGCTCAGTACGCTGAATGATTTTCCCTCTCTTTCTAACACATTGCTTAGTGCGCTGAATTGTCTTGCGTCTCATTTATTATTGTTGATTGCTTGCACAGTGGGGCAAATTACATCTTTTCGTAACACTGCCCTCCACCTAAATCTGTTCGTCCCGAACAGATGTTAATCCTCTCTGTATATATGGCACCAACCTTTCTAAATGTTCTACTTTCATTTTTCGTCTGTCGCCTGTAGTATTCTGAATCCGATACACAATGTCATTAATCCTTTTAATAATCCTGTACGGTCCTTCCCGGTGTGTTTGTAGTTTTGGATTTATCAAATTCACTCGTGGCGGGCTACAAATCACAACCAGATCTCCTTCCTTAAACCCCTCAGAACTTGGAATTTGTAAAACACTTTTTGGAATCGGCTTTTGCCCATCCATTGCAGTACGTTCGCAATGTGCTCCTACGTTGTATTGATTTATCTTACCGCAACTTCTGACTGGTTTTCTTTTTGCGGATACACATTGCTTACATCTGTGAATCCAATAGGCGACTGACTTCTGATATCCGACCCAATAGAAACGTTTTCTGACTTCTTCAACCGTTTTATTAATGCTCAAGTGACATCCATTGGATCCACAATGGCATTCCAGTACTATCTTCTTTATTTTTGATTTGGGAACAACTATTTAATTTCGTGCAGATCTGCCATTTTCAGTTTCCCAAACACGGTACAAACAACCATTTTGTAGCTTCAGGCTTTGCCACTGCGCCCAGTAAGCCCTGCTTATTGGACTGTTGGATGCTAACTCTATCCATAATGGTTTTCTTTGTTGTTCCTTGAACGTCCGAATTTTTGCGATGTCGGGGTCCATCTTTTGATCATTTCGTATTTGCTCTAGACTCCATTGATCATCTGGCACGACACCCAATGAACGAATGTGAATTATGTTCGTTTTTTCATCTTCTCTCCGGCATTCTCCGGATTCCCTTGTACACACTCGTGCCGACACAGTGCCTGCATTTCCAAGATGACAACTGGTGTTATTCGGACTATTCTCAGACCTCTTTTCTGGTCTGTATCTCTTTGGTGGTTGCACAATTACACATTTACGTTTTTCACGACAGCCGCGTGCCATATGCCCATATTTTCCGCAATTGTAGCATTTACCTTTCAATTGTGTGTTTCCGTTGGCAACATAATGTTCGGATTTAACGCTGGCTTTGGACGCTCTACTTACTCCTTGACATAAATTTTCTCTCTCCTCATCTTGTACACGTGTCTCCGTCGCTGGTCCGCACAATGAAGACCCTATCTCCTGCGTAAGCGCTGTGGTGACCGTTTCCATAAATGTCACCTTTGGGTTAGTCATTGTTGCCCGTTTTGTCTCAGGATCCAGGATCCCGTATGCCATAAACGAATGCATTTATCTTGCACATTTCCAAGAAATCACTGGCTGAATCGGAATACGCCAAATGTGCAAGTCTCTCAACATCCGCAGCATATTCCTGCAACGATTCGCAATTATTTTGCCTTCGGAACTTCAGCTGTATTCTGTAAATAGGTGCCATGCCGTATTTTCGTTGCAATGCACCCATGACCGTTGAATAACTGTTTATGTCACTTTTTGGAACTGTCAGCAAAACTTCGGCTGCACCTCCTTTTAGTGCCACGATAAGTGCAACTACACTGTCTTTATTGTTCCATCGATTACTTACAGCCGTGGTCTCAAATTGCAGCTTGAAAATGTTGAACGCTGTGGTTCCATCGTAAATCAGCGATTTTAGCCTCGTACCACTAACAACATGCTGTGTAGGTCCATTTATCTGCAACACGTGCAAATCTTTTTTTATTTCCTGGATTTCTTTGTCTATACCATTTTCCAAACTTTGAATTTAATCATCAACATCATTTATATGCGCTTCAAGTTCATTTACTTTGCCATGTAGTCTATTAGAAACTTCCAGAAGCTGCTTAGAATGTTCTTGAAGCTGTTCAGAATTTTTCTGAAGTTCCTGTTCTATTTTGTTAGCATTTTCTACAAGTTCGTGCTTCATGTCTAATTTGAGCTGATTTGAATTTTCTTGAAGTTTCTGTTCCATTCTGGTCGAATTTTCTTGGAGCTGTTTTGAATTTTCTACAAGTTTCTGTTCCATTTTTTTGGAATTTTCTACAAGTTTCTGTTCCATTTGATTGGCATTTTCTTGAAGCTGTTTTGAATTTTCTAGAAACTGTCTGGAATTTTCTTGAGCCATTATCTGAAATTGTTGTTGCATAGCTCCGATCAACTGGCTCATATCAAAAACTTGGGTCTGTACTTTCTCCTCTGTGTCCAGATTTTTCGATAACGGTGCTGCAACTTCCACTTCAAAATTGTGCATCGTAAGATCAATGCCCTGCGCCTCCAATTCGTCCATTAGGCGCTTTTGCAGCTCTACTTTCGTACCAGCAGTTGGGAGATTACGAATCGACAGACAGCTCCTTCTTTAGCTGGTCGACATTAAGTTGTTCAAATTTAACAATTTTGTATCACAATCCCACTTCTGACACCAATGTTACGAAAATTCAGTCTACGGAAAACTGTTCTACGAGTTCGTATCGCTGGATTGTGTACAAAATAAAAACACCCTTATGTTTGGTTTAAATTATAACAATTAACTTTATTAATTCACTTTAATAAACAACTTTACTAATAACAAATTCTAACAACTGCTGCATGTCCACAATTTAACTTGACAATTATCACACGAGATGCCCTCGACCACTTTACAATCACTACTGAAGTACAGTGCCTCAGATGCGCGGCCTTATATACTGCTTGCATCAGTTCGACACGTTTTGACAAGCTTCGACTTGTTTCGAGAACCTTCTACTCGTTTTGTGAATGACGCATGCTATTGGCATCTCATTCGCACTCATGTGTTTTAATGCGCTTATCTTCCATCTCTTTCTCGCACATTGCTCAGTACGCTGAATGATCTTCCCTCTCTTTCTAACACATTGCTTAGTGCGCTGAATTGTCTTGTGTCTCATTTATTATTGTTGATTGCTTGCACAGTGGGGCAAATTACCTCTTTTCGTAACAATATATTAAATAAAAACGCGTGGTTGTTTTAGGTTCAAGGTCAAACGTTATAATATTTACTAACTTTAAGTTTTAGGTTTAAGTAATTTCAAGAGCTGTTATGGCGATCAGAAAAATTTACGTTGTTCGGCTGCTGCTGTTGAAAGTAAAGTGAGTGTCCCATCGCACCACGAGGCCAATGTCACCTTAGACGATTGTTCTTTCTCTCATCTATGGGCAGAGTTGCCAACCGTTCTAATGATTCTCCTTATGTTGGTATAATGCGGCGTTCACATTACATGATGATATAAAGTTTACATTCGCTGCGCGAACATGCCGCCCGCCTTGCAGGAACTGCGAAACATATAACTTGTAAAGATATTAGTAGCAGAATTCCAATATAGATGATTTTAAAAATACGTAACAATGTGCGTTTTTATTAAAGTATATTAAATTAGTTTTTATTTTTCTAATTTTTAAAGAAAAAATTTAATACATGTGCTGTCTAAAGCACATGCTTTAACCATTTTTGTAAAT